>JAOTRS010000027.1:2421070-2432179 GCA_028565755.1 Dinotopterus cunningtoni
ATTTTTTCAGCAGAATATATTCTTTAATATAAAGAACTCAAATTTATTACATTTTAACTAACTATACACACATGACTAAGTAAAAATAAATATATCAGAACATATAAGGAAACCCAGAAGCACAGTTTATAAAGTATGAATTAAGTATCTCTATCTATCTATCTATCTATCTATCTATCTATCTATCTATCTATCTATCTATCTATCTATAATTACTATATACCTTATGTGCGGGAAACACTGCTTTGGGGAAACAAAAAATATGTGAGTCGCACACGAGACAAATATGAACTATCTCTGAGATTTAGAGGTAATGAGCCATATTCGAAACACATTTGAGAAGATGCAGAAAATGCCTAAATCTCATTCAAGTCTCAAAGACGGCTCATTTCTGTGTAGTTGACAAAGAGGAGATTAACATGAGATCTCATCTTGGAGTTTCTTAGCTATAGGTATTTCTTCAGCTCCCATTTTAAGCTTTTACTTTACCTTGCTTTCGTACAATATTTTTATGTATTTCTTCTAATTCTTTCTTATTTTTATTTTTGGATTATTTGTTTTATTAATTAATTTATTTATTTCTTAGCTCCATCTGGTCTTCAATTCTTAAAACCTATTCTATATTTCACTTCTTTCTTACTTTCTTTTCATATTTTTCATATTTAGATAAAAAATACAGTAAGATCACATTTCTTTCGCTTTCATTAATTTCTCCTCTTTGCTATATTTATGGCACGGTGGTGTAGTGGTTAGCACTGCCGCCTTGCACCTCCAGGGTCCGGGTTCGATTTCCGGGCCAGGCTCGATTTCCGTCTCTGTGTGCATGAAGTGCTTGGTGCGTTTCCTCTGGGTACTCCGGTGTATCCTGCCTCGTACCCTAAGTCTCCTGGGATAGGCTCCAGGCCCCCCATGACCCTGAATACAGGATTAAGCGGTAATGACGATGAGTGAGAGTGTTATATTTATACATATCAATGCATACTTTTTGTATTATTTCTTTGTTTAATATTTAATTTAGATTTACTTTTGTCTTTCTTTTCTATTTATATTTACACTTATGTTAAGAAGTTAATACCCACCTCTTTTAATTCTAGAAAATTTTATGTTGCAGCTACAAAGTCTGAAGCCTCAGTATTAGGCTAACCTCATATGGTTATACAACATATTGAATTTTTAGGTCATTTACAAGATCATATTTAGACCGTGACCTTAGACTGTGTGGGTCAAATTTATCCAGGGCTGACTAAGCCTAGACCATTAACCATGTTTTTTAATAAAACTTTTACTTGTCATCTCTGGTTTGCTGGTGCTCCCTAAAGACACCTTGTTCCCCTATCCTTAAAAAGTAAAGCAACCAAAATGGGATCCCCAGGAGGAGAGGTGAGAGTTTTTCTGTGTTATCAATGTTTAATGTTAAAAAAAAATATTTTGAGCTCATTGTGATCTGTTTCTTTAGATAATTTAACAGTTACAGGAGTATATTGAAATGTAATGCTAATGCAATCATTAACATAGTGTTTTTTTTTAAAGAATGTATGAAATTCAGTAGTTCTATTTTGATTCTGCATAAAAATATTACAATTTCATTACAATTCATCCCAGGAGACTTAGGGCACAAGGCGGGGTACACCCTGGATGGGACATAATGACAGGGCACACACATATGTACTGTACACCCTCAGATGCTCATTTACACATTACAGGCAATTTGGAAATGCCAATTTGCCTAATCTGCCTGCCTTTGGACTGTGGGAGGAAACCGGAGTACACAGAGGAAACCCACCAAGCAAGAACATGCAAACTCCATTCACACAAAGGCAGACCCTAGAGGTGCAAGACGACAGTGCTAAATGACCATGCCGTCTGGGAACCATCAATTGTGTACAAATAGTGGTGTTCACCCACTTACTCACTCACTCACTCACTCACTCACTCACTCATCGCCTATACTGCTTTATCCTGTATTTAGGGTCGCAGGGACCTGGAGCCTATCTAGCCAGGGAACGAGGCGGGGCACACCCTGGACAGGGTGCCAATTCATTGCAGGGCACACACAGATACTGTACACATACACACTTATTCACACACTACAGGCAATTTGGGAATGCCAATTAACCTAATCTGCAGGTCTTTGGACTGTGGGAGGAAACTGGAGTACCCAGAGGAAACCCACCAAGCACGATGAGAACATGCAAACTCCATGCACAGAGAGACGGGAATAGTGATGTTCAGTCATATTTAAAAGTAAGTACCCCATCTTTTAATTCTTTGAGTTTTTGTATACAAACATCATCTGATTGTAGCAGGTCTCAGTATTAATCAACCACAACATCTGAAGAAAAACAACATACAGTACTGTATAACTTTTAACACCATTATTTATTACAAAAAAATATATATGTGGGCAATACTAAATCCCTGATTAAATAGCTGGTACAGTAGATCCACTTTTAGCAGGTGATTAGCAGCAGCTGACTGCAACTTAAATCATGTGGAAGCAGTAGCAGTAACGGCAGTAGCGGAGGTGTTTAGTATGTTTTTTTTTCTTTTTTTGCCTCATTTTTTAAAATAATGACACAGCAAAAAAGAGTTATGTGCTGTTGTACATCTGAGGTTGTATTTGCTGAATACTGAGACCTGTTACAATCAATCGTGACAATTTTTCACATTTCTGCATCCTTACATTATCATTTCTTCCTTACCCTTTTTCTTTCCTCTGGTCTAATTTTTGGTTTGGTTTGTATTTTTTCCTGTTAGTCCATCTACTTTTAA
This sequence comes from Dinotopterus cunningtoni, assembly GCA_028565755.1. Lineage (NCBI taxonomy): Eukaryota > Metazoa > Chordata > Actinopteri > Siluriformes > Clariidae > Dinotopterus > Dinotopterus cunningtoni. Next base: position 2,423,843 of record JAOTRS010000027.1, read on the forward strand.
AATTTTTCCTTTCTTTCTTTCTTTCTTTCTTTCTTTCTTTCTGTCTTTCTTTCTTTCTTCATGTATATCATGTGTCTTGTTTGGTATGTCTTTATACCACTGTGTTTTCTCCTCTTTTGGTATGTGTGTGTGTGTGTGTGTGTGTGTGTGTGTGTGTGTGTCCGGACATTGTTAATGAGCTGTTGTGTAGGATGTGTAGTTTTGATTAATTGTACATTCAGAGTGAAATGTGTGTGTGTATGTGTGTGTGTGAGAGAGAAAGAGAGAGAGAGAGAGAGGGAGAGAGAGAAGGAACCCCCTGCAGTCTAATCTTGCTCATCTGTAAAGTGTGAGGGAGGATATGAGGTGTATGTGATCTACGACATCACTTCCTCTCCCAGAAAAGCAAGGTGTGTGGGTGGATCGAAAGAGAGAGAGCAACAAATGAAGTACAAACACACATACACACACACACACATCTACACACACACACACACACACACACACACACACACATACTGTACACACACACACACTGCACTCTTATGATTATTTTTTCTTGGAATAAATACATACACCTTATTACTGCAATCCGTGTGTGTGTGAGTGTGTGTGTGTGGGTTAACCCGCAGGGATGTGATGTTGATTAATTGCTAACAGATGAATCACAGTGTGTGCGGTGATGTAGCAGATGTGTGCCGATTAGCATTCACCGCTACAAAAATTAGCGCTGTGTCTACAGATACAGGCTTTACAATGTGTTTTTAAAGTGTTCCTATTGGCCAACGCATGCTGGCCATGTTTTATTCATGAGTTATTCAAGATTTTTTATGAATTATTTATGTACAGTCACATGCAGGATGTACACAAAGTGGGATTAAGCCAGTAGAATATTAAATGCTATAAATGCTGTGGAACGTTACCTCACTGATGGAACATTCTAGAATTCAGGACAGTAAGAGTTGATGATGTCATGATGCATGTTAGAGCAGCTGATAGGGTTGCCATGTTTATCTTAAAAAAGAACAACAGACAAAACCTGACCACCCTTAGAGCCATATTTTTTTCTCTTTTTTTATTTGTTCATTTCTTTCTCTCCTCTTATGTCTCTGTTTTCTTTCTTTCTATATGGTTTACTTTTTTACTTTGCTGCTTTCTTTCTTTCTTTTTTTTCTCTGTGGTTTCACTTTCTTTCTTTCTTTCTTTCTTTCTTTCTTTCTTTCTTTCTCTATCCTATTGGTTTACTCATCTTTATTTTGTGTTTGCTTTCTTTTGTTCTCTATGGTTTACTTTTTGTTCTCTGCTACGTCCTTCCTTTCCGTCTTCCTTCCTTCCTTCGTTCCTTTCTTTGCTTCTTCCTCTCTCTGAAGTTTGCCTTTCATTGTTTGTTTATTTCTTTAATCTGTCCTGCTTTCTTTCTTTTTTCCTCTGTTCTTTCTTTATTTTCTCTTTATTGTTTAAAATCTTTATTCTTTACTTCTTTCTTTCTGTTTTCTTTATTTTCTTTATTTTTCTTTCTGCTTATTGTTTACTTTTCTTTTTTGTGTTTTCTTTAATTTTTTCTTTATGGTTTCCTTATGTTCCGTACTTCTTCCTTCCTTTCTTTATTCTTTCCTTCTTTCTTTGCTTATTTCTTTCTCTATCGGTCATTTTTATCTCTTTCTTTACTGTACTGTATTTAGGGCCCATGGACTATGACATCAACCATATGCCATCATATGTTGTGTGGGCCCTCTTGTTTTTTAAGGATATATTTTTTAACATAACAGATTCCAATATGTTTAAAAAGATATTAAAATCAGCACACAGGTTGGAGTCTGCTACCATTAGGATCTCAAACAGGTCAGCTGTGACAATGCCTAAAACATATGCTGTATAGTGGCTTATAACATCATATTGAGTGACATCACATTGAGTGAAACCATAGTTTGATTATTTATTTTTTTTACAGCATCCAGGGCTTTTTGGAGATCTAAACATAAAATTCCCTCTTATTATAAAATTATGTCATGATATTGGTAGGTCCCCTTTAAATGCATGCGCCCTCTGTGTCCACTGTCTTTCTGGTGCACTTTTTGTCAATGGTTTACTTTTCTCTTTCATTTTTCTTCTTTTTCTTTTTATTTCTTTTCATTTATTCTTTTCTTTTTTCTTTCCATTCAGTTAGTTTTCCCATTTTTTTTATTTTATTTTTTATTTCTTTGCATACAATGTGTGGGCCTTGTAACAAATTGTTTGTGTGTGTGTGTGTTTACCTTTCATTTATTCTTTATAATTTGTAAATCACATATTTGTTGTTGTTTTGTTTTGAGTCAGGTTTAAGTAGGCTCAGTTTTAGTGCTGAACTTTTGATCAATATTGTTTTCGTGTATATGAGTGCTGCTGAATGGACGTGAGAGGACAGGCGGTGCTAAGGATTCTGGGTAAAGTGAGTGATGTGTTTGTTGTTTTTAAATGGAGGTGAGATTGTACTTAACTGCTGTAGAGGTCTGTGAGCAACTAATCCACCTCCTGTCCACTGTGTTTTCTCTTCTTTCTCTCTGTGCGTGTGTGTGTGTGTGTGTGTGTGTGAGTATGTGTGTGTGTGCGTTTTTGTCCAGTTTGTGATTGAACTGAAGATGAGTAGCTCATAAAAGCACTCTGCTCTGTGTGTTTACACACACAGAACAATGTAGGCTCCATTAGCAGGAGGAACTGTGAGCCCTACTCTGCTAGCATTTAGTGAACAAACAAAAATAAGCAGAGAAAATAGCGTATAGATCAGGAGCCTGTCTCGACCCAATCAATACTGCTGAATACCAAGAGAGCACCAAATCTCCCACTCTACACAGACGATGGTCAGGATACACACCATGCACAATAAACACACCATGCACAACACACACATCTGTGGAAAATGGAGACGAGTGAATCACGGCTCTTGATCTGACAGTAAAGAGTATTTCCACTACAGGAACCCTTTAAAACTCTTCATCAACTGAAAGTGAATTCAAGATCTTTTTCACAAACCATAGAACTTTTCAGGAAGAGTCAACAGAACTAAAACAGGAACCATTTCCTGGAGGCTTATCAGCAGCATCATTTTTACTATGGGAAAAAAACCTTTTAGGAGGCCAGAAACCTTTTTAAGGTTCTTAGGAACTACTTCACCCCTAGCTAAATAGCTTTAATTCAGAAGCTCACGAACTCACTATAGTAAAACAGGAACAGAATTTTTCCTGAAACCTAAGGATTAACAAAGGTTGAGTTCCCTGGCCATCCTATATGTTATGTTTTAGTTTGTGTTTCAAAGCTGGTACTTTTCTGAAGTTCAGGAACTAGAAAAAAGTTTAAACACTGTGTACTTCATGTTGCAGAACAAGGTAGTTATTAAAAAAGTTCCCAGAATCCTTTGAACAAATAATCATTAAGAGAGAAATAGCTCACAGACACAGATCATAGGCAAATTAGAAAGCATTCCAAATTGGACTATTGTCCTGTAAATCTATCAATATTTAACTTTAATGTCATAGAGTACTGTACACTAAGCAGCCATAACATTACAATGCACAACACTATGCCCAGCATTTGTGGGTGCCACCTGGTCAGCTCTGGTGCCTTGGGGCACCACAAGACCTCTGGGGTTGTCTTTAACCAGGACATTAGCAATGTATCCTTTGAGGGCTGTGGTGTGGGTATTCTATGTATTGGACTTATTTGTCCAGTGCATCCCATGGGTGCTGAATCATGATTGGGAGAGTATCGAGGCAGGGTTTTGTGCTAGCTGGGTCCTGTGTGCAACTGGCTCTAGGGAATTTTGTGTTTTTATGCTTGTCTCTCATTGACTTTTTGTCAGCAATTTGTGCTCCATTGGCTTTTCTGCAGGGTCAGATCAGATTGACTGGCCATTAATCCCTGTGGGCATGGGTGAGCTTTGGGTGCCCATGATTCTGTTACCAATTTACTGGTAGAATATATAATTGATAATCAATGTTAATATGCAGATGCTGTGTTAATATTATGGTTGATAGATGTATATGTCCTGTCTGAGACATTCTGTCTTTCTAGTCATACACTATTGACAGTCTTAAAGCTTAAAAGCACATTGTTTATTGTTTTTATTGCTTTGATTTTAAATGTCTAAACATCATGTGGCTATCCTGCATCTGATTTATTATCAATAATGAAGTATTTAGTCATTGGAATGGTGTACCCCCTAATGGGGCTTCACTTTAGAAGGAAAAGCATTGACTCCGTCCCCTCCATTACAATTAACACAGCAGTCCATTTGTGGATGCATTTTCCACTCAGCTGGTCACAACAAAAGCTGTCAGAATGACTGATGATCAACATTAGATGTTTTGTTGTCTCTGTCTCTGCTCAAGGTTAGTCGCTTCTCTTTATACACTTCTCTAATGTACACTACTTAGCAATGCTTGATTCTTAAATTTTTCCGAAACAGTAATATGGCTTTGTCTCAATAAGGAGTGAACTAACATATCACAATAGGCATTTCTGGATGTTTACTGGGACTGTCTAATATGTACAAAATGTCTTTGGACTGTCTAATAATTTCTGGTGTCTAAACTACACACTATATTAAAGTTCCATAATAATAAGTGTTGCTGTCAAAATGCTCACTGAAAAAAAGATGTTGCAGAATTCACTGGAAATAAATAAGATTGCGAAGGTGAAAAGTGAATGGGTAAGATGAAATAATTATATGCACAAAAAGATATAAATGCTCCCCACAGACAAGATATTTCCATCAGACTGATAAAACGTTCAACTGGGTCTAACTGAGAAAGACTGGCTGTAGAGTTTTATACAAAACTTCATGTTGCTAAAAGCTCTGAAAGTTAGAGCATGACAGAACCTGTGTAAAATCTTTCACAACTTGGAACTGTGCTGAGTCAAAAACTGAATTCCGCTATTAGATTTGATGGACTCACAAGAGCAGTGAAACAGCCATCTGGGAGTCGCTTTCCCAGAATAGATGGATTACCAGCACAGGTATTAATGTTTTGGACGAATTTGGAAAAAAAAAATAATGATGTTTTTTTACAGATACTTTTAAGAATGGTTTACTATCCAACTGTTGTTCTTTCTATACAGTCTGTCCCTTTTACCTAAGAAGGGGTCTACTGAAGGATTTCAGAACTGGACTAAAAAATATATACAGTATATAAAAAAATAGAACAAATGTTACATTTAATAAAATGAGAGATTGGTGAATTGAGACACACTTAAATATGTTCCTTAATTGATCTTTATCTTAAATACTTTTTTCCAGGTCTTGGAAATATACAGTAAAACAAATCAAGTTTATTACAAAAATATCCTTTGTGGTTCATGGAAGCAGGTGGAATTGAGAGCTATTCTGTTTTAACAGGTGAAAGCTAGCCAAAAGTGTCTGCAGAAAAGGCCAGGATTGGTCAGAAAGTTTTGTGGAAAGAGATATTGGTCAGATTTTTTGTGAAAAACATTGGTGGAGCTTGTGAACAGAGCAGTTTGGTCAAGAGAGTCTGCAGGAATTGGCAGGATTTGGTCAAGTTTGTTGAATGAGACATTTAAGTATTGCTTTCACAGACATTAAAGCTATTTCTTTTACTGCCGACAAAGGTAGGATTGGTCTATAGTGTCTGAAGGGGCAGGTGGAATTAGTCAAGAAGGCAGGATTGGTCCATAGTGCTATGGAGGAGCAGGTGGGATTGTTTAAGAGTCCCTGGAAAAGAAGACATGATTGGTCCAGAGTATGTGCAAGAACAGGTATAATTGGTTAAGTGTCTCTGAAACCAAAGCAAGATTGGTCTATAATGTCTGGAGGGGCAGAAAAGATTGATCAAGAGTCTCTGGAAAAGAAGTCAGGATTGGTTCATAGTGCTGTGGAGGAGCATGTGGGATTGGTCAAGTGTCTATGGAAAAAAAGCAGGATTGGCCCATAGTGTCTGGAGGTGTCTGGGATTGTTTAAAAGTCCCTGAAAAAAAAGAAACACATTATTGGTCCAGATTATGTGCAGGAGCGGATGGATTTTGTCAAGGATCTCTACATATCCAGGCAGGATTGGTCCATACTTCTTTAGGTTTTTAGGTCAAGTCTCTCTTGAGAAGGAGGCAAGATTGGTGAAAAGTTGTAGAAGTAGAAAAGTAGTAGTAGTAGAAGTAGAAAAAAAGCAAGGGTTATTCACAACAAAAGTAAAGGCTATGTGATTCTTCATGGGATGGTTATTTCGCATCCCATGTTTAATATGGGTAGGTTGGTAAAGGAGGGCTAAAGGTTTTAAATGTGTATTGGCTGTGTATTTTTAAGTGACTTGCTTCAGTAAAGGAATTATGAGTGCATTCTAGAGGTCAAGCTGATAATATATATAGACTACCACAGTTGGTGTTTTTTTTTTTCTAGTAGAAGCAGCTAGGTGTTCCATAATTAATACATTTTATCCTCTACTAGGACAAAAGTGGGAACCTACGGCTATATACCACCAGAAGGATTAAAGAATTGGTTAAATGAAAGTAGTAGACAATGGTGGACTCAAGTTATAATACAGCATTACAGTACTTTTCCCTTTTAATAGCTAATAATTCAGAGAGCAGATGATTTATAATGTACTATCATTTGTTTTTTTTTATTGGACTGATTACTCAGTGCTCGAGACACGGAAGACATTTTTCAGAGACCTGTTGAAACCTCTGCAGTGGCTAATCATATAACCATTGCTTCATGATCCACTGATGCAAACAAGAATGTTTTGAAGAAAGGTGGTATTTTACTGAAAGTTTAAACCAACAACCTAGGTTCCTTTCTGTATATTTTTTGTGCCAATTTTGTCATTTTACAGAGACAGAAGACAACCACATTGCACTTTTCAGTGGTGTTCAGGCTCACACTGAGCATCCAGCAAATCACTGTCAATCATCAAATCCGCAACCTCGTTAGCAGTGCAGCATGAAATTGTGGGTAGGTTTTGGGTGTTCTGGGACTTGGAGCTGTTAGCCTCCTGCAGTCTGCAGCAGGAGAGAGAGAGAAACCCGCCTTGCCATCTGTGTCTCGCCATTTGAAAACGCACAGGGGAGGAAAACAAAAGACACAATTCTCAGAAGCCGGCACAGGTTATGTTTTCTTCACCACTTAGAGAGTGTGTACTTTATATCCCTTCCAGGTTAAAATGCTCTTTTCAGCCCAAAGTGCTTATTGTACAAAGACTCCCTTCACACATGGACAGAGTAATGCACTGTGGACTTTTGGCTTCTGATAACCTTTATACAGGTTATACAGTTTCAGACTGAAGTGTGAAACTTTTTTTCATTTGAACCTACTGAATGCATCTCCCAACTGGCAGTTTATGGCATCATAATGGGCATTACAGTAGCTGACTAGTCAAGATTGTTGCAATAGCTCTTCCTGTCATGTAACGTCCAATCATTCTTTTTACTTTTCTTTTTATTATTTATTGCCCCACAATGTATCATCCATACATTAATTTTGGTATTTGACCCCTCTGAGCTAACGAACTTTGACCTCTGGTCTCAGACAATGATAAGCTGTAGTGTAATTTTCAGTAGCTGTGTGAAAACCGCCTGTTTCATCCCTGCTGTCAGCTCGGTGCCATCTCTCATGTCTCTATATTTCAATCACGGGTGAGGTGGAAATGTCGCTCAGTGTGGATCACACTGTTTTACCACATGTTCATGCTGACGTTCATAAAATATTGACACCCATCCACTGTGACCTTTCAGGCTAGAACCGGAGACTAAAAAATGGTGAAAGTTCCTGCTGCTCACTACAGGGCTGGGGAGAATAAGATGCATCCTTTCTATAAAAAAAAAAGCTTTCAGCCAATCAGAACCCATATTACTGAAGCGACATGACTGAAGAAATGTAATTAGAGTCAGACTGCAGCAGCGCTATGCTGTAACTCACCGCACGCTTCAATTCTGACGGAAAGTTTCGAGTGGTTTTTATGTTAAACTTGATTCCAGGGGACGTTTTTATCTGCAGAATCGATTTCTGCCTCATTAACAGGATTTCTTTCTGACACAGGGCCCGAATCTTGCCGTATTTCGGTTTTTTAAAAAAAAGAAGAGAAAAAGAAGAAAAGAAAAAAAAGAGAGCAATGCCTGAAGATCTGTGACAGGGGAACTGAACTCCATACACAAGAAACATTGTGTCAAATGTCAGTCTGTTCAACTGCAATTAAAATCATTTAAGATGGTTTATTTTTAGTCTACAGGGAATTATATAGCATGAATAATATGAATGTTGAAGTCTATTATTAATAATTAATAAATAATTGTACATATTTAATATCCTGTAATTACATTTTTCTGTTTAATTTTTTTTAAACATAACCATACCAAAAGAAGTATGTATAAATATAA
>JAOTRS010000027.1:2454105-2465038 GCA_028565755.1 Dinotopterus cunningtoni
AAAAACTTAAGCAGCAACTTTTCCAATTTCCAATATTTATGTAATTCTCAAAACTTTTGGCCACGACTGTACATAAAATTTAAAATGTCATGTTAACCCAATGTTCAGTGTTAGCTTTTGCTGTAAAGGAACTTTGTTTAGCTCAATTCCAGTGTGGTTTAGGTTTAATAAACTCGCTACATCTTATATCTAAACAGAGATGTATGGCTTATGCTAACCACTCTCTGTTAGATTATTTTTTTTTTGGTTAGCCTTATTAGCATTGCATGGCAATGTACATTTTTAAGAAAGGTAAAATTCAGATTTTTGTGTTGTGTAAAATGTGCTTTTAAAAAGTTAAAATTCGACTTGAATAATTATTGCTCATGTATACGATTAGTCTTCGCTCTTGTTTTAAAGATCCTTGGTGAACAAAAGCTCATCAGTGTACACGTGCCATTAGTCGCGCTCACTCCATCACTCATTAACATTCATGAAGATATAATGACTCTGATTAAGATTCTAAATAACACAGTTTTACACGTTTCTCGCTCACAAGTCTGTAAACTGCTCGACACTTCCATCACATAACGGTAGCTAATGCGCATCGCAGCAGGCACTGATTATCCTTTTGCAATAAAATATCTCTGAATGTGTTGTAATTAGATCCAGGAGGCAATTAATGGAATTAGTCATCCATGGATCTAAATGGCAGAATGGGCCATAATTTAATTTGAATACTGGCATTTCCATTTGCTTCTTCATTTGTGAAATAAAAGAAAATCCATGTTTTACCAAAAAATAGTTTTACCAAAAAAAAATTCATTTTTTGTTTTTTCATTTTTATTTTAAATGGCCTAGACAAAATTGCAGTAGATCATGTTTTTCTTTTTGTTATTTATCCTTTGAAAGTCAAAAAAGGAATTAAAAAAAAATCATTTGGATTGTAGACTTCCAAATAAGGTAGAAGATAAAAAAATCAGGCACTTGTGGTGCATTTCTCCGCATGTTAATTTCAACATTTTTTTTAATTTAAAATAAAGTTGTTTGATCCACAAATCAAATCCTTAGTGAACATTGCATCATCCTACACACAAACAGTGAGTAAGAAGTCTGTGTGCATGTGTGTGTTCGTCTGTATTAATCTTAATTACAGCAATAATAATGGAAACCACCTTTCTACAACATGAAACGAGCACAAATGGAGAGGTAATCGCTCTTGGAGAAAAGTTAACCATGTAGTTTCTCCAGGGGAGACCCACATAATTAAACCTAACTCCATTAAACTATTACACTTTTTTCCCCCATTTAGCATCATCCATACTTACAAAAACACTTTCCAGCAAGAACCCTATCATTGGATAAATATAGTTGTAATAATTTTCTGTTGACGTCCACTGTCAGTACAGACTTACTCACTCATCTTCTATACCGCTTTATCCTGTATTCAGGGTCACAGGGACCTGGAGCCTATCCCAGAAGGCTTAAGGCATGAGGCAGGGTACACCCTGGACAGGGTGCCAATCCATCGCAGGGCACACACACATACAGACACACTCATTCACACACTATGGGCAATTTAGGAATGCCTATTAGCCTAACTTGCATATGTTTGGACTGACAACTAAGAAACCAACTAAGCACGGGGAGAACATGCAAACTCCATGCACACAGAGACGGATACGAGTCTGGCCGAGAATCGAACCCGGACCCTACACCTCCATCCAGCTTCGGGACGGACTCACTCACTCACTCATCTGCTATACCGCTTTATCCTGTATTCAGGGTCACAGTGACCTGGAGCCTATCCCAGGAGACATAGGGCACGAGGCAGGGTACATCCTGGACAGGGTGTCAATCCATCACAGGGAACACACACATACACACACTCACACTCTCATGCACACACTACGGGCAATTTGGGAAGGCCAATTAGCCTAACATGCATATATTTAGACTGTGGGAGGAAACCGGAGTACCCGGAGGAAACCCACCAAGCACGGGGAGAACATGCAAACACAATGCACACAGAGACGGAATTCGAGTCTGGACGAGAATCAATCCCGGACCCTGGAGGTGCAAGGTGACAGTGCTACCCACTACACCACTGTCCAGCTTCGGGACGGACTTGTTTTTGAAAATTAAAATGACAAATACTGTTTTATTTGCTTATTTATTGATTAATGTATTTATTTTTAAAAACAAAACACAGCGTTAAACAAGATTAAACAATGGTTCTATATCAAAAAATCAATCATCACTGTATGATAAGCCTGCCAAGCATCTCGCTCAGGAGGTCATTTATGAGGTTGAGTCCCTACAGCCTTATGTAATCCTAAGAAGTGGCTAGAGGTATTGCTAAAGGCTCTCTCCCCATTGTCACTTCTTCTTATGCTACCAAGCTTAAGTAAGTATTGTATTAAAATTAAATGACAATTACATTGACAGTAGGAAGCAAAAATATTTCTTCTCCTTCTATCCCTCTTGACATATTGACTCAATTCCTTTGTGCTCTCTAAGATCCCATGCAGTGCTCTTGTACACAACTTCTTGAACCAAAATTATTTTTTTAATGATTTATTTATTTAAATACTCCTTTTAAATTTAATTAGAAAATATAACAATTGAAAAGCTTTCATCAGCATTTCCAGTATAACCACTGCCAGAACAAAACATGTGGTCCAGTGGTTATTGGAATTCCCCTTCTAATTAGGAACTTGCGCTCAGATCATGACGATTAATGACCTTTTTGTATGTTGAAAGAACAGGAAAGAGCAGTATGTATACGTTGTATCTGCCAAGCATCTCGTGATCACTTCTGAGTTAATGGTTTTTCCCTCTCTCACATTGTGTGACTGAGGCCAATTTTCTCGCATGCTCAACATCAGGGCGCGTGCCTCATTCCTAGAGTCAACATCCTTGTGCACGTATACTGTTTTCTAAAGCACTGTGACAACATGTGACAACATAAAGCATTTTTTTTTTTAATTTCATGTCCACGACAATGCAATGTCACATTTCCATGAAATCGTCTAAAAACAGGAAAAGCAAGTGTCATAAGATAGGTTCCTTGTTAAGATCACACAAAAAGAAAAAGTTTCCAGTGAGAACAGTCTGCTCATCATTTGCTTGAACATTCTGTAAGTCTCTTGGCAATCCTCCCTCTGTACCTGTTGCTGAATCCCCATTTGTGCCTTCATTCGTTTATTGAGCATCTTCTTCTCTTTGCTGATGATGCAGCGGCTCCCCTCAATTCATTATGCTGTTAATTTTACATGTAGGCAAAGAAAGTCATGGTTTCAATGTCACATGTTTTAATCTTTTTGCTTTAATTCTGTTTGCTGTCAAGTACTACCATCAGAGGTCTCAGACGGTGTTTCCGAATGCGACTCAAAAACTTAAACTGTTCTACATATGAGTAATTGAAGTATAAAATTTAATTGTTAATAACTAAAATAGCAACAATTTTGTACATTTGTTGGAGGTTTGTCTGAACCAGTTTCCAATTTTATTGAAGGGTTTCTGGTGTGCAAGATGGAAAAAAAAAACACAAAAAGTACATACAAATAAAAAGACAACCGGCACATGAGTCACCAGACACAGGAAAAAAAATCCAGTTTGATTACGTTAAACTAATCTTGTATCTGTATCATTTTCAACACAACACCCATCTTCCTTTATGAGTTCCATCCTTTCATATGGTGATGAAAGTAAAAATGATCTCTAATATCATTTTTACTTTAAAATTGCACAGCACAAAAAGCCACAACGAAAGGAGTCAGTGATGAATCATTCGCTGAATCATTCTGACCTTTAACTCTTTCACGAAGAGGTAATTTGTGTAAATCTCCTTCATTCTGAATTTCTCACAAAAAGGTCTTGAGTTTAACTCAACATTTTTTATTGTTACTTTAAGACTATTAACAATAATTTAGAATGTCATAATATGAAAATGCATTCAGACAAAAGATTTTGTTATTTTAAGTCAACAGTAGTGGCCAGATTATAACTGAAACATTCTGTTCTTTGCCTGCCTTAATTCAATCCTTTTGCCATAATTTCAATCCTCCACACTAAATTTAATGTCACAGGTTTACTGTAAAGGATAGAGAGAGAATATCAACCAAAAATCCAGAAAAAGACACATCATACAAAGGTTATAAATTGATTTGCATTTCAATGAGGAAAATTCTGAACCCCAACGAGAGGTATGTGCCTACCAGCCAGGCACATGGAGATCCTTCCTTTCTCAGTGCTTGCTGATTTTTAAGCTACAAACCTCTCCCTTCTCCTCGGAATGGCCGTAGGTGGCCTACGTGATCATCTTTCCTACAGGTAGAGCCCGGGAGTGAAGCACCGGATCTCTAGCTTGCAACCCATGTTGTAACAACTTCGACGTGTCCTCCAAGGAGATGAAGAGGATTTCAATCTTCCTCATGTCAGCAGGGGGGCCGGGACCAGGTTGTTAAGGCTTTGCCAAGAGTCATACTCCGCTTTCGATTACACTATCAAATTTCGGACCCTAGCTGCATCAAATGGATGAAACAACAGAGCCCTATCTGACGTCTTCCTCGAGGGTTTGTCAGAGCTAGTCAAAGATGATCTTGTCTTCCAAAGAGCTACCCACCGATCTTAACGGACTCATGGATCTCGCTGGTCAGGCTGACTCACGCCTCCATTCAAAATGAGCATCTCCTCCCAGGACAGGTCATGTGTCCCCTCCTCTGAGACAGACCGATCAGGAGGAGTGCATGCAGTTAGACAGACCTCGTTGCACTTACTTAAGAACTGCCTGTTAAAAGGAAATACCCTCTTGTCAGACTGGGAGCATTAGAGGGCGCTCCTTTAGACAGACTTTTTTTAGTGCCGCTGGAACCTCTGCTCTCTGTTCAGGCCCTAGACGGGAGCCCCCTGCCAGCTATCGCACAACGAACCTTACGCTAAAAATTTCAGGGAACCACTCTGAGGAGATCTGCCTGTTTGTTAGTCCCACGCTGCTGTAGTTCTCGGTCATGGCCCGAGATTGACTGGACTATGCATGCCATCACAGGCTGTAGGCCCCCATGTTCTACTCATTGCCTTCATTCAGCCCTCCCTTGATCCTCCACTCCAGTTACACCTGATGAAACTCTGGACATCTCCAATGTTCCCCCCAAATACCACAATCTCAAGATGGTTTTCAACAAGGCTCGAGCCACGTCCCTTCCTCCTCATTGACCATATGACTGTCCCATAGACCTCCTCCCAGGTATCTCTCCTCCAAAGCGCCTGGTATACTCTTTGACACGCCCAGAACAAGAAGCCATTAACGAGTACATCACAGGGCCCTCGCTGCTGGTATCATCCATCCATCCTCCCCCCTCCTTTTACATCAAGAAAAAGGATGGGTCCCTTCATCCCTGCATTAATTATAGAGGGCTTAATGAGATAACAGTCAGGAACCGCTACTCCTTACCACTAATGTCTGCTGCCTTTGAGTTTCTCCAAGGAGCCACCCTCTTCATGAAGTTAGATTCACGCAATGGTTATCATCTTGTCAGAATTAGAGAGGGTGATGAGTGGAAGACTGCTTTCAACACCCCGACCGGGCACTATGACTATTTAGTGGTTCCTTTCGGACTTACTAATGCCCCTTCCGTCTTCCAGAGCCTTATCAACAACATAGTCAAAGACATCCTAAATTCATTTGTATTCGTCTATCTGGACAACATTTAGATTATTTCTCATGACCTGGAGAGGCACCGTTGCCATGTTTGCCAAGTGTTACAGAGACTTTTAGAAAACAATTTGTATGTTAAAGCAGAGAAGTGTAAGTTACACACAACATCTACCACCTTTCTAGGTTTTGTCATCTTCCCCTCACAGCTAGAATTGAAACCGGCCAAGGTTTAGCCAGTCTCCAACTGGCGAGCCCCAGCCGCCGACGAGATCTCCAATAATTTCTGGGCTTTGCCAACTTTTAATGCCGTTTCATTCGTGGGTACAGCTCCGTTGCGGCTCCCCTAACCTCTCTGACCTCCTCCAAGACATGCTTTTGGTGGAACAAGGAGGCGGAGAGAGCTTTCACTGACCACAAGAGAAGGCTCATCTCAGCTCCCATACTCATCATCCCCGACGCATCCAGTCAGTTTGTAGTGGAGGTTGACTCTTCCAACACCGGTGTTGAAGGGATCCTATCCCAGAGGTCTTCACAGGACAACAAACTGCATCCCTGTTCATTCTACTCCTGTTGCCTGTCCCCGGCTAAGAGGAACTAGAATGTAGAAGACCGAGAACTACTGGCCCTCAAGCTAGTTCTGGAGGAGTGGAGGCACTGGCGGGAGGGTACCGAGCTCCTATTTCTATTATGGACCAATTACAGGAACATCGAATATCTACATACTGCCAAGAGACTCAATTCCCGACAGGCTTAGTGGGCATTATTTTTCTCCAGATTCAACTTTGTCCTGTCCTACCGGCCAGGTTCTAAAAACACTAAGCCCGACACTTTCTCAAATCAGTTCTCCCTCCCCCATGACTCTATGCCATGTGACACTATCCTGCCCTCTCGCTGTTTAATAGTGGCTGTGGAACTAGACATTGAGGCTAAAGTCAAGCAGGCATTGACTCGGAAGCCGGCCCGAGCAATGCTCCCTCAAATCGCCTCTTTGTTCCCCTTTGCCTACACTCACAGGTCTTGGAATGGGGCAATGGATCTAAATTGTCCTGTTACCCAGGCTCTGCCAGAACCTTCATCATTCAACAGCGTTTCTGGTGGTCCACGTTTGGGAAGGATATTTCCAGCTTCGTGGCAGCCTGCGACATCTGTGTCCGCTGCAAATACGACAACCGGCACGTGGCTGGCCTCCTCAGACTCTTACCCATGCTTCACCATCCCTGGTCCCATATCTCACTTGATTTGTAACAGACCTACCCCTGTCTGATGGGAACACATATTATGACTATTGTTGACCGTTTTTCCAGGTCCGTCTACCTAGTTCCACTCCTCAAGCCCCCCTCCGCCAAGGAGACAGGAGAGCACTTGATCCCCTATATTTTCTGTCTTAATTGACTCCCCACCGACATCTTCTCAGATTGATGCTCACAGTTCACTTTACGCTTGTAGAAGGCCTTATGTAATCTCGTCGGGTCTTCTGATTTTCATCCCCAATCCAACGGCCAAACGAAATGAAAGAACCAGGCAATGGAAGTAACGCTACCACCTGGAGCAACTTTCTCCCATGGGTCGAGTATGCCCACAACTCCCTCTTCGTTTCAGTGTTGTCTGGGTGGTCGAGGACGTAGAGGTCTCCTCAGCCCAACATTTCGTCGGCCGCTGCAAAGGGACAATGCTACAAGCAAGACTATCCCTACTGCAAGCCTAGGTTATACAAGAGACAGGCTGACTGCCACTGCACCAAGGCCCCCAGATAGTGTGTAGGGGAGAGAGTCATGCTTGCTACCAGGGACATCCCTTTGAGAACACTTTCACGCAAACTCTCACCCCGCTTTATCTGCCCCTTCCCTGTGTCCAAAGTAATGAAGCCATGCACCGTTTGACTTCAGCTACGATGTATTGTAAACTGCCCATTAACTGCCCTCACTCTTTCGTTTCCTCGACTACGGCTCTGCTTAAAGTTTTGGCTTGACGTCCTCGCTTACGGATCTCACGGCTATTGAAATCACACTTTTGCTTTCTCAGCAATGGCTCTGCTTCACGTTTTGGCTCAATGACCTCACTCACGGATCTAACGGTCTTGAACTCACCCTTTTATCTCCTCAACTATGGCTCTCCTTAACGTTTTGGCTTGACACCCACTCTGATGAATCTCACAGCTTTAGACCCAACTTTACGCATTGCAACCACACCTGCAGCACAGCGCATGGATCTTTCTCTCCGCCCCTTCATCGCCCTTCTGACAGCCATGTATACATCAGGATCTGGTCAACTGGTGCTATTCTGACTATGTGCATTACCACATCTATTATTTCATCATGAACAGCAAGTTAGAACTAAGACTAAATCTGAAATTCTGTGGTAAACTAGGTAAATCTGCCACAGAGATGTTTAAGATGATTCGTCAAGTTTACGGTGGTGCTGCAATTGAGTTGTTGAGGTGTTTTGAGTGGCACACATGCTTCAAGAGCAATAGAACATCACTGGAACACAGAGAAAAATCAGAAAGACCTCAAATGAGTTCAATCAAATATTGAAACCATTTGGCATGCCAGTCATCGGTGAACAATCCACAACATTGCTGCCATTGTCAGTGTGTCATACAGAAAGGTCAAGGCAATCCTCATGTGTGATTTGAACATGCACCGTGTAGCTGCCAAGTTTGTCCCCAGGCTGCTGACCCAGGAGTAAAGGGAACCTTGAAATCTCCCATGAACTCCATTAGTGTGCCGTGGGTGACCAGTACTTTATGTCCAGGATCATTAACAGTGATGGAACTTGGGTGTATGGGTATGACCTCGAGATGAAGCAACAGTCTTCACAATGTAACGGGCCGCATTTTTATGACTGGAAAAGGTGAGGCATGTCCGCAGGGGCATGTCTGCAGGCATGCTCATTGTCTTTTTTAACATTTGCCACATTGTGTATCAAGAATTTGTCCTTAGGGGCCAGAGCGTCAGATATCTCAATTACATATATAATTGTTTAAGTTCAAATCAAAATAAATGCCTAAAAAAACAACTATTTATTTTGTCCCCAGGGGTGAGAGCGTCAAATATCTCAATCACATATATGATTGTTTAAGTTCAAATAAAAATAAATGGCTAAAAAAACAACTATTCCTTTTGTCTTAAATTTACACTATAATTTAAGCTTATTTCACAAATAGAAATTAACATTTGACTAACTGAATTATATTTTTAACATGCGTTTAATATTTTTTATACATTTCAATTAAAATATTTGGCAATGGAGTAATTATACTGATTAGTTTTAAGAACTACTAGTATCACTTATTTTACCTAAATATTCTTTATGTTTAACAACAAAAACTTAAATAATTGAGTATCACCTCGGATGCTTGAGAGACTTCAGATTGCCCTCCAGGGTGCTCAGGAATTTCTAATTTTGCACCTGGAGAGCATCCTGATGGGAAACATCACAACCTGGTTTGGAAACAGCACCATGCAGGACAGACGTGCCTTACAGAGGATGGTGCGATCAGCTGAGTGCTTCATCCGCACCGAGCTCCCTGACTTGCACTCAATCTACAACAAGCGGTGCTGGACCAAGGCCAGAAGACTGTGAAGGCCCTCAGCCACCCCAGCAATGGACTGTTCTTTCTGTTGCGGTCAGGAAAGCGATTCCGCTCCCTGAAGGCCAACACAGAGAGACTGAGGAGGAGCTTCTTGTGATAAGGTCTCTTAACCTAAACACCACACAGGATTAACCCATTTTTAAACATGCACAATTATGACATTGTCTCTTTGCACTCATCCTGGACATTCATAGACACTTATGGACACCTGCACATTCATGCACACTTATATATTTATATTTCATTTCTGAATCATTGCACACAAGCCACTTTCATGTATATTTGCACACCCCCTAGTCAGTTTTTTTTAATTTACACTAAAATTTCTAGATTTTCTATATTGTACAGATTTTTTTTTTTATCCTAGATAAATTTATTTTCTATTGTTTTTTTTTATTCATATTTATTTTCTATTAATAAGCTTTTATTTTTAAGGTCACAGGCAGTCGTATAAGCATTTCACTGCATATCGTACTATGTATGACTGTGTATGTGACAACTAAAATTTGAATTTGAAATAAATTGCCCTGTGCAAGTGTTCATGGGAAGTCTGATGTGACATCAGAGACAAGAAGGCGAGGATGTGAGAATGGACATGAAGCACCTGGAACATTCTGGAACATTCCTTACAACTCCTGGTAAGTAAGCAGCTAACACAAGTTACTGAAGTAATGACTTTGTCTGCATGCATACACAACCTTATAGGGTGTAAGTTACTTTTCTGAATACTGTCACAGCCGTGCTCGATAGCTAATGATAGCTAGCAATAGCTAGCAATAGGCAAGTCCTGGTGTTCATTGTAATTTTGCTTGTTTATTCCAACCACCAAACTGCTCAGCTGAAGCGCGGTTAATGCAGATACTGTACTTAAAATCTGCTGTAAAAGGAGAGATTTAACTCTGAGCAGCGTGCGTGTGCATGTCCGGGTTCCCTTCGGGTTTCTCGCTGTAAGTGGCTGCGGTTGTGCCGCAATATTTAAACTTCTCCCGCCAAATGCGGTGATTTTGCGCAGCCTACCGCCACTGTGGCGAGGATATAAAACTAGCATGTTCAAATAATTAATGCATTTGTAACGGTCCACCTTGCACACTGAACCGCGAGTCTGCTCGTTTCACTCCGACACTTTAAGGAGGAAACGCTGACCAAAGCAGGTTTAAACAGCAGAAATGAGGTGCAGTGTCCGGGCACCTGGCTCTGGCACTGTTTTATCCGTTACTGTATGTGAGTATTTTTAACATGATTGAACACTGCACGCAGCAGTAGTTTGAAAAACGTAAATGCATCATTTGTGCGTCCAGCAGCAGTAACACTCCAGTACAGCTCCAGTCATGATTTACAGCACTAGAGGCAGGCAGTTTGATTAGCAATATAATGCTGCATAGCTGTTTAAAACAATAGAACTTATGACTTTAACTTAAGTAAAAAGTTTAAAGTAAATAATGTTCTAAACTTCAAATGTATTTAAAGTGCAAAAGTACTACAAGTACTTCACAAACAAAACAGTGTACTTAAACATTATTGAATTTGCTGTTGATGAAATAAATTTGCCAAGTAATGTACTAGTAACTAAAGCTATGAAATATAAAGATTTAGTAAAAGTACAACATTAAAGTAAAATATACACAGCAAAAAAAGAAACGTCCCTTTTTCAGGACTGTGTATTTCAACAATAATGTTGTAAAAATCCAAATAACTTTACA
>JAOTRS010000027.1:2824903-2847296 GCA_028565755.1 Dinotopterus cunningtoni
TTTATATATAAACATAATAATAATAAACAAAATAATAATAATAATAATAATAATAATAATAATAATAATAATAATAATAACAACAATTTGGCAATTTACCTTCCCTCACTTCGAGAAAAAAAAAAAAGTTTTATAGTACTGAGCATAATGTAGCTCCGAAGTGTTTCTGGAGAGTTAGATTCTTTTCTGCTTGTGTAAGGATTCCCTCAGTTGAATAAACTTCTCAATTTTCATGTGATTTAGAGTTTCAGGGCTCGAGAGAGTTTCAATCCATCCTTCATAAACACAACACCATGCTTCTTTGTTATTCTGGGCATTTTTATTTGGGACACACATCTTATTTTGGACACAAATATTGAGGACAGTTTCTTTTGAACATTATTTAGGACAGTGCTTTCCTCTAGACATTATTTTTGGACCATATTATAAGTCAATTATGTAATTGTTCTTTTGGATGTTCTTTCCCTCAACACATAAAGAAATACTTGATACCAGACGCTGAATTTTATAATCTTAGTCTTTTTGTGATTGTGACATTTTTATTTGCACATCTTGTTTTTGTTTTTTGCTTTTGCATGATTAAGGTCATCATTTTTAACATTTTATATGTCACTGTCTTTCTCATTTGACATTTTTCATCAATAAGCATTGCTGATGGAAACTTTTCCACTTAAATTATGATTCACAATGATTCTAAAATTGATTTAAATCCTTTTTCTTATTATTCTCACATCTCATTCATGTAAGTATTCAGGCTTATCAATTAGTACTTGTTCAAAGCACCTTTGGCAGCAATGACAGCCTCACGTCTGCTTGTGAATGATGCTACATGTTTGGCACTCCTTCCTTTTGGAAGTTTCTTTCATTCTTCTTGGCAGAAGCATTTAAGCTGTACCCGTTTGGATGGTCAGTGTCGGTCCCCTGACATTTTCAGGTCTCTCCAGAGATGCTGTACTGGGCCCTGGTCCAGACTCTGGCTGGGCCACTCCAGGACTTTCACAGAGATGTTC
The DNA here is from genome assembly GCA_028565755.1 of Dinotopterus cunningtoni. NCBI lineage: Eukaryota > Metazoa > Chordata > Actinopteri > Siluriformes > Clariidae > Dinotopterus > Dinotopterus cunningtoni. Next base: position 2,825,914 of record JAOTRS010000027.1, read on the forward strand.
TGAAGCCACTCCTGTACTTTCATGGCGGTTTGCTACGGATTGTTATCTTTTTGAAACATAAACCGTCAATCCTCCCTGAGATCCTGATCACTATGGAGAAGTTTTTGGCTCAGTGTGGCTCTTCTGCTTTTTCTATCCCCCCCCATACTGACTAATCTCCCAGTCCCAGTTGCATACAAAAACACAGCATGATGCTATTACCACCATGTTTGATTGCAGGGATGGTTTTAATAAGGTGATCCTAAGTGCTCGATTTTTGATTACAAATGGTTCAATATTTGTGTCATCAGAGCAGATGTTGTTTCTGTCTAAGAGTCATTTCACTTTTTGGCAAACTCACAGCAAGTTGTCATGTACCTTTTGCCTGGCTTCTCTATCATATAGTCCTGATTGGTCTAACCAAGACTCTTCATCACTGATTACTCAGTCTGGCTTTTGGGCCAGACCTGAGAAGATTTAGTTTGTTCCAAATTTCTTCTATTTGAGAATAATGGAGGTTATTGTGGTCTTGGGTGTTTTCAATGCTCCAGAAGTTTTCTTGTATCTTTCCTCAGATCTGTGTCTTGACACAATCCTGTATTGCAGCTCTACAGGTAATTCTCTTGACCTCATGGATGTGTTTTCAAAATCTACTGTGAGTCCTTAAATAGACAAATGTGTAACTTTTCTAATTATATTCAATAAAGTCTGTTAGGCACAGGTGTAGTATCATCTGAAGGACATCAAGGAAATTTATTTATTAAGTAATATATTTTATGAATTAACAAAACACTCCAACAACCTGTTTTTACTTTATCATTGTGGAGTTTTGTGTGTAGAATGGTAAAAAAAAACTTTAAATAAGCACGAAAAGCTTAAAAGTGTTTAAAAATTTTATGTCTGCACTTTTATTTATTTTAGAACTATTATGACTAGTAATTTTTAGCAATTGTAATCCTCCCCAAAACACAAGCCACAATTTATTTATTTTTTCTTAACTGACCTTCGTTTCTGTTTGTGTCACTTTAAAAACCTCTTTTCTCCATTGTTTTTGTCTCTCATTTATTGTTTCCCTCCTCTTTTTATCCCTTTTGTTTTTGTCCCTCAACTGACCTGCTTGTTTATCACCTCAAACGTTTTATTTAATTTGCTTCTTTTTTGAGGACAGAACTTGTTACGGACCCACTGCATGGATAATAAACGTGGTGGGGAGACATCTTTGTTAAGATCTGCGGGATGGCGACGGCATGAAGTGTGTTTACGTCAGAGAGATGGTTCCTGAGAGAGAGAGAGAGAGAGAGAGAGAGAGAGAGACACGTCTTGACAGTCAGGAATCCTGATCATGTCCTAATTTATCTTCATGACACGCTCATGGTGAAGGAACTTCCTGTCAGCAGGCATGGGCAGAGCAGCATCAGAGAAAGAAAGAGCGAGAGAGAGAGAGAGAGAGATACTTTTTTAAATCCACATCGTTTTGTTCTTTGTCCTCACTGTCCCTCTCATTGTTGTCCTTATTGGCCCCTGCTGCTTTGTCTCTCAGTTGTCACCTTTTTTTTGTCATTCTTGTTTTTGTGTCTCAACTGTTTATCTTGTTTACCCCTCAGTTGTCCTTCTTGTTTTTATTGCTCTTATTTTTGTCACTCAATTGTCGCTCTTTGTTTTGTCCCTTGATTAATTTGTTTTATTTCCTCCCCTCTTGTTGTTTTTCATCACTTAGCTTTCTTATGTTTGTCCTTTACTGTTACTCTTGTGTATTTTGCCTTAAGTATCTTGTTTCTTTTCTTTCCTTTTTTTCGTCATTGGATGTGTGTTTTTCTACCTTAATTTGACCCACTTCTTTTGCCCTGCTCTTGTTCTTGTGCCCCTTGATTGTTTTCACTTTTTTGTCTGCTAAATGTGTAGCTTGTTTCAATTCTTTTAATCAATTGTTACTTTTTTTGTCTCTAAATTGCATCTCTTGTTTTTTCTTTTTCTTCTATTGTCATTCGATTATCCTTCTTGTTTTAAACCCCTTTTGTTTTTTGTCCCTTAATTCCCCCCCTTGTTCTGGCCATTGATTACTGCTATTGTCTATGTCCCTGTTGTTTATCTCCTTGATTGTCTTTGTTGATTTTGATCACTAATTATTGTTCTTGTTTTCACTTCCAGATTGTCCTTGTTTTGTTGTTTTTGTGCCTTTTTTGTCACTCTTGCTTTTCCACCCCCAATTTTCCCTTATTTTTGTCCTTCTCATTTTCCTACCCCGATTATTGCTCTCGGTTTTATTCCTTGAATTGCCCCCCTTGGTTTATTTTGTCCCTCGACTGTCCCCTTGGCTGAACTTTTTTGCAGCAGGAGACGCTGCATCAGTTTATTCGATTCTGCGGAGGAAGGATCTGCTTATTCCGGATTTGCAGCCAGGAAGCTAAAAATAGCTTCACAGTGGTGAGGCAGAGCGGTGGAGGTGAAGCAACGGAGAAAGAAATGGAGTGATAGAGAAATGGAAGGAGGAAGGGAGCTATAGTAGAAGAATAAGGGGATGAATGACGTTAATGTGAAATGCTAAGGTTTAGGGAAGACTGACAAAACACTTGTGCTTTCCTTTTAAAAGTACTAAAAGTCATAAACATGAAGGATGAATGAAGCAGTGTGATGAAATGACTCAGACTGCCCGAAGCCACACCTTTTTTAGTGAGAGTGTAGCCACAAAGTCTGCTTTCTTCAATGAGACTATAGACAAAAGGCCACACCTTTTTTACTGAGACTGACAGGCGCATCGTCATACTGCATATTAATCGTGCCTGCATTATACTTGCTTCCTATATTAACAGAAAACCAGCATATTGAATGGAGTAAGCTTATTTAAGTTAGTGTTCTTTTTTAGCTACACAAATCTGTAATTTGCTTTTTACAGTTTATCACGTCCGATCCTTAGGTGTGTGTTCTGTGCTGATAAACTTTTAAATGAAATCGATGATGTCTTGCTCATGGCAAACTCGGGCTGGTACAGACGCGAGATCAAACGCAGACAGAACTGATGTGGATCCAAATAGGCGGAAAATTAGCCACTAACGTTGACATCTGGAAAGAGAAATATCCCAAAATACAGCAGACCCTCGGAGCGTGTCCCAGCCTCACAAAGCACTTCTTCACATAACACAGAAGCAGAATTACTGAGATGTGAGGCGCTGGAATTGTGTCGGTTCTCATGTGGAATTTGGCCCCAAGCAAAGTAACTGAGAGAGAAAGAAAGAGAATTTGTCATTTCTCAGCAACTTCAACGCCCGACCACAACATTTCTCAATTGTCGCCAAAATCGGAGAAGAAACGAGTCAAGATCAAAGAGACGAAGCGAGTGACACGCCAAATCATCTCTGCTGTGCATTTATGTGACCATTCTGATTAGCATTCAAGTTAACATGCTGCAGACACTACGTCACAAAAAGGACACAGCAAAACAGGCACAGGGTTTCAGCTAGCTAAAACCTAACATGCTTTATCATTTCTATCTTTGTTTCTTTCCTTCTTTCTTTTTTTGCTTCCTTTTCTAATTTTCCCCATTTTTTTCTGTCGAATGTTCCATCATACATCCATTATCTATATATCAGGCTTATCCTATGTAGTGCAGCACAGTGGCGTAGCGTTTAGCACTGTGGCTTCGCACCTCCAGGGTCAAGTGTTTGATGCATACCTTGGGCTGTGTGCATGAAGTTTTCATGTTCTCCCCGTGTTTGGTGGGTTCCTCTGCATACTACAGTTTCTTCCCACAGTCCAAAGAAATGCAGAATAGGCTAATTGCATGTGTGTGTGCCCTGCAATGGATTGGCACCATGTCCAGGGTGTACCCTACCTTGTGCCTAAAGTCATGGGATAGGGCCCACCCACCCACAACCCTGTACAGAATAAATGGTATAGGCGAAGAATGAAGGGTGCAGGGTCACAGGGGATCTGAAAAAGGGGTTATTCCCTAGATAGGTTGCCAACACACACACATGCTTAATCACAAAAGTATTTTAATTCCTTAAACACACACACAAACACACATTGTTTGTTTAGAGCAGCGTTCGTCACTTTCCAGGTGCTGCCAGTGAGTCACAGGACATGCTCAGGTTCAGACACACCTCTGAGACCTACGCCAAAAAATTCCTCCAACACAGAATACAGTGCACAGAACACACCCCGTTATTCAAGTGTAGGTGTGTGTATGTGTGTGTGTGTGTGTGTGTGACTAATAGCACCTTTTAGAGCCTGAGGGGCTTGACATCAGAAACTGCATACTTAACTGAAACTAAACCCTAATGGCTCTCAGGTGGGAACCCTGCCCTGCCTTGCCCTGTCCTAAACAGTACCCTACTCCCTACTCTCTAGTGCACTTTGAGTGTCACCTAGAGTTTGTCATTTGAAATAATGGTAATGGGAGCTTGTGTATGTGTGTGTGTGTGTGTGTGTGTGATGGACAGCTTAATAATTATCACCAGCCTTGGAAAAGATGTGTTAACTCACACATTGGTGCAACCATCAGCAAAATATCTTGCTTCCATTTATAGCAGTTCATTCAAATGATATGTGCCATTCTTCATCAATGAAGTGCGCTCCTGTACCTGAGTATTTACTCATGATTTAAGTACTTGATGGTAGCTCAAAAGATGGGCTGCCACTGGTAATCCTGATGACATCTTTATTCACAAACACTGATATCAAGTCACTTCATGACAATTTACTTAACAGTAGTCAGTTTTCTTACTTTAACTTTGAGTTCATCCAGAGAACTTAAATATCTATCTATCTTTTTTTCCCCACAAAGCAGGCCTACAGGTGGAACTGTATTTTCTCATTATGAGACATGAAGACTTCTAGTCCTGAGAACAGTTTCTAAACCACAAAGACTTGAAAAGAATGTTTTTTTGTTTGCCCACTATTTTGAAATTTTCACTTCTGATTGGAACATGATCAGTCTCTGCTCATGGCACTTTCTTTACACTGGATTGGTTGGGGCCAATACCTTGTACAGAACAAATGATGGAATACAGTCAGTAAATGTACACCTGCATGGCAGATGGAGCTGATAAACTCAATGTATTGTCTTGATATATCGCTTCATCCATGAGCCGAAAACACTGATTAGCCTTGATGACCTTTTTCAGCTTGGTTATTTATTACATTTAAAGACAAAGTTGTCCAAAATTGTGGACACAAACATTTTAACAAGCACTATGAAGATTAGCGTGCACTGGAGTGTGTGTGTCGTTCACTTGCTCGCTCTTTTTATTCCTCTTCCTCTTCTTTCACTATTTTCTAATTGAAGAAGCCCTGGAGTGTTTTGTACTTATTCAAGCGGGGAAAAGTCACATTTGCAGCGCCGATGAATACTAGAGGAGTAGAAAGGCAAAGGATGACTAACTCTTGTGTGTGCGTTTATATGTGTATGTGGGGTGGGTGGGGGGTGGACTGATATACATGTGAATGCACACAGAGGTTGTGTCTGTGTATCTGGTTCGGTCGAGGGCTAGGGTTACATACGTGCATAATTAACATGTGTGAGGAATCAAAGAGTGATCATGACGGAAAGCATCACGCACTGTTTGCGTTAGGATGTTAGGGATATCTTATTAATGAGAGACAAAATACGTATATAGAACTTTTTCATGATCTAAATAAGAAATAAGGATAAATACAATTTTAAATGATTAAATATAGCCTTGGCAGTTTTCTGGGTGCGGGCCTAGGAGAAGGGGGTGGGTGGTTAACTGAATCAACATGGCAAAATGGCATTTTAAAATGACAGATATTAAAATCAGTGAGCTAACCTGGCTAGATTTGCACTGAAATGCACTGAGTCTGGACTAGATTTTGACTAGATATTTGCCCAGACTGATTGCATGGTTCACTTGAAAGACTACTAGACTCGGGGTTTGGTTTGGACCCAATCAATGAGGTTTTGCACTTGACCTGTCTGGTACTGGACTGGACTAGGAACAGTTCTGGATACTTGACTGAGTATGAACTGGAATAGGTAGTGAACTGATCATGGTTTGGATTATACACAATTACCTGGTCTGCATTTGTTGAGAATCTGTTCCTGGATGTTATTTGTGTTGGGGACACAAATGTTTGAGTTGATTAAGTCTGAGTTGAGTTTAGCTCCAACCCTAATCAAACACACCTGAACAAGGTGATCAAGTTCTTCAGAATTAGTAAGGCAACAGACAGGTGAGTTTTTCAGAGTTGCAGCTGGAATCTGCAGAACTGCGGCTCTCTAGGAACGAACTTGCCTATCCCTGGTCTAGATTGTTTATCTGGTGCATATGTATTAGATACTAGATTTGAGTCTTCATTTTGACTTTATTATCTGACTAATTGTTGGGTGCTAGACTTGATTTACTCCGACTGGGAGCTATAGTAACCTAAACTTGACTGAGTGATGGATACTGGACCCCATTGGATTGAGTGTTACATACTGGTATAGGGCAAAATTGGTTATTTTGGATGTCATAAACCAATGATAGGCACTGAACTTGCTATCAGGCCTATATCAATAGAATGATGGGTACTGAAACTAATGGTTTATACTGAAGTAGATGCTATGCACTTGACATGACTGGCAGTTACTTGATGGGATTATGTGTTGGGTGCTGGACCGAGGCATTGGATAGAACTAGGTTATAGCCATTGGACTGGATAGCAAACTTGTTATTTGATTACATTAGGTTTGGTACTAGCCTGGAAATGAACAGGGTATTATCTTTCACCTGGCGTGTACTCTGGATTTGGTATATTACATTTGGCTAAATTGACTGCAAACCTTCCTAAAGCTCCTAAACACATCCTTGGAGTCTCCGACAGACAGCTGATCCCAATCATTGTCCTTCCATTTTCAAAATAAAATAGTATGTCACATCTCTATGTGTCAATGCCAGACAGTCTTTGCCACATCACCCAGTGTATCGGCATTGGTAGGAGCTAGAAGCTAATGAGTGTTGGGGCGCTGTCACTCTCGATCACTCTAATGGCCTTCAGCGGCACCTTCTCTTCCTGTTACTCTGTTTCAGTGTCACTCTTTCACTCTTTGACTGAAGGACTTGCAGTGTTTCCATTAGCTGTCTGGTAGGTTTGGTGGTCACTGGCATGAAAAAGACTGTTATTAAAAACAAGCCAAAATAGAAAGAAAAAAAAATAAAGAAACATTGGTTGCTCAAAAAATATGAGGAATATTTCTGTAAATGGGGTATAATTTTATATCTTCAATCATAATGGAAGGATTATTATGGTATAGCTGAGATGAAATAAACACCTAGCTAATAATTTACTTTTTAATTGCCATGTTTTGGTGATAGACTACATAGTGCAAATTTCAAATATTCAGCCTTTTACAAAGTAATTAGTCGTACCATAAGTTCTAATCTAAGTATCTAATTGGACCTGCATTAGGGAAGCTGTTGGACCAAAACTAAAACCAAAGCTAGTTGCAACTAGTTTCGCATTTAGCATCAAAGAACAAACATGTAAAGAGAACATTTTGCCTATATTTCCTTCCTGTCTTGTTAACGTCTTTTATTTCTTTTTATTTTACATTCTATTGCTCAATGTATTACATATCTGATTTAGGTGTACCACCTTGGATAATGAGATATGTCACTGGGAGATATGTTAAAAGGGAGATATTAGCCTAAAAATAACTGAAATATTTTATTTTTGATATGATGTCTGCTTGACTCTTAGTTGCTGCAAATTGAAATTTGAAATTTGAAATCATTCAGTACTTTACATTATTTCACATTGTCACAATTTTCATTTCTGTTTACACCAGATATTTTTTAAAGAAAACATTTACTTCGAAGTTGTTGATTATATGCTCAGTATTTGTAGTTACGTTCTGGAAAAAAAATGTAATGTGTAGCATGTATGGAGATTGTAATTAAACACACACACACACAAAACCTTTACCAGTTTTCTATGCTGGTTGAAACTGAGCTTATGGAAATACCTATTCCTGCATTTGTTGGTTTGTTATTTCACTTCATAGTCTAGGCTGAAATGCTCAATTGTCGAATGTGTAATCTGATGAAGAATGCATTCAAAGTAAAGTTTCAGCTCCTGCAATTAGGTCCAGTTCAGCTCTTCATCTAACCTCTAATTTTTTTAACAAGCAGATGTTAAATAAATAAAAAATATGCATTGTATTTCCCCATATGGTCCTGATCCAAGAACGTACAAAAGCAAGAATAATTAGCGCTGGAATAGGTGCATGGTTATTTTCACAGAATCCAGGTCACGCAATCGTCTAGCATTCTTGCCCAAAGATGGTCATGGTCTCAAAACTAATCATTAGCGCTTGTACCAACCTCAACAGGTTTTTCATTTTCATGCGTACTTCAAGAGCTTGTGGGTTTGCAAGTCCAAACAAACACAGAACATTGTTGAAGATTAATAAGCAGACACAAAAGTATTGCTTGAATAACATGAAAGGTTCAGTTGCAGGGTGTTTTATAACGTGCTAAACGTGAACGCCCAGTGAGGACAATGGAGAGGCCAAGACTGCTAGGGAGCCCTTATTCACTCTTTAGACTAAAGCCAAGGCCCTCACCTGCTTGGGTTTCCTTTTCAATTCTCCATCTTTGAACATAAACTTCTGAACTAAACCTTGCGAGGATAAAAGTTATTAAAAGTTTGTGCTTCAGAGCTTCTGTACAGGTGCCTCAGTGGAAATGTTATTGATAATATAAAATTCTGTCTTTAGATGATATGATTATTTAATAATATATTTTGGAAATGTTTTACTTACCCCTTAGCCATGTCAGATACCCTTTGGTTTTGGTATTAAAAAAGGAGACAAAAGATTTTCATTTGTCTACTTGGCGCCTAAATTTCTACTTTCATTGTCTAAAATAGAACTAAATAAATATGCTAATTAAGCCAATTAAGTTAATGTACCTTAAAAATGCAATTTAAATCACCAAATAAAGTGTGGCATTGCTTTTAAATGCAATTACGCAGACACCCTAGATTTGAGAATTGAAGGATTTAAGATCTGGGTAACATCTAGGTAATGCTCAGGGAAGCAGAGATCACCACCAGACCTCATTCTGACACTTTTCTCTCATCATAATGTTTATGCATAACAATAAAAATGTAGCTTTTTACAAATATTTTGACACAGGCGGGGTGGGGGTGGAGTGGTTGAAGCAGGTCGCACACTGCAGATGCAGCTTAGAGAAAAGAGCGCAGAAGTCCAAAATGTGCGCTCCAGATGTGCGGACGTGACAACGAGTCAAGCATCTGGAGAGTGTACTTGGGTATGGATTAAAAACATGAGGAGAAAAGAAACTCGATCAGCTTTAACTTTATTTAAAGAAACATGGCAAAAATCAGGTAGTTGTGTGCTAATCGTTACTATGTTTCTGATTTGAAGTAAAAATCTAGAGTAGTGTAAACAAATCCTGCTGAGATGACTTCACTCTAAACTCAATAATCAAGTTGTATCAGAAGTCAGCATGAGCAATGAGGTAAAGCAAGCGGTGTTTATATAGCTAAATGCCACTTCCTAAAAAGATTGCCCTGACCTGTTAGAAATATTTTACATTTTTATAAATCTATGCTCTAAAAAGGAGTTATACAGTAAGTCAGTGCTTCATACAAAGCCGATTTAATAAACCTGTATCTTGTAACACTTGTGTAGCTGTTCAATAATGTTTAGAAAATTTGGAATTCAAACATACGTAAAAAAAAAAAAAAACCCAGTGTTTATCTGTAATCATGAAACATTAATGTAAAACCAGGAAAAATGGCAACTCTTGTAAAATTATAATTTTGTACAAGGTTAAGAATGACTTGGTGGTTAGCACTGTCACCTCTCACCTCCAGTTCTGCGTGCATGGAGACTTCATTGTCTTCCTGCATTTTATAATGGGTTTTTCTGAGTATTCCAGTGTCCTCCCACAGTCCAAAAACAGGCAGTGTAGTCTGATTGCTGTTTCTATAATATGTGTGAGTGTGTGTGTTTGTTTCCAGAGATGGGTTGGCACCCTTTCCAGGGTGTATCCTGATTCCCTGGGACAATGCCCTATATCCTGCTATTATCAATGCACGATTAGTGGTAAAGATGACGGATATTTATGGATGATAATAATTAATAATGAATTCTATATATTTATCTATCTAGAAATGTACTTTTACAGAATTTGTTAACTCACCCCTATGACCCCAAATGCTAATATTTTAAAGATCCACTGGATGTAAAGATGGAAATCGTGATAAACAGACATATGCAAACGAAGAAAAAAACAGGCATGGAGAAAAAGAAACAGAAATGTAAATGTAATATAAATGAAAAATTTTAGTCTATTGAGATCCATGGTGATCTATGGGACTGACGCACCCAATTTGGCCAGAATGTTGTTACCACGGCAATGGTCTGTCTGGAAGAAAAAATATTGACGTCTGGTGGTTATAATTGGAAACTTGATTGAAGAAATCACTCCAGTATGTGTCATATTAATGTAATGGAATTCCACAGTGGCTAATATTCCGCCACTCTGAGCATGCTGTCATCGTTCTTATTAAATTCTTCATTAAGCACTGCAACATAGCGCAGAATAATTACATTCGGTAAACAATTAAGATGTGATTATGTAAGCAGCACGATGTAATAAAGCAGGTTCGGGGGTGAAATTGCTTGCTGTTACGATGTTGAAACCTGTGGTATTGTTGCATATTTTCTCAGTCTCAGTTCCTGTGTTCGTAATTGGAGTCAATATTCTCGCTTTCCCGGGAGGACACAGAAATTCCAGGTGCATCAGATATTTCTAGCATGAACAGGCCATATCAGAGCTTTTCTCCACACAGCCGTGTTCGGAAACGTACAGCAAATTGACTCGCTGAGCATATCATTACTCTGTATCAGCATGGATGAGCTTTTATTAATGTGGTGTTTCTTAGACCATGGTGCTTGACATTAGGGCTATTATTAAACTTCATTCTTGAAAGTAATAGACATTGATGTACAGTGCTTTTGCATAGCACCCCATTAATGTTGTAGGTAATAGGCTAATCAGCTTATTGGAGAGACGGTACTGTAATTTAATTATGTTTCTGATTATGTAGCAAATTGTGTCGCTGGTTCATTACACACATTGCAAGGTTTAGAATGTTGGACATGCATAATGTCTTTATCAAAATGAGCTAAAAAATAATGCCTTGTATTTTTAGAAATCGCTTAAAGCAAGGACATTTACTATGCTAAATATAGCATGCTTAGTGACAACAAGTGTAAAACTCCCATATACCACCAGAGATTTGCCCTTTTAAGGAAATTCCAAGTATCCATTTAGAAAATAACAATTTTTACCCAAAAAGAGCATTTAAGAAAAAAGTTTATAGAGACTGGAGCTGCATTTCTAATTGTTCACCACAGGTAAATCAATCCATGTCTACCTAAAACACACTCACAGTCACCTGAAATCCATCCAAAACCCACAAACTGAACCCACTACCACCTGATATCCACCCACACAGTCAGTACTTTTACATGATGTTGTGTTATCCTGACCAAGTGTGTGAGTCTGACTAGAACCAGACTTTTAAAATAAAGGTAAACATGTTATGCTTACTGAAATCATACAAAAGCAGACTTCTCAAATTTAAAATAGCAAACCCAGATAGTGTGGTTGGAAGTGCTAGAAGGTTGCTAGCTACCTAGTCACGTAATAGATCAACCAGGAATAAAATGCTAACAAATTGAAATGGGGCATATCATTACCTATTATAGTAGAGTCTGACATACTTTGGTAAAAAAGAAATTGATTGTCCTGCTGTGCTTGTATAATGGAACAAAATATTAGTTCAATTAAACAGCCTAGGTGAGCTTCACCATAGCTTGACTTAACTGTGCATGTAAATGAACTGCTAAATTTAGAAATCTCATCTGATAACCACCTGAAACTTTTTAATGAGGGGAAAAAACAGCCAGTTCCTATGTGAAAAAGTAATTGCACCTAAGCCTTATACCTGGTTGTGCCATCCTACCTGTTGTCGATTGCCGGCAAAGTTTTCACCAAAATAATTCAATCAAGGCTGCAGAGCCACCGCGAGCAGACCAGCCACAAAGAGCAATCAGGATTCAGGCCACATAGGGGTTGTTGTGATCAAATATTCACCATCCGACAACTGATGTAAGAAAGAGTGAGAGGCGGGAGGCGGATTGTCATTGTCTTCTTTGATTTCAAATCTGCTTTTGACTGTGGGCAGTGGCACATCCTGTGGAGAGCATTGGAGGTTAAACATGTGCTGCTTAGAAACATCAGGCTTCTCTAGGCTTAATACAATGTCTTAACAAGCAGAGTACGCATCCGGAATGAGCTCTCTGAGGGCTTCTCCGTCCAAACTGGAGTTCGCCAGGGTAAGGTTGTGTCGCCCCTGCTCTTCAATATTGTGATTGATGCCATTATGAAAGAAGGCATTGGAGAGCAAGCGCGGTGTCCAGTATGACCAGAATGACTTCCCTACAGACCTAATGTTCACCGGTGATAGCTCCATTCTTGCCGACACTGAGGCTCAAGCTACTGGCATCCTATTCCGCATAGCCACTATCACTAAGATCTACTTTAACAAGGTCAAAATCAAGCAGGTGCAAAAATTCAAATACTTGGGATCACTTGTGCAGCAGAAATTTGTGGCATCAATCATGGAGATTCACAACAGAATTGGTCAGGCAATGGCAGCATTTGTGTGACTCAAATGGTGTCTTTGGAAACAAAATTATATTACAACCAAAACCAAAGTTTGGCTCTTCTGGACCTTAATTCTGCCAATTTTTCTGTATGGGTTGGAAATGTGGACTCTGCTCAAACAGAGATGAACAAGCTTGAGGTGTTCCAAATGAAATTTCTTTGCCAGATACTAGGAATATCTTTACTGGACCATCACTGAAAAGAGACAATTCAAATCTGGTGTGACCATCAACTGGCAGTCAAAGACCAAATCCGGACATGCAGTCTCCGATGGTTTGGTCACATCCGCAGAATGAATAGCAATAGGCTACCATACAAGATCCTGTCCAGAGAGCAGCCACACCACTGGAGGTTCCAATGAGCAGCACCAAAGAAAACATGAATCAAACAAATCGAAGAAGATCTGCGGAGCCAACGACTGACCATTGATGAAGACAAGTGCAAGGCTGCAGACCGTCAAAGGTGGAAGAGAATCGTGAATGATGTTTGGAATCCATCGTCACCCACAGCGTTGTATTGGCTGAGAGGACAACCAAATCTACCAACCGATGGCTAGGGATCTAAGTAGAAGAAGAATTAAGGCATCTAAAAACGGAGATCAACCTGAAACCCATGGAAAAGCAATCCATCCAAGGAACCCACACTAGTCCAGGATTAACACAGGAACCCATCCATAAAAAAATGAGATCCAATTTATGTCTACGTCAAAATCTAACAACTAAACACAGACACATTCAATGCACATCTACTGAAACCTTGGCCATCTGACACTCACCCACTTAAACAAAAAATCCACCCACTGAACCCATGGCTTCTTACAAACCCTACAACTTGACCCTGGCTTGTCTATAGAAGCATTACCATCCTAAAACCCACACATTAAATCCACCTACACCTACCTGGAATCCACCAATCCTGCTTAAAATACACTTATGTCCACCTAAACCCACCCACTCCATGTTCTCATGGCAACCTGGAGGATGGAATGAAGTAGAGAGAAAAGCAACGAAAGGGTGTGAGGAGCTGAATTATTGATAAATAGCTGCAGGGATTGCAGCATTCTTCCAGCCGAGTTCAAACGAGGAATGGAGGTCCATTTAAAGCATCTACTGTAATCCACTCTACCAACTGAACTATCTGACATTGGTAAGGTTTTGTAGGTTCTTTTAACAAAAGACATATAGTCTTCATATGGCCAAGTAGAACCACCAACTAAACAAACATGGGGTTTAAACATGAAAAGGAAGGCTGGGTTGAAAATGGAACCCGATAAAGCCTGTGTAAGAAAGTAGAAAAACAGAATGAATAATTCCATAGTGATGAGATTTTCTCCCCTTAGTGTGATGATTCCAGGAGCATGGAGAAGTAAACTTCCACCACTGTGGCCTAGATAGAAGTGACAGCAAGCTGCACAGTCCAAAAGCATCACAGATCTACAGCAAAGCTCCGTTTCAGCACACTTCGTCCACTAGCGGCACAGAACACACTACAACCTCACCCCTTTAGTGGAAATCAAATTTGACGCTGTGACGCGGCTGTAACAGCAATCTGGCTTTGGGCTAGAAGCTCTGAACAGTGACCAGGACACAGCTCAGTTCAGATTATGAAAGAGCTTTAGACAAAGACATGGTTGTTAAAGCAGTGCTGAGAGACACTGTGACATTACAACACACCTTTCTCTAAATAATGCAGGTAGAATTTATGCCTCTACAACCCTAAGCATGCTTGTGAGAGAAACAATATTATTTTACATTCTTTCTTTCTTTCTTTCTTTCTTTCTCTTTCTTATTTTCTTCTCATTTATTATTTCCATCCTTTTTATATGTTTTTGTTTCTTTCTAGCTTGCTTTGTTTCTTTCTTTTTTCTTGCTTGCCTATTTGCTTGTCTATTGTTTTTATTGCTTACTTATTTACTCCTTTCTTCCTCAAATGTTTCTTTTCTTTTTTTTGATTGCTTATGCCTTTGTTTCTTGCTTGATCCCTTATTTTCTCATCAACCATTCTTTCCTTCTTGGTCCCTTTCTTTGTGTCTTTTTGTATATTTCTAGCTTGTTTTATTTTAGTTTTTTTTATTTGTTCTTAACCATTCTTTCTTTCTTTCTTTCTTTCTTTTTTTGCTGCATGCTTGCTTTCTTGCTTGCTTGCTTATTGTCAGTTTTGTTATTTACTTGCCTAATTTTTTTCCTCCTCAAATATTCCTTTCTCTTTTCTTTCCTTTCTTCCTTCCTTCTCCACAATTTCCTCTGATCCAGGCAGCTACAGACATTTATCTTATTTTGGACACATACCCATTTCTGCTCCCATACACAAACTACTTTGGAAAGTTGAGGAAACCCTCCAGTTGGAATAAGGTGGAGGAATGTTGACTCTCTTAACTAAGATAATAACCACAGTTCCTGGTTTATATCCTGCTGTGAACCTGGTGCTAGA
The DNA here is from genome assembly GCA_028565755.1 of Dinotopterus cunningtoni. Lineage (NCBI taxonomy): Eukaryota > Metazoa > Chordata > Actinopteri > Siluriformes > Clariidae > Dinotopterus > Dinotopterus cunningtoni. Next base: position 2,841,027 of record JAOTRS010000027.1, read on the forward strand.
TTTGAAACTCATTGCCCAGGTTGTATTGACACTGAACAATATTAAGGCATTTTAATGTTCATGAGAAAAATATTTAATTAATTTAACTTTCAATTTTACAAATGCCTTAGTATCTTAGATTTTTTTCCCTAAAATTATACTTCTGTGAGTAAAATGAGATTTCCTTTTAAACTTTTGCATGTCCTGAGGGGCCTGGATGGGTGATGGAAGGTTCTCTAAATCCAGTCTTTAAACGGAAAAGGCTCCTGAGCAGAGACGATGGAGGCCAAGAGGCTGCTTCATCTCCGAAAACATAAACAGCTGTCAGAAAAGTTTGGAGAATGAACACGCAGCACGGCAATAAAGCAGAAAGATGCTTGTCCCTGAAGACATGGTCCAAAACACCTCTGTGACCAGCAGCAGGCGCTTATACATTTATGTCCAAGCTTCAGGATCTTTTTAAGCCTAAAGCGAGATGCAGGAAGTGAGCCGGCATCATGGCCCACTGGCTTCCCCTTCATAAATCCTTCCACTGATTGAATCTGGAACTGGCAAGACAAAAAATGTAGGTAAATCTTCAAGATGGAACTTGGGGAAATAAATTGTTATGGCATAAATGCTGCTTTTTTTTTTGTTTGTTTTTGTGAGAATTTTTTTTAAAAAAAGCGACTCTCACGTCAAGCAGTGCTTTCTAAAAGTTTGGATTTCTCAAACTGTAAACCAAGCACAAATATATAATATGCAAATACACTGTTGCTAAGCGACTAGATGTGAGATTACTCTAGCTCATTACCTAAATTTACAATTTAGCTAATTTGAGGCTGGACATAAGAGAGATCTGTCAGGAACATCTGATATTTACCTCTGACGTGCTGTAAGATTGCTATGAAAAGCCTTAGTGCGACTGAAAAGACACCATAATTACACTGAAAATGGAAAGCTGCCTTCAGTATGGCTAGCATTTTAAACGAAATTATTGTGTCTGCACGTGTAAACGTTTTCAAAGTGGGCGTTTCCTGTATGTTGTGTGTGTGTGTGTGTGTGTGGCTATACAAAGAATAAAACATCACAAACCCAGATCTGTTTTTCTTCAACACTTTCTTTCTTTCCTTCTTTCCCTCTTTTTTCTTTCCTTCTCAATTCTTTCTGTTTATTTATTTCCTTTTTTTTGTAATCTTATTTTTCACCTTCATTCTTTTTCCAAAATTTCTCTTCTTTTCCTTTCTTTTTCAAATTCTTGTCTGTCCATGAATTTAATTACTCTCAACTTTTCTTCCTTCCTTGATTCCTTCCTTCCTTCTTTCCTTCCCAAACATTTCTGTTTTTTTCCCTTTTTCTTTTGTAATCTTGTTTTTTAGTTTATTCTTTTTCTTAACCCTCCCTCCCTTCCTTCCTTACTTCCTTGCTCCATTTTCTTTTCCCTTCTCATTCATCTTTTTAGTTTTTTTTCTTTCTTTCTTTCTTACTTTTTTTTTCCTTTTTTGCTTTCATACACCTGTTCTTCTGCTATTTGTATATTTTTAAAAAATATTTTACACATTTTTCTTTCTTTCTTTCTTTGTCCTTTCTTGCTTTCACATGCTTGTTTTTCTTTAATTTAAAATATTTTCACTTCTTTCATTTGTTCGTTCAGTCGTTCATTCTTTCTTTCTTTCCATCAATTTGACATTGTCATTTCATTTTTCACATCATTTCTTTCTTTCTTTCTTTCTTTCTTTCTCAATTCCTTTTCTTATTTTTTATTTTTTCTCAACCCTTTAAATTCTTACTTTCCTCCTTTTTTTTCGTCATCAACCATTTCTTCCTGTCGGTCCCACATTACAAAAGGCAGCATGAGGTTTCTGTACTTTGGTCAAATCCGGCTCAGGAAAGGAGATAATTCCATAATTCTGTTCAGGCAGAACAGCACAATTTGCTTTGAATGGTCTGAAGAACAACTGCTCAGGATTTTTTTCACCTAAAGAACAGTGTAGAAAGAAACACTGGTGAATAGACGTTAACAGTAAAAGAATAGACATTTATGTGTAAGGTTGTATCAGCTGGGTAAAATGTACATTATGTCTAGAGACATCAGATGATGTCATGCTTTATCCAGGTCTAATAAAGAGCAGCATGACTAAATATCCCTCGTGTTCAGCTTTAAAACTAACCCTCTAACCCAGGGAAAGGCACATCACTCCTCTTAAAAGCACACTCGAGTGTGTAGGGCTTGCGTTCTTAAACCCGCTGAGTGAATTCCAAGCGCTTTCTGCTTGCTGAACACGTCTCCCAGCGATAATAATTCCTGCTCTGTAAACGACGAGCAGGCTGTCTCGGAGCAAGATTGGCCTTCATTGACTCTTTATGAAGTGCCGCTGAGTCGCTTCAGTCAATTCAAACTCCACCATCATGACCAATACGCGCACATGTTACATCATTGAGGGACAGCAGCGCTTAGGCACACGCTCACGATTGCTCACGTCATGTCTCCTGCCTGATGTCAGTGAGATAACTGAGTGAGAGAAACAGTATAGAAAATATCAGTGAGGGGAGAGAGGGAGAACAAGAGATAAAGAATGATAGAAATAGAGAGAGACAGATAAAGAGACAGACAGGCAACCTGAGAGAGAAAAAAGAAAAAAATGGGGGGTATGAACCGTCAGATAAGGCTTCTGCATGTTGGTGTGCCTGCTAATACTCACAAGCTCTACTCCTCTCCAGAACACCGGTGAGCCAGTTTTGCGACCCATTCCTCGTCACTGAAATGTGCTGCCAGCGGTGACTTCTTTTCTGAGAGAAATCTTTGCAGCGGCTCTCGTAATGGCGCGCAAGATGTAACCGAGAGAATCCGGTCATTTCTCAAAATAAAAGGTTTTTTAAAATACAAGTTTTTTTTTTTTTTTTAATAAAATATCGTTCAGACTCAGATAATACATAAAACGGAAATATTTAATTATTTATTGTGTGGCCCGGTACCATTTGATCCACGGACCGGTACCGGTCCACGACCTGGGGGTTGGGGACCACTGAGTTAGAGAAAGAGAAAGTTGGATAGGTCGAAACAAAGAAAGAGAGAGAGAGAAAGAGAGAGAGAGAGAGATTGATAGGTGTGAGACAGGCAGTGAGAAAAAGTAATATTGGCAACCTTTCTACATAAATGTCCACAGACATTACCTGAGATGACAGATGTATGAGCAGAAACTTCTGCATGATGCACACCTATTGTGTCATTACACATTGGCCAAAAAAGGGGGCTGCTTGTTATATCAGTTTTAATGCCTTATTTTCTTCTACTACCTGCTCAAATCTTAAAATAAACAATTAATAATAATTTAAAAATATTTAAAAACTAGTAAGTTGGACCATGTACAATGTGTTATGAAATACATTAGATTTGGGTAAGATTGTTTTAAGTAGCTACTATACTGGCTAAATGCTCAGAAATAAACTACAATAATTAACATGACCACAAAATGGTCACGCAATTCTAAACATCTCAGTCTACTAATAGAAAAATATCAAAATTATATGAGAAATTAACCCCTTTTTTGTAGGAATGTATTTAATAAAAACTACTATTAACAGCCAACTTGTTCATCTAATCTCATGTTTCATTCTCTTCTTTTTTGCATTTTGTCTAATTAAGCATCTTACAGTATAACAGTGAACAGTAAGAGGAAGTTATATTGGAGATGAGAAGTGTTTAAGAAGACTGAGCAGAGAATCATAAGTGGAAAAAGGGGAGTAATTGGAATGAAGCAAGGGCAGTGAAAACAGTAGGTAAGAAAGAAAGAAATGAGAAAGTGCAGAGACAGTTGGTATAATGGATTTTTTTTTTTTTTTTGCTCAAACAGAAATGTCATTTTAATAAAAAACATGACGAGGGAGTTTCCATTTATACATTCAGGGTCAAGAGAATACAACTGTCCACTGCACCATTTGTAATGTGGAATGTTGAAATCTGGTCACCGTAGAGTAAGAGAGAGTAAAAAAAACTATGAGAGCAGGACATAAAGAAAGAGAGAAACTAAGAGAGACAAACGGGCAGGAAGAGAGAAAGAGAGAGGCAGACCAAGACACACTCACACTATGAGCAGTTTGGAAACACCAGTCAACCATGGATCACATATGAGCAGTTTGGAAATCCCAGTCAACATGGATCACATGTCTTTCAACTATGCGAGGAAACCAGAAACGGAATTACTGCTCTTTGATAGAGAATGTCAGGAATCTTTTTAGTTTTGTGTGACATTAACAAGAAAGCTCTCAAATGATACTTGCTTTTGACTCCTTTTGAGGATTTCACAGAAATGTAACATTGTGTTGTCATTAAACAGATTCATCTCCCACAATTCCACAGCCTTTTTAACCTTTTTCTTCATGCGCACACACGCAGTCACAATGTTATAGTAAGCAGTACATGCATGCATGGATGGTGACTATACGAGTGATGCACACGCGCTGAGACCAAGCATGGAGACGATTACCCACAATCCCACAGCACACGAGAGACAAAAGAACCATTGGCTCAGTTGTGATCACGTGACGCTTGGCAGACAAAGCGTATACAGAATCCTCATATTTCAAGACCTTACTCGTTTACCGAGTTAAAATTGCTAAAAAAAAAATTGCTCGTCTTGCAAAACACTCACACACCAAGTTACTCGCAATCCAAGGTTTTACTGTATTACAATTATGTTACATTACATTATATTGTATCATATAATATATGAATAATTAATCTGAAATTACACAGTTGTTATTTTATGAAATGCTCAGAACAGTCCAAACCTATTTGCAATACTTTCATAAAACAAGCTGTTTTCACTTAACCATTTAACTTATGTATTTCACCACTTTTAAAATAAGCTCCTGAAATGTCCAGGTTTTGTGTTCCCCAGTTTATCTAAAAATGTTTATCTAAACCGTGAGGAACATGGATGGTGCCATCTGTATTCACACTGCCATGTTGATACACTTCCCACCATAGCAAAGAAAGATTACAATGCTCCCTCTTAAAATGAGTGTGGTATGCTACACACAGGAGAATCACACATTTGGTTCAGACTAATCCAAGTTATCCTTATCAACATCAACAGTATTCCTGGTGGAGTGTACATCCTACAACACAAATCACTTTTTTATTAATGAGGACACCTTTCCCACTCTGAAAGCAGAGACCATTCTGTTTCAGACACTGGGGAAACAACTACTGTATGTTAAGGCTGAAATTTGCAATAGAACAGATTTAATTCCCACAAGCAGTGATTTTTAGACAGAGATGCCAATATAGCAATGGATGTTGTCACACACAAAGTACAATCACAATAAAATCAACAAAAATAGGAGAATAAAATGAACACTCTTGTAAGATTTACAGACTGCTTCAGGTTAGGATGCAACATACTGTACCTCCCCACTACACACTAAAATAAAAATAGGTTCCCTGTTGAGTCTGGTTACTCTCAAGATTTCTTCCTATTACCATCTCAGGGAGTTTTTCCTTGCCACTGTCGCCGTCGTCCTCGGCTTGTTCATCAGAGACAGTCTCATCATTTTGATTCTCCACTGAATTTCTCAATACTTTCACTGGGAATGAACTTTGCAAGTGTATTTTATAGACAAAAGTATTTGGCCAAACCTGCAATGACATTGTTGGTCCCCTTTTTCAGCTATAACAGCTTCTACTCTTCTTGGAAGGCTGTCCACAAGATTTTGCACACTTTTGTCAAACACACCATTACAATATACAATTTTCTTGCCAAATCAGAATGCAAAGGCTAAAAATAGGAGAGAAAAAAATATAACACCTTCTCCATTTATTTATTTATTTATTTATTTATTTACAGTCAGGTATATGGCATTTGGCACCAGTTTTGAGGCTTTTCCAACCCCAAATTACTGATAAACAAAACAAGCACATAAGGATTTTTTTCAATAGCTCAATAAAGAGCTTTTTTTAAATGTTATGATATAAAAGTAATTTTCAAAAAACACAACTAAAAGTTGAACAAACAGACAGACCAGAGATGCAGCACCATATCAACCTGGTTTTAAATTTGATACTGCTAATCAGGTGAAAATTGAGGATGTCAGTGTGAAATAGCACTCATATCCACACGCACAATGGTTCCATGGCTACCTATGAAATTGCCTTTAAAGGTTTTACAGTTATTCTTTGGTATACAGTGAGGTCAATAAGTATTTGATCACCCTGTGATTTTGCAAGTTCTCTTACAATTTTCAGCATAGGTGCATTTCCACTGTGAGAGACAGAATCTAAAAAGAAAAATCCGGAAATCACATTGTATG
>JAOTRS010000027.1:2868513-2882234 GCA_028565755.1 Dinotopterus cunningtoni
AAAAATAAAGTCATTTAATTAAACATATTACTAATGATACTGTATACTGTTCCATGTTCAGAATACTGATGTGGCTTACTTTCACACACTAAAATGACAAAAATGTTTGACAAAGCAGCCCTCTGACTTTGACCTAAATAAACACTTCGCCTAGTTGGCTGGCATTTTTGCGTGATTTTTCATTTCTGTCTCTCTCTCTTAGTTCAACCGCACAAATCACTATAATTAAATCCACCAGCTGTCCATCACTGAACACAACAAGTGCGTTTACACATTTACGTCTGGCGCCACCGTGGAATAAAAAAACACGTCCTGATGGAAACGTTGTCCCCGAGCATTTCACCAGGTATTCTTCTATTCATAATTACTGTAATTAAACTTGTCTAAAGGCACAATTCTAGTTATTTCCCCTCAGGGTCCAGGCCTATGCCCCAAACCGAATCCTACTTATTACAGTAGTGGTTCAAACTGCGTCAGAGTAGGGCATCACCTGTGGAAACTTTGTGGTTTCCACAGAAAGTTTTGACTAAGCACTAGATTGGTTAAGCTAGCTAAAATTCTGCACCAACACTATATTATAATATATCGTGGTCATTCATTTTTATACATTTTCGTATTGTCCAATTGTTGGCCGCATCATGACAAGGTTTTTGGACAAATTTAAACAAGGACTGTCCAAGTTCTGTTAGCTAACGTGTGTAACATTTTTTCGTACCTAACTTTTTAAAAAAGATTTTATTAGATTGGATTGATTAGTGTTTGTCCCAGCAGGAATTTTTGGTTGTCAACACCTTGTGGTAAACTTGGCGACATTACGGATGTTAGGCCAATGTTGGTTTCAGGTTGTTTTTGAAAGCTGAGGCTTTGTCCTAAAGGAAAAAAGGAAACCTTTTTATGAGATAATGTGGGTAAAAACTAAGCCCTATAGTGAGTGTATAAGTGAGACAGAATTTGCTTTATGATCCAGACGAACTTAAAATATAAGAAAACTTTTATAAAGACGTTAGAACAGCGACTTCAATAATAATAGTAATAACTGAAACTGATGGCCTGAGCAGGACACAAGATCCAGTCACTGCTGTGAGAGCATGGCTTGACCACTGGGAAACATGATGCTGATGCTTGTAAATGTGTGTACATAATAACGAGCACCGCCAAAAATACAGGAGAACAGTAGTTTCTGAAATATTAAATTGGTAAGCAGCCAAAAAGGTAAAACCTCAGCTTACCATCTAAAATCTGTTCTGTAATAGCAGACACTGTGCAGTTTGGACGCTGTACAAACACCATATTACAGGAGAGTAATTTAAGAGCTAAGAGTAATTTACCCCCTTAGGGTAATATTTCTGATAGAAAATGAAATGGAGAGGTAACATACCACATTAAGACATGAGACATCGGATGAGATGAGACGCATGTGTCCATCCTGGTCTTCAATCAGAATTCTAAACCCTGTTAAAAACTCAAGGGACCATAAAGGTTACAATTCAGTTGTTTTGAGGTTGGGTCATTCATTTAACTTTATTTCAACATTATTTTTATCAATGGCGAACTACATATTAAAAACAACGTTCCTCCATCTCAACATCTACAGTACAATGGGCATTTAATTTAAACTGGGACTTGATTTTGCAGAATAAAAGAACACAGTTATAAAAGTTAAAACTCTCTTTATTTCCCTGTATAATCCCCTGCTACACAAATGCACTTTTCACTAGTGCTGAGTTCCTGTAATGTACATGCGGTGTTGGTGAATGATTGTGTGTACAGTTCCCACAGACAGGTGTGTCTCTCTGCAAGTTGCCGACAAGTTATCTGTCAATTTTCAAGCGTTTCTTTTACTGAATATTCATGTTAACCACTGCAGTGGGCTCTGAGCCACCTTGACCATTCACAGATATACGGCCTTCTTTAACATGTTTGCACCATTTAAATATTTTACTGCGACTAAGAGGTCTCATTACGAAAATGTGCTTGAAGTCTTCTGGTAATGTTAATCAGTTTTACAACTTCATTTACAAGAAAATTTATTACAAGTCTTGGTTTGACATGAACGTCCCTCATATATTACAACTATATTATAACCCTCACCCAGTGTTAGGGTTCCCGCTGCATTGATTGGCAGCTGTTCCTATGTTTACATTATTGGATTTAGCAAGACAGCATAACGCATCCTGACATGCAACCCTGAAAGTATCACTAGATTCAGTTGGTTATCTTTGCTCATTTCTCTATGTTTTATGGCTAGTTAAAGCTCTACATAAAATTGTCTATATGTTTGTTTTTTTTTTCCTGGACACATCTCTTGTTAAAAATGACAAAGTTGATCAAATTGAACTTTACTTGATTTAAAAAAAAAAAAATAATGAGCAATAATGAGCAATCTAAAGCAATGCCACTTCTGAAACTTCAACTCTAAATGACCTTTCACCTCTGACCTGGTGGGCTTTGCCAGTACAAGCCAGCAGGTTGTTTTGGTATGTATTGTATTATCTGATTACCGTGTGTGGTCGGTTTTTCTTTGCTCTTCTTTTGTCTTTGCTTCTGTGGGATGATAAATGACCAGGAGTCTGGGCCACCTGAGACACCGCACTGCATCGTGGGAAATGGAGCAAAAGTCTAGAGGCTTTGTCCTAAAGGAAAAGAGGAAACCTTTTTAAGGGATGATGTGGGTGAAAGCTTAGTCCTACGGTGAGTGTGTAAGTGAGACAGAATTTGCTTTATGACCCAGACGAACTTAAAATATAGTTTGCTGTGCGAAAAAGAAAACTAAACAAATAACACTGCAGCATCTTTTTTATCTCTCTATATTTTCCCCCTACTTATTAATCTTCACTACCTGCTATCTCTGCTCTCTTTCTTCTTCTTTTTTTCACTCGCTCTTAGGCAGACCCTGGTGTGGGAGTGAGAGAGTGCTGGCTCATGGGTAACAACACACACGCAAAAAAAAAGAAAAAAAAAGGAGTCAGGGAGAAAAAGAAAGAGCATTTGGAAACAAAGAACTGCTTCTTTTCCCAGTTGGCTACCAGTCTAGAACCAAGGATTGTTTTTGGTAGGTGCTCAAGGTCAGCATCATACAACACTATAGAAATAAAACAGAGAGCAAGAAAATATAATGAAGACAGAGACTGCAAGCTATGATCACGACAAGGGGCGTGGACAGAACCAAGAGACAGGATGGATAGTGCCAAATTGACTGTGGACTCCCTGGTCACATCCACACAATGAAACCAGGACTCCTGCTTCCATTCCGCACCGAGGATGCTGGCACGACCTTCACTCTATCTGATAAATTAATGGAACAGACCCGAAGATGGCACGGGAAGGGACTAGGGTGCATTAAAAATGGGATTGGACCGCAGGATGCATATCTGCTGAGATACATTTGCAGACTCCATTTGCCTCTCACACACAGCTGGGGTCATCGTTATCAGCCATCTCTGGGAATGAATGGCAATTTCTGTCTGTGTGTGTGTGTGTGTGTGTGTGTGTGAGAGAGAGAGAGAGAGAGAGGACATTTTCTCTGCGAGTGGCAGCTCTCTAACTCTGTCAAGCACAAAAGGGCTCCCTGTTGAGTGTGTGTGTGTGTGTGTGTGTGTGTGTGTGTGTGTGCGCGCGCGCGGGTGTGTGGGTCTGACGGCTCGCTTTACGGCAGAGACAATGGCCGCTGCTGATCAAAGTGCAGCTAAACGTGACACTGGTATTCAGGGTATCCATCTGGAGAAAGCTACTACGGTGAGTGAGAGACAGACAGAGGCAGAGAGAGAGAGAGAGAGAGAGAGAGAGGTGCATTAGTAAGTGAGATCTAAGTGATAAAGGAGACTCATTACTGCGATGACACAATGCTGATATTTGACGAGGATAATAGAGCTCTCTCTCTCTTTCTCTCTCTCTCTCTTGTTGTCTCACTCTATCTGTCTCACTCTCTCTTTTTCTGTTTTCTTTCCATGTCTCAGTGTCTCTACTTTCCCTCCCTTCCATCGTCCCAGACTTTCTCTTTTCATTCTCTTTTGAGAGGGATCAAATGATGGTCAGGGGCGCCACAGATCACATGACCAACAAGCTGTCCAGCTTCTGACTTGGTGAAGGAAAAAGAAAAGAGAGAGAAAGACATTGAGAGGGAGAGAGAAAAAGAGAGGGAGAGAGAGTAAAACCCCTTTCAGACATGCACCCAATTCCATAAATTTTGCTGAAATGTAAGGGGTCGGCTTCGTGCCTGAGCACGCTCGTACCATAAAAATTAGGTCGACCACAGCGACCCATACAGATCACTTTAATCCTGGAACAATTGCATGCAGGAGCAGTTACTGATGAGCACACACAGTAACAATGTACTGACGTAGAACATAATGTCTACAGTAAGCCTAAGAATCATGACCAGGTCATGCCAAAGGTTTCCCTCATTGGGCTACTTTGTATCATCTTGGGATGCAAAATATGTCATGAGTGGATAATAAAAAAAATTGGGTTCTTTTTAAAGACTGTAATGCTGAAATTAAAACTTATCTAAATGGTCGTGAAGAGGATTACTTGACAAAAACGCACAAAGCTCATAGTGTTAAAGACTTCGCCACAGACACTACAAATAAAGCTAGAAAAATCTTCCATCCAGCACACCCAAAGAAACAACACAACCTGAAATAAGGGTAGCTGAGTATGTACAGTAGCACGTCACACATTATTAGTGCTGTTGACTAGTTGTCAGACATTTTGCAAGATGCGATTGGTGCATTTTAAATGCGCAGAACATGTCTCTGTTTAGTGATTGCTGCCAAGTCAGTTTAAAAGGCTCGGGAGGCGCGCAGAGTTTCTGCTGAGCTCCAGTCTTTCTTCACTTTGTGCTTTTCGGCGCACTTTTAAACTCAACAAAACCAAAGCATCTCAACTCAGTTTAAGTTTGCGTGTGTATACAAGAGAAATTGAGAAAAAGAGAGTGCTCGCATGCGCTGCCATTTCTTCACTCTCTCTGTTTCTCTCTCTCTCTCTTTACAGCTTTGGGGAAAAGGTGAAAGAATTAAAATATTATTATTATTATTATTATTATTATTATTATTATTATTATATTGTTGTTTTCTTTTTTCTATAGTTAGTGGGAGCTGTCTACAGCACTGACTATGTGGTATTTTGTCAATATGGCAACTCAGGGTTATATTATACAGTATGTCACTTGATGTCCTGTAGAATCTTAGATTCTGCAATAATGGCTACCATTTCATGCATAATGTGGTTATTTCCCTTGTGGTCAGTGAACATGTCTGAATAACAGTAAGACACAGTTGTTATGGATTGACAATGTTGAAAAAAAATGCATAGCTCATATCTGAAAAGAAAAGAAAGAAAGAAAGAAAGAAAGAAAGAAAGAAAGAAAGAGGGAGAGGGGTCATGTCTTACCTGAGCTCTTAAAATGTCCACAAATGTTTTAAAACATGATGAACTAAATAAATAAAAAAAAAAAAAAACCCAAATGCAGTGAAAAAACAGCGAAATAATAATCAAATAATTACCTATCTGGTTTAGTAATTGGCTTAGGAGTTAACAGAAGAAGTGCAGGGGTGGATAAATTAAGACCACCAACCACCAATGATTAATGACCTAACTTTTTAAAAATCTCAAGTTTAGCGTAAGTAATATCAAGGAACTTTCACTCTCTTGCCATATCCTACACATTTATAGCATTTGGCAGATGTCTTTATTTAAAGCGACTTATATCCCAACAGTGGCAACTTGGTTGGTGCTGGGAATTGAACCTGGGTCTTTCCAATCAGGACTCCGGCACCTTTACCACTGAGCCACCCCTACCCCCACGGCACAAATGAATTGAAGTGCAGAATGCACAGTCTAAGAAGGACTATAAACACAAATTACATCAGATTCCACTCAAACAGGCACCAACTTCCCAACAAACCATCCCAAATTTCCTGTTATATGCAGACCACGCTGAGGCGTGGCCGATGCTCTCTGTGTCCACTATACACACACCCCACAAAAAGAGGGCCATATGAAGTGGCAGGCAGACAGGGAAAGGAGAGAGAGACAGTCATTTTCTGACTGCAACTATTCCTCACAAAAGGACAATCATGTCCCAGGGCAATGAAGTCGGCCTCAGTTCTGTCCAAGACTACTTTTCCACTACAAAAACTCAGACAAATAAGAACAGAGAAAGATAGAGGTGGGGTAGGACTGGTACATACAGGAATGAGGTCAGATGTAGCTACAAAAAGTGTTGCTCATAGAGCTCAACGAAATGGTACTTTACAATCTTTTGCTAACAGAACTTCACAAGCATTTAAAAGATTGTGTTGGCTAATAAAACCTGACTTTAACAACTTACTGCTGGAGCTGGGAGTAGAATTTCAAAAGCTCAAATGATACACAGACACTTTGAGGTTTGACCTTATGATGCTGTAAGAGAAGAGCTCTACCTCAGAGACCAGACATTAAACAGCCTGAGAGAGCAGCTACAAAGTCAATCAGCAGTGACCCACAACAAGAGAGAGTAGACATGCTCAAGTCACATTCAGCTACTAAACACTCATCGAGGGCCGTCAAACTCTCATCCTTAACAGCCACTTCCACTAAACCTGCAAAGCTACCACAAACCCATATAATGCCACCAAAGCCTGAGAGAAAGCCACACAGACCCCAGACACAGCTGCCAAATAGACCAGCAATGTCCAGGGAGCAGTAACATGCTTGAGCCCATCAGTAAGACCATTTCCAAAGACCTAAGCCACATCACTATTCACATTGGCAATAACAATCCAAGGGTACAACAAGAAAGTTAAATGTGTCCACAAACAAGTTCCCCTCTTTTAATATTATAATCTCCACCACCCTTCACAGCAGAGATTGTCACCCCGCCACCATCCAGCAGTGAATATTTACCTGTACATCACCCTAACATCTGCCAAGACATTGTAGCAGTGCGAGGAGCAACAGCAAGTTGACCAATCGTTCTATTCTCAGGTAATGGTAGCACACGAACATCAGGATCTGCACTTTGGTGGACTTTGGGTACCCTCTAGTATTATTATAAAATATTACAAAATCAATCAATCAATCAATCAATATTTTTTTTCCAATTTTAAAATAATTATGTCATGTATTAAAGGGAAAGAATTTGATTTGACTGAAACATAAAAAAAGCATATTTCATAGCATCACAAAAATTAAATGTATCCAACTTATTGACTTAAAGTTGAGGATAATATTTTAAATAGTACAAATGTAATTTTTGGCATGCAGTATACATTCCTCCCAGTCAGTCTCCTTATTAAGATGAGGAGATCTTCCCCAGCTCCAGAATGAGATCTGCAGATTCCAGAAGCAGACCATTTCTATTTAGGTGCATTCACTCTTAAGCCAGTGACCTCTCTATCTGATCGCAGCCATATAACTGTGTTCATTAATTGTCAAGAACTAACCTGATGGCACACACAGCCCAGTTGTATAACATTCACAAACCATACAAATGGGACCAAAAGATCCAGAAAGCAACCAGCAGCCATAAATTGTAAACAGTACTATGTCATTATATAATAATAATAATAATAATAATAATAATAATAATAATAATAATTCACTGAACAGTAACACATTAACATGGTTATAAAAGTCTTTCTATTTTCCTTGGACTACTCATCATTAAGCAGAAACAAATTATGCTTTCTCAAATCCAAAATAAACAAGTGAGCCTGATGGAATTCTAAACAAAATAATTAAGTACACATGTCAAAAACTTCAATGAGTTATTCTTAAATTATTGTAAAATTATTTTCCTGATATTTGGACTAAAATATTACTCTTAACTCATTTCTAAAAGTTGTGATAAATTCGACGCTAATAACGGTATGGCACCTGTGTGAACAGTAACCTAGGTAGGGTTTTATGCAGCATCATTGATTAAAATTGTATAGATTTCCATCTACTTCCTAAAATTCTGTTTTCTCAGGAGCATATGAGTGGGAAAGGGTTGCTGCCTCAGCCCACACTATTTATTATATATGTATTTTGATGAATTGGCCTCCATTTCGGATTGATCAACACAAAATTGCTGAAGGTCAAATTTCTGCCACAGCACTACTGCCAGACCTGATCCCTGAGGGTCAACCTTAAAGAGTCCAAAACTATATACAGTGCTTCTCAAAAAAGTGAAAGAGATTTTTTTTTTGTCATTGAATTTCAAAAGTGAAACTAAATAATATATTTTATTAGAATATTTAATTTCAAGTTTGAATAAATTACTATTCATAAAATATAAATATAGTGTATCTCTTAGTCTAGATCATTATAAGCATGCAAGTGTCTGCTGATTTGACAACTGCCCAGAAGACTATCCACAAAGAGGGTAATCCACAGAAGGTGCTTTATTGAATAGCCATGGAAAGTTGGCTAGAGTGGAAAAGAGTTATAGGAAAAGGTGCTTAAACAACAGGGAAGACTATTAAGCAAGAACTTAGCAGAGCTACAGTACACAAGGATTGAAGTGAGGTTTGAGTCAGTGTATCAAGAGCCAACAAACATAGAGAAATGGCTATAACTTTTGTATTTCTAGTACGAAGCCTTTCCTAAGACATCTCCTTTAATAACGCCTCAGGTGTGCCTCAGGCTGATTGCCTTCACGCCATGCAACGATGCAGTAATTCATGCTAACCGAGCTCTGACCAAGTACTGACTGCATAAGTTAACTTTTTTTTCAGAATTTTTGCTGTTTTTATTTTTATAATTTTCTGATTGATCTTCAGAAATATTCTGACATTTTGGATTTTTTATTTTTTATTATCTACAAGCTGTAATCATCCAAATGAATGAATGTAACGAATCCAGAATATATGAGAGTTTTACTTCTTTACTTGTTATTCATTTCTAAGTAAATTATCAAAGAAAATGAACTATTTTGTTTTGCACCGTACTTAGAATGACTCAACTGCTGTAGATTTGTCAGCTGCACAGTCATGATGCAAATCTCCCATTCCACCACATCCCAAATGTGCTTTATTTGATTGAAGGGATTAACATAGTCAGCAACAGCACTAAGCACTTGCCCATGTGGCATTTAAACCATGCTCAATTGGTACTAAGGGGCCCAAAGAAAATATCTCAAACACCATTACACTATCAGCAACAGGCTGAACTTTGATACAAGGCTGGATGGATCCTGCTTTCCTGTTGTTTATGCCAAATTATGACCCAACCATCTGAATGTCTTAGCAGAAATTGAAACAAATCTAGCCAAGTGACATTTTTTCCAATCTTCTATGGTCTTTTGTTAAGTCCAAATGAAAGTTCAAAAGTTGAAAGTTTGATCTATTGTGTGTTTAGAGATGCGCTTACCTCATTTGCAAGGAGATGCTATTTGCGTTACTGTTTCCTTTTTATCAGCTCAAACCAATCTGTCCATTGTCGTCTGACCTCTGGCATCAGCAAGGCATATTTAGTCAGATAATTGCCACTCACATTATATATTCTGTTTCAGACTATTCTCTGTAAGCACTAGAGATGTTAGTGTGCGAAAATCCCAATAGATCAGCAGTTTCAGAAATACACACACCAGCCCCTCTGGCACCAAACAGCCATGCCATGTTCAAAGTCACTTATATCACAGTTTGATGCTCGCTTTGAAATTAAGCAGATCGTCTTTACCATGTCTATGAGCCCAAATGCATTAAGTTATTGCCATATCAACAAGCAATTAAACAGGTGTCTCTTATAAAGTGGCTGGTAAGTGTGTACATATAAAAACCTCACTCTTTGCTTTAGGGATATATAAACAAAAATTAAGAATATGGCTACTTTAGTTCCATGAGCAAAAAAGGGAATGCAAGCAAGTCATTTTCTACTTCATTTAAAAACAATTTTACATTTAAATTCCAAGTTGAACCTGGCTCAAATTACTCACTTTCACTATACCACTTAATCCTGTAAATAGGGTCCCGAGAGAAGCCTATCTTAGAAAACATAGGGCACAAGGTGGGGTACAACCTAGACAGGGTGCCAATCCACCTCAGGGCACACACACTTTAGGCACTGGAAATGCCAATTAGCCCAATCTGCAAGATTTTGGATTGTGGGAGGAAACCCACCAAGCATGGGGAGAAACGCAAACTTCATGCACACAGAGGTAGGAATCAAACTCAGACCCTGGTACCCTGGAGCCACAGTACCCCTGGCTTAAATTACATGATTTAGTAATTAAACAAATTCTCCTGCTTTTTAGTGAGACCTGGCTACTTACAAACCAAAACTTTACACAATGGGACAAACAGTCTGCCAAAATGATGTTTACCCAATTCTGCACTGAGTAAAGCCTATTCCTACTCCTGCTGAAAATTCTGGTTCAAATTCTGATTTATTAATTATTGACTCCACCTAAAACACATTGACCTCCAGACCTACTGTATTAATAAACCCCCCTGCTATACCTGCAAGAACTGAACAGAAAGAAGAGTGTCCTTGCCTGGCTGGTCCCAAACCTTAGCTCAATAACACACACTAACACAGTTCTACATCAGGAGCCAGTGGACAAAGAACAAATCAGATCTCACCAAATTATAGCAGTACAAAAACAAAACAACATCACCCATTGGGACACACAAACACAAAGTAAAATTGACAGAACATTGTAGCTGAATACTTGTGCACATTGACAAAACACACACTCAGTACACACACACACTGGCCATTAAGACATGTAACTATAAAAAAAAAATCAACATTCCCCACAGAGCAGAGAGTTTGCAGACAGAGCAATAGCTATACAATGGAGCTAGAGTTGCACTTTCTGACAAAGTGTAAACCTTATATGAAATCTATTTAAAAGTATTCACTTTAATGTGTATTATGTCCATATTTCAATATGGACATGACACAGTGTTACAACTAATGTGCTTATTAATATCAGTTATTTTCTTTCCCATAAATTCCTTGTCAATACTGCACATACAGTCATGCCAGAACTGCTTGCTGAATTTAATTGACGTAATAATAAAGGCATATTCATTTTCATTATTTTAGATGAAATAAAACTTTTCTGTTAAAACCTCCTTAGCATGTTTGAACAGAGCTGTAGATGCCATATTTTCATATTTAAAAAAATGTCTAGAAATTCAGTAAAGCTTGATATTGTAAAAAAAAAAAAAAAAAATAGAAACAAATGGATTAAAAAATGGGAATTTACAAAGAAAACAAAGGCTGTGGTGAAAAGAGGAAATAAGTAACCAAGAAACTGATAAATGTAGAACAATAAAATCAATATAATGAAACAAAGCCCAAATACCATATTACCATATTACATGTTTTCCCAAATTTCACAAATAAATATACGGATGTAAATAAAGATTGAATCAATAACTTAAACAAAAGCGTATACATTTTAAACGCAGGTCTTTGCAGAATTGTTTTAATTTAGGCACATTGGGGGGTTTTCAAGCATGAAGTTTAAACTCATCTCAATTGGATTTAAGCCACTTCCAAACCATTATTTATTTATTTATTTATTTTTTTGGCTTTCATTTTGAGCCATTTGGAGATGGATTTGCTGGTATGTTTATAATCATTGTCCTGCTGCATTACCCAAGTTTGCTTGAGCTTGAGGTCATGAACTGAAGCTTGACATTCTCCCTCAGGATTTTCTGGAACAGCACAGAATTTATGGTTCCATCTACTATGGCAAGTCGTCTAGGAACTGAAGCTGCAAACCAGCCCCAGACCATTCCACCACCGCCCTTGACTGCTGGTATGATGTTCTTTTTATGAAACGCTGTGTTAGTTTTACGCCAGATGTAATGGAACATACACCTTCCAAATAATTCTTCTTCTCTCATAAGTTCACATAATAATTGCCCAAAGGTCTTGGGGATAATCAAGATGTTTATTGGCAAATGTGAGACCTTGTGTTCATTTTGGTCAGCAGTGGCTTTTACCTTGGAAATCTCTCATGAGATCTCTCATTTTTATCTTATTGATAATTTATGAACACTGGTACTAACTGAGGAAAGTGAGGCATGCATGTCTTTAGATGTTGTTCTGGGTTCTTTTATGAGCTCCTGGATAAGTCATTGTGCTCTTGGAGGGGCGGCCACTTCTGGGAAGCCTCACCACTGTTCCAAGTTTACTTTAGTTTTGGATAATGGCTCTCACTGTGGTTTGCTGGAGTCCCAAAGCCTTAAAAATGGCTTGGTTACCCTTTCCATAATTGATACATGCTCATTACTTTGTTTCTCATCTGTTTGGTGAGTCAGACAGGTTCTATGTAAGCAATTTCTTGATTGATCAGGTCGAGCAGTAATCAGGCTTGGATGTGACAAGTGAAATTTAACTTGGCTTTCCAAAAATCTCAATTCATTTATGATTTAGCAAGGGGAGAATATCTTTTTTACCTAGGGCCAGGTAGGTTGACTTTTTTTCCCTAAAAAATGAAATAATCATTTAAAAACTGCATATTTGTATCCTTGAGTAATATTAAAATTTGTTTGATGATCTAAATCATTTGTGTGACAAATACAGTATACAAAAAAACTATAAAAAAGATGTCTGAACAAATTAGAAACATATCCTGGTTTATTGCAGTTAGAAGATTTGCAGTCAGAGCTGCAGATAAATTTTTTTATACATATTATGATGAACAATATCCAAACTTTGGCAAAAACAAGTGATTAAGTAAAGAGGATTCAAACAGAGCTAAGAAGACAAATGACCAATAAGACATGTTTTAAAGACTCAAATTTTTGGTACTCAGTCGCAATATATTTGGACTATATTGGGAGAATGAATGCATGAGATTGTTTATGTTTGGTTTTGTATTGTCTTTTAATATTTAATATATTTCTCAATAAAAATAAAAAAATCCCAATTATATAAATGAATTAATAAATTAAAAATCAGCCTTGGTTCTTATGCTTTAATACAGTGTCTCAAAAGAAGGATCTGCTAGAAATAAAAACTAATGATAATGACTGACCACATGAGCTTTTAAATAGGCTGCTCATGAGCTACCTAAAATGATTGTCATTATTTATCTAAAACAGAATTTTTAAGTGGAATTATTATCATCACTGGTTAAAGATAGCAAATTGTAATTTGCTAGCTGGAAGCTTTAAATCAAACATTTCAATATATGGTAACGGTGAACAGATGTTTATTTGCAACATGGATATTATAGAGTGATGCATATGAAAAGAAAGTATTCTCAATTGTCTTGATCAACCAGTCAGAGTAAAGAATGATTTAAATAAGCAAGGAAGTCATGCAAGATCTGTTTTAAGTGTTCTAGTGTTTCTGACCCTAAACAGTCATGAGTAGTAGCATTTAAGATGCAGTCGGTTTCACTCTGTCTGCTTTCCTTTATTTAAACTCAGCCCATCTGCTGAGACCCACCTGCTTCTATTTACAGGGTCAGATCACGCTTTCAATCCATTCTGCAAGATGATGACCAACAGCAGACAGGCACATGTGTTATCTGTTACATGCCTCAAATAAGCCCTGAAATGATGAGATGCTGTAGGTGGAAGGAGGGGAGGAACAAAGAGAAAGACTTTGACTTTTTAAGTAACATCATGGTGGCTCAATAAATAAGTAAGTAGGTAAGTAAGTTAATAAATAAAGAAATAAATGGATTTGGAAAGTTCATCATCCACTATAGACCACAGAGCCTATTCACGACACCACACTGTCATTAAAGTAACTAATTAAGTATATGTATCAGGTAAAATCGATAAAATTAT
>JAOTRS010000027.1:2890407-2901387 GCA_028565755.1 Dinotopterus cunningtoni
ATAAATGAATGCTTAACTAATAACTTCAAATAAACACAACAACAAAATTATAAAAATGAAATATGGCTCTTACACTCACTGAACTTCAAACATAAGCATATTTATTAAAAGTATTAGCTGAGAATTGCAATTAACAACATTGCATAAAAGAATAATAAACATACTAATCAGCCATAACATTAACACCACATAAAATTAACACATTATCATATCAATTTTATACCGTAAAAACTGCAGGATCATGGGCACCCAAAGCTCATTTAAGACTGAGGGAAGCAAAGGCTAGCCTGTCTTGTCCAATCCCACAGAAAAGTCAATGCAGCATTTACCAACACACACACACACACACACACACACACACACACACACACACACACTCTCACATGGTTCTCAAGATTTCATTTATACAACTCATCTTCCAAATGCATAACCAGGCACTTAATGGCAAAAATTCAGTAATAAATAAAAATATTTTTTTTTTGCCTAAAAATCAAAATATGGTTTCTGGTGTCTGGCTTCACAGTTTGTTGGCGGTATGTCAGTAGCCTTACAGTACCTAATTGGTTAACCCTTCTTCTTTTTTTTGGAAAGGAATGTCAACTCGACCTGGCTTCCAAAACTGTTAAATGAAGTGTTATATTTATAACTAAAATGACATGTACAGTCTGAAAAATCTTGGCAATCTTCCCTTGGCTTCTGGGAGAACACACCATAGGTAAAGGTAAATGTGCAGATCTGGGAGACTTATGGACATAGAGTTTTTTGGATGCTGTCTTTCCCACTCTTATTGATCACTCAGGTTTGTTGATGGTGAAGTGACTGGTTTACTTTTTAGGCAGACCTCCTATCTGTATTACCTTCTGGCACTCTCTTTTTCCTGCCGGAATCTCTGCTTGAACTCTGCACAAAATATATGTTGAACTTATACATTATGTCACTGTTAGTATACCTAACTGCTATCTCTCTTTCTCTCCCTCTCTCTCTCTCTCTCTCTGACACTCAAGTGATCCAGGCCCCCTCTTCCATTTGAACCTGTCTGATACATCCTGGAGTCCCCCTTCTAGTTGGAATTCTCATTGTTTGGAGGCCTCTGGCACTCTGTTGAGGATGGCCCCATATGGTCTGCTTGGGATACATGTGGTGACTGGGGATGGTTCCACTCTCGGCTGATACAGGTAGTATCAGGTAGTTCACTGATGGCTTGTACCTGCAGTTGTCAATAGTTTAGGACTGAAATTCCCACAAACCTGTTTTGCACCTAAGCCACAAATGAAAGTGGACTTTATACTAAGTAAAACACATATGCTGTAATACTGCACTCCTAGCCCCCTTAACACACTGTTTGACTGCAATTTAATTTCTGCTATTTGATATTACCCAACTGAGGCTGGAGTCCCTGTTGAGTTTGCTTCATCCAAAGGTTTCATCCTTTTTTCATCTCAGGGAGTTTTTCCTTGCCACTGGCACCCTCAGCTTGGTCATCAGGGACAAACCTAATATCATTATAATTATATTTTAATAATGTACTATTTATAAAAGCGTTATTAAAAAAAATGAACTGATTTCTTTCCAAGATCTTTTATTGATCATGGGAGAGTCAAGCAGACTGCTGCATGAAGACTTCTTCACCATATCCCAAAAATTCTCAGTGGAGTTAAGGTCTGGACTCCATGGTGGCCTGAACCTAGAACTAACCAACAGAAGAAACCTCAGATCATAACACTCCCCCCCACAGGTTTGTACAGTACGCACTTAGGCATGATGTGCACATTACTGTACTTCAACTGCCTCTCTTTTTACCCTAAAATGCCTATCAGTCTGGAACATGGTAAATCTGGACTCAGCAGACCACATGGCCTTTTTCCAATGTTCCACAGACCATTCTTTATGCTCTCTAGCAAATTGATCTGATTAGCCTCACTGATAAGTGGTTTTCGCAAGGCTACACAGTTGTTTCGTCCCAATCCCTTCTCTGTGATTTGTGTATGTAGAAATGCTCTTCATTTTTCTATGAAACATAGCCATGAGTTTTACTGTAATTTCTTTTTTACAAATTGATTTCACTAAGCCTTTAAGTAATCTCCAATTACACTCATTTAGGTTGTTTTTCCATCCACATTTCTTTCTTAAAAATGATGATTCACCACTATCCTTCAACTTGTAATAATGAGTTTTTCAGTTCCTAACTAAGTTTTATTAGATTCAACAATATCCTTAGTCGTTTTCTTTGCTTGATGTAGGCCAATAATTTGACCCTTCTGAAACAGAGTAATATCTTTGTATGACCACAGGATATGTCATCTTTTTTTAAGAAAGAAAAAAATAAATTAACTTTTAAGGTTTTCATTCTTAATCGAATAAACTATGTTAAATAAATACAACTAAAATTATCAAATAAGCAAAAGAAAGAAAGACAAAAGTGTAGATGGATTTGGGGATGGAGCAGAAAAACATATTAAAAGAGAAAGAATAATTGTGCAGTTCTACCAAGTCTGGGTTGAGGCAAACTGGCCGGAGGGCTCTCTATTGTAACACTCTTTATGACATCATCAGCTGCCAATTGAAATTGAAATGCTCCAACATTCCATATGTTTTACGGTTTAGCCTGAAACACCATAAACAGTATAAACATCACGATGTCATGTTATTAGCAGAAATCATGTCATGTGACTAATCTACTGGGAGATTCCAGAGCATACTAGAGTCACAGTGGCAGTGGGATTATAATAGCTCAACATAGCTGAGAGACAAAAACAGGACCCAAGAAAAGCAGAAGAAAAAAAAAAGGTCGGATTTGGCGAGACATAGACATGGAAGGATAATTAGACCATGAGGGAATTTTGGATTCAGCAACCAGACACATTTGTGTGCAAACGCTGTCATGAAGATGTGCACTAAAGAGACACTAACTGGTTTTATCCGCCTTCAGGGACCGAAACAAATCACAAGTGCACTTTCTGCCTACTAAAGTTCTGCCTCAACAAGGGCTGAAATGCTAAATGCTAGTTCGAAACCACAGCTCTGTTCACTATATAGGCCACATAAACAGCATTTTAAGTCCACTATGTGTGCCTCAGCACCACTCTTTACAGAGATCCGTGTACCAGTAGCTTTTACTTAAAATTTTACTTTGCTGTACGTAGGCTACATTGCTTGTTGGTAAACTGATTTTACATCAATGGTAAGACAAAATGTTGGCATTTTTACAGTGGTTTGACCTCAGAATACAGTGGTTTGACCTTGTTCACTTCAGAATTTTTTTGACGTTAGCGATTTTATAAGACTTTGCTCTAAAACTGATAACAAGAAAGTCAGCATATGGTCAGTTAGCAAGGTTAGTTTCTTTCAATTATCTTTTTGTTAACATTTAAAAAGCTGAAGGAGTGCTTAAACCTAGCATTGAAAACATATTTTGAGGAATTCTCTGTGGTTTAAAGCTTTTTGAGTACACCTAACATGGCACCGCTAATTTTCTCTTGACAAAAGCACTTTTTACTTTCAGCAATGTGCAGATGATAGTGAGACTTTTTTATTTTTCTAGCAAAGGTAAGATGGAATAAAGCCTGTTTGGTGGATATGTGTCTGCACTTGGGAATCGATGCATTTTTCCATGAGAAATCTGTTAAAAGAAAGTACAGCGTTGAATAATACATGGTTCAGAAAACGCAGCCCCTAAAAAAATAAATTAATAAAAAAATCTATGAATTAATCACGCCTAAGATTGTAAACACTCTCACGTCTCTGAATATGAACTGTTTATGGTGTGCGCGTGTGTGTGTGTAGGGGAGAGACAAGCTGTTTCCTGCGTTTTAGTCAAAGCAAGTGAAAAGTTCACCAAAAATAATAATGGGGAAAAAAGCAATAAAATAAACAGCTAAAATTAACAGAACACCAATCCTGTATTCACCAAGTGTCCCACCAGCTGATCACAGTGACATCACAGTTTGCCTTTTTTCACATATTCAGCTCATTATACCACTTAGTATACAACAGTAGCTACAAGCACACTAGTAAGAGAACATTGTTGATCATCAGTATGACATACTGATGACAATTATCCTTCATATGACAATTATCCTTTCTAATGTAGTTAGCTAGCTAAGTTAGCAAAGTTAGTACTGTCTTTCATAGCTACTGTAGCTGGTAATATAATATTATATTTTGTGGGTAGTGTTTCCTTCTAAGTCATATGTTTAAATAATCACAACTATAAGTAGCCTGAAGTGACTCAAATCTGATTTTTTTTTTTTTACCCCTTATATGACACAGATCTGATTTTTTTTAAGGCTGTCTAAAAGCACAAACGCGATGTTTTTCAGATTGGATCTGAGTGACTTTGTTCCTTTTTCTGGACCCCAACAAATACAGCTGACTAACTGCTTCAGAGAAAAATTCCAAGCATATTTCTTTTCTCTAAAATAGTAAAAAAAGAAAATAATCAAAATTGAGGAATGTGGCTTATAATGTGAACTTGGCCTGTTTATCTTACCTATAATATACAGTATGGTGAATAAATTGTTTGGTTGCGAACATGTTCACAGTCCATATAGTATGTTAATACATTGATTAAAGCATATGGTTTGGAGTGGACACACCTACTAAGTAAATGGGTTTTTAGCTTAAAACTTGTTCACAGGTTCCTAATGATGGTATGCATGCAGACTACAGTATGTAATAAATAGGGTTTGGGTTTGGGACATGTCCACAGTTAATACAGTATAATGTGTGGTTTGGAGAAAACTCAGTAGACTGTTGATGGCGTTTTGTTCAACATTAACATAGATGTGTATAAATCTAAATTAAATTTGGTTGGATCTACTACAAAATTCCACATATTGTGGCACAATTGCTATCAATGAATTCTGGTGCTTAATTAGCCTAGACTGATTGGAGAAGACTATTTAATGGCAATTATTAGTTGCATTGAATTGTAGAGCCAGTGGACTATGACTGCCTCATTACATGCTTACAAAACAAAACAAAAAAAAACATTTAGAGGGAAATAAAAAACTCAAATTAGGCCAAAACCCTGTTTGAGGCTTTCCCTAATCTGTTTCCATCATCTGCATTTGCTCAGCCAAAGCATTTTAATTAAGACATCACTGCTGAATCACAGCTAAATTTACTTGTAAAACAAATGCTTTTTCCTCCAAAATGCATTTAATCTTTGAGCTCTGAATCTCTCACTCCATTATATTCTGTCTGCAAGGTATTAAATCATGGGATAAATGAGAAAACATGTCTGCTTTGGTTGAAAAAGTTTATAACATCCAGTCATGCTTGAAGGTTCCAATGGATACCCCGCCCCTCAAGATTCATTATGGTTGATATGCAGAAAACACAATAAAAGATAGACTGGAATCATGCCCATATTTTTATTTGGTATCTGAGGACACTGAGTCTTGTCTCGGCTGTGTAGCAGATTGTCTGCCTTCCGCAAAGATCCCTAAAATCAGCAGAGAACTCTCAGTCATGCAAGCTTAATCCGAATGCTATTATATACAGAAAATACAAAGGTATAATGAAAAATCCACATTGAACCAAACAGCAATACATCAGCAAAAAAGGTCTCAGTGTGACTGTGAGGCATGGGTTTAAATTGGATGTAGTAGAATGTTGTGTTATTTTAGTGAGAACCCTTCATGCTTTAGTGAGAACCCTTAATGCCTTCAAAACAATGTGCGTTGTGGTCTGAAAACTTCATGTTTTGACCACAATGTTCCGAAAAATACTCAACTATATTCACAAAATAATATCCCAGACCACTATATTCCCATGTTCCTAGAATACTAAGTTCAGAATATTCATGCTCCTAGAACTCTATGTTCCCACAATGCTATGTTCCTAGGGGCCTAAATTTCATAAATTTATGTTTCCAGAATTATATGTCCTCAAACCTTTATATTTCTGAAACCACAACTCCCTAACTGGGAGAGCCCTAGACTGGATGCTACATTCCCAAGAACCCATGTTCCCAAAACCCAGTGTTACCTAATCTTACCTGAACCCTAAATTCTTAAAATAATTCGGTTAGATCAATACTGTATGCTCCCTAAACCATGTCCCAGAGCCACTTTTCCCCAAACCCGATGTTTTATAATCCTATGTCTCTATAACATTATGTTTCTAAATACAGGTTGGTCTGAGTATTTCTGAAACTGCTGATCTACTGGTATTTTCACATACAACCATCTCTAGGGTTTACAGAGAATAGTCTGAAAAAGAGAAAATATCCAGTGATTTGCATATCTCTAGACAAAAATGTCATGTTCCTGCCAGAGGTCAGAGGAGAATGGCCAGCCTGGTTTGAGCCGATAGAAAGGCAACAGTAACTCAAATAGCATTTTATTACAAATGAGGCATGCCAGAGAAAATATCTAAATGCACAAAACTTCAAAACTTGAAGCAGATGGGTTACAGCCGCAGAAGACAACACAATATATTTATATACAGGGTGCATAGTGGCTTAGTGGTTAGCACTGTTGCCTTGCACCTCCAGGGCTCACTTTCAATTCCAAGCCAGGTTTGTTTCCCGCCCTTTAGGTACGCCGGTTTCCTCCCACAGTCCAAAGACATGCAAATTAGGCTAATTAGAATTTTTAAAGTTTCCGTAATGTGCGTGTGTGTCATGTGATGATTGGCACTCTGTCCACTCCTGTACCACTCCTGTTAGCTAAGAACAAGAAACCAAAGATTCAATTCACATGGACTCACCAAAATTGGACAACAGAAGTTTGAAAAATGTTGCCTGGTCTGATAAGTCTTGATTTCTGCTGTAACATTCAGATATAGTCTTGATTTCTGCTGTAACATTCAGATGGTAGGGTCAGAATTAGGCATTAATGGCATTAATAACATGAAAGCATGGATGCTTCCTGTCCTGTACCCATGTCTCAGGCTGTTGGTGGTATAACAGTGTGAGTAACCACTGAGTGTATGTTCAGAAATTGCCAATTTTCCCAAGACCAAACATGTCCCTATATTGCCTCACTGTTATGGGCACAACTGATTAAACTATTAAATAAAAACATGATGTTTTAATGTTTTATGCAGCTGATCTCTTTAGTAGGGAGAAACAAAGGTCATGTTTTTAATTAAATAAATTGTTCTTTGCATTTTGCCATTACAAAATGAGTGTCATGCCCTTGTCTTACAGTATGAAGGCTGGAAGTTTTGGAGAATTTGTCTTTGTACAGTTCTTAGTGCACCATAAAAACAATATGAGACCACATCTCATAAGTTCCTCTAAAGAGTTTTAAAATGCAATATAGTGTATATACAGTACTACTTCTACTACTATTACAACTATTAATATTATTATTATTATTGTGGCTCACTTTTTCAATTTTCCTATTTTTAATATTTCTTATATTGTAGCATATAGAATTGTTACATGGTTTCATGTTTTATGTTTTTCTAAGATAATTGAATGTTTTGCAATGCAAAAATGTATATAAATCTCATTCATTGCCTATACCATTTAATCCTATATGCAGGATCACGAAGGGGCCTGGATCTTTTCCCAGGAGACTTAGGGCACGAGGCAGGGTACACCCTGGACAGGGTGACAATCATCACATGACACACACACACACACACACACACACACACACACACACACGCTTCTATCACTTTGAAAATCCTAATTAGCCTAATCTGCATGTCTTTGGACTGTGGAAGGAATCCAGGGTACCTGGAGGGAACCCACCAAGCATGGGGAGAACATGCAAACTTCATGCACACAGAGACGTTAAAACGAACCTAGTCGGAAATTGAACCTGAGCCCTAGTGGTGCAAGGCCACCATGCAACCCTGTATATAAATATATTGTATAAATGTTTAAAAATAACTGACAAAACTGTTGAGTCCGATCTTTTTAATAGACATATGAAATACATCTATGTTGTCAAAGATCTGTATCAAATGACCCTGGCCCAGGCCTGAGCAAAGGCATATGGCTGACCCTAAATTACATTACATAATTTATTTGCTGACTTATACTGTCTATCTGACAACACAATTGATGTGTATTTGCATTATGTTTATTTATTAATTTATTTATCCATTGGGCTTTTTCCTTTTTATACTAGGGGTTTTCACATCAGATCTTTTAATCCGCTAGACCTGGCATAAAATTTGTGCCCGATGCCCTTCCTATTGCAACCCTCCCACTTTCTTACCAGGGTTGGGACTGGCACTGCATGCAGGTCCTGTGTTGTATAGTGTATAGAGTTAAAGGACTTGCCCAATAACTCAATGGTGACAAAACCCGACCCTCTGATCAGCAAGCCATGGCCTTAAAGGCCTGAGCCCTCACTGCCCCAAGATAAATAAATGTATTGTTATTATTAAAACACATTTCAGTTTCTCATCTGATACCCCATTACTCCTCTATTTTTGTGAAAATGGTGCAGTTGAAACATTTGGCAAATTACATTACCAGTGACCGGGACTGGAGGTGAGCATGCATTTAGCAAAATTAAACTAGATGCGTTCCATATTATAAATGATATGCACTCCACAATGAGCCAAGAAATGCTCAACAGACTTCATTCATTTCACTGAGGGAACAAATAAATAAATAAACAAATATGAAAAATCTAAGGACCGGAAAATTTTCTTTGCTGAGACTTTGCTGCAAGAAAAGTCAGGTGACTTGTATTTGGTCCTAAACATTAGTTAGCGCCACGTCATAGAATATAACTGTAAAGAAGGTTACGTTAAAGTCATATACTCTATACAGTATACCAATTCTCCAAACAATCTGAGCAACACCTTGTATAATGCAGCCCTCAAGATTGAATTGATAGATGAAAAGTACTTATTTATCCATAATTATTTAATCTTATGATTTAATGCTTTGCAGAATTCTCACTTAGTGTTTGATTTTAAAGTCGTCTAATTAACATTTATTCCTTATTTAGTTTTGAGGCAAAGAGAAGATTATAAATATCACATACTAGCATGAAAACTTCTTTTTTTTGTGATTTAAAATAAGCACCATGTGCTTTATAATCATATTGAGTATACTTTATGTATGCAAAACAGACCATGGCCTTAACACGACTATAACACTGGATCTGTAAATGTTTGTTAGACACTTTTACTATACAGCTAATGGTCAGGCACATGAAATTGGCTGTGTTGTATTAGAGCTAAGGCAGTGGTGTGTTGGTGCTGTAGTCGGGGTGGATGAGGGGCGTAATTTGGAAAATGTCATCCCCTGTCTATAATTTCTAATGGCTTGCCTGACATAAATGTATTTGTTTATAATTACAAATTTAAAAGCATTATAATAATAATAATATTGATTTTTTTAAAGTAGATTGGGACTTTAAAGATAATTGCACACATTTATATGCATAAAGAAAACTTAATAAGGAATGATTGCCATTAGCTGCTGCTCATCAAAAACCCATTCATGCTTTCCAAAGTTAATTAATAATAATTGCAATTTCATTATAAGGTAGGAAATTAATAATTAATTTAAGGCTAAATTTCCATATTTCTCACTAGTTTCACTGAAGAAGCTTGGCCTCTGTACCTGTCAGTCTCAGTGAGGAAGGTGTGACCTCTGTGTATTTCAGTCTCAGTGAAAAAGGTGTGACCTATTTGTCTGTCAGACTAACTGAAAGAGGCATGGCCTATGCACCTGTCAGTCTCTGGATCT
Organism: Dinotopterus cunningtoni; assembly: GCA_028565755.1. Taxonomy (NCBI): domain Eukaryota; kingdom Metazoa; phylum Chordata; class Actinopteri; order Siluriformes; family Clariidae; genus Dinotopterus; species Dinotopterus cunningtoni. Next base: position 2,900,078 of record JAOTRS010000027.1, read on the forward strand.
ACAGTATCAATGAAGGAGGCATGGCCTTTTTCCTATACACTCATAGTGAAGGATGGTGTCCTCTGAATTTGTCAGTCTCTGTGAAGAAGATGTACCCTTTGTATCCAAAGTCATAAGGAGGCAGGTGTACCTCCTTTTCTTGTTTATCCCAGTGAAGGAGAAATTAGACTATAGCTACTTAAAGTCATGGCTATTTTAAACATATATTTGAAATTACAGATGAATTGGTGATGGGGTAAGAAAGATTTCACTAAAATGTTTAGATTTTTTTTGCCTTACTTTTACCCTCAGTGAGACAACACCTATTTGAAGTGTTCTTGTTTCAACCTTAGGAAGTTCCTCAAGTTTCTTTACCGCTCTAAATACAGATGCAGAATTATATTTAAAAGTTGATTTATTTCAGTAATTCAATTACAAAAGTAAAAATCATATATTATATATATATTCATTACACACATACTGATATGTTTCTAATTTTTTTCTTTCAATTTTGATGATTATCGCTTACAGCTAATAAAAAAAAAGCAAAACTCAATATCCAAGAAAAACTCGAATATTACTTAAGACCAAAAAAAAAAAAAAGACTCAATATTTGGTCGGGGCTTTCTTTGCATGAATTACTGCAACAATATGGGGTGACATTGAGGCGATCAGTCGGTGGCAACGCTGTGGTGTAATGGAAGCCCAGTTAGTGGCTTTCAGCTCTTCTGTGTTGTTGGGTCTGGTGTTCCACATCTTCCTCTTCACAATATGCTTGTATGTTATTACCAAATTAAGAACTCAATAAAAAAAATCTCAATAAATACAATTCTGTTTCTAAGTTAGTTATTACTGCTTTATCCAGTATTTAAATAAAGGCATCATGGGCAGTTGCCAAGGGTGGGATTTTGCCAGGGGCAGCAGAGATTGTGTTAGGAAAAAAAAGCTAAAAAAAAAAAAAGTTCAGAATGATGTTAACATTTGTACTATTGGTTTTCTATTGCTCGTCTGCACATTGCATTTTTCATGTCACCGAGTAGGCCAATAAACCTTGTTGGCATCCTGATTCTAGTTTGTGAGTGAGGCAGAGGACTAACTAGGAAAGTCTATTACTCAAAAGTACGAGATGGGGAAGTGATGGCTAAGTCGACATGTGGCTCCACAGAAAGCCTGATTGCAGGGGTGCAATGCAATTAGTTAAAACACTCACACTAGGATCCTGTATCTTACAGAATAAACTACAGTTCATTTATAGCACTATGAATACATGTACTGTATATACGGTTCTGTAGTTTCACAGGCATATATTTTTTTTTTTTTTTGTGTGGAAT
>JAOTRS010000027.1:2924447-2935999 GCA_028565755.1 Dinotopterus cunningtoni
ATAGAAAATACTATAGTTTACAACACTGTCTAGTTAATTATTATAATAAAACATGTAGTAATCACTGTAGTAAATACTACAATTTGAGCATGAAATCATTACTATAATAAATATTACAGTTTACTACAGCTTGTGGTCATTACTAGAGTAAATACTAGGGTTTCCTATAATGCATACTGTAGTAATTGCTATAGTAAAGTACAGTATACTCAAATAATTACTATAGTAAACTATAATATTTTTCTATGATCTTACTTAAGATAAATGATCAACCGACAGTCAGTCATAGCTTAAATATTGTTTGTAGCATGCACAGATACTCACAAAAACAGTAGAGGAAACTACTATATATTGTTGTACAAATACCTAGGAAAGGTTATCCATTAGCTCCTAAACATAGAAGCTTGGCATAAAGGGTTACATAACAACACAATAAAAGTGGCACAGCTACATGCACCAGCTTATTAAGTTCTGATTCTAAGAAATCTTCATGCCATTTTGGCTCTGAATCATTGCATTCTTAAAATTACACTATTTTGCTTTATAAAAGAAATTTACTGGCTAATGCTGCCCCTTTGCCCTGACCTGTGCTTGTCAGGATGATAAACAGAGCATGAAAAATCATGGCCAACCTCTACCACATCAGCCTCTTACTCTTGTACATCTTCTCTCAGTAAAAAGCACACGTTAAAGCATGAACTATCAGGACTAAGCAAGTAATAGCATTAAATACAGCACCAAAAGAGGAAAATTATCATCTGCAAGCTTAACACAACCAGTTTTACTATCTATAAAAATTATCAGAAAATCCAAAAATCTGTAACATAACACACACAAATTCAGAGTATTTATGAGAATACAGTGTAGGTTTTTCTAAATTTTTTTGTAATGTATGTACTTTGTCTAACAAGAAATGATTGGATCAAGTGTTTACAGTAATACCAACCCTGTTCCAAATGCAGAGTTATTCCGGTTTGAGCTCTTATTCAGATTAGTGGACTATTAGGGTCCATGTACATCTACACATTTAGATGAATTTGATAGTCCCTTCCATTAAAGAAATAAAAACCCACTGTCTGATTTTCATTAGTCCATGTTCATTAAATTTTCACATTATTTCAGGTACCAACAAATGACTTCAAATGTGCATGCTCCTTACCTAAAGGACTTTGAGCTACAGAACAAAATCATCATTTTGTATTCAGGGCAGCTTTTGTTAATGAGGATTTGTCTAAGGATTTGATGACAAGAATAGCATATAATATTTTATATTTATTTTTAATGTACAAAGTTTAAAAATCGCTTGAAATTCTATCTACCAAATATTTATCCAAAATACTTTTTACGGAGGCAAAACTTTTGTAAACATTATGGAATACTCTTGACTATTTAGGGCTTCACCAGTCACAGCCCTGTCTGCACTATGAATACCCACAGCACTCTGCAATCATGCTTATCATGCCCTATTGCATCAATAGCTGGAGAGTTCCTTATTTTGTTGTCAAAATTGTGGATTAAACACTTTTACAACATTTTTTATTATTATTTTTGCATCTAAAACTTATCTGAGACTGGACTGGTTGATTGTATTTTTAATAGTTATGACTTTATGACATTTGAATCACACTAAAGCAGAAACCATTCTCCTCAATCAACCAGTGATTTTAAAAGTGCATTTCTGCAGAGAGCCTCAGACTGTCATAAAACTGTCAATAGAGCAACTGGTACTGAAGATATTGCTGAAAACAAGTCTCTTGACTTTTGATGAGGAGAGGGAACCTTTACAAAATGCTGCTTTGAGAAATGTAGCTAGTTTCATTGCTGGTTAAATCAGAAAGCCTTTTGCATTTACCAGGAAATTGTGTGGAGTTGGTAGAGGACTTCACATTTGTAGCATAGGCTCAATATTTCAAAAATATTATCGAGTAAACCAATAGAGAGACACAATTGCATCTTTGCTGCACCAGTAATTACAGAGTTAGTAAAAGGGCTGTGTGAATCAGGACCAACAACATGGGGTAGATGGTCGCTTCAACAATGGATAAAAGAGAACAAGAAACAGAATGTGCCAAAATATACAGTACTGAAATGTAAGTGTAAGAAGTGCATGTGCACCGTCTTGCTGTAGACAGTGTTCATATCATTCACGCAGATTGTCAAGTCGGATTCCTGGAACAAAGGTCACTGCAGACTTCTGCAAAAGGAGATGATTTGCTCTTGTAATGCAGGTACAGTTCTTGGCAGATCTTCACAGTTGAACACACTTTTATTAAACATTCCCCACAGGCATCAGGTGGTGTAAGATCTGGGGAATGGGATGGGTATGGAAAGAAATTGTACTACCACCTTTTCCAAACTTGGTCTTCATTCACGACCACTTCCAGGTGAGCTAAATTAATACTCAACTATAAATACCTTTTCCTCTGTTGAGAGACACATTTCTGACAACAAATGCACACACAACTTCCTTTTTACTACTAGGATCAAGTGCATCTGGATCTTTGCCCCATCGACAAATGCACATGTGCCTTCAAGATGCGCAAGTTTCAGTACTGTATATTTTGGCGCATTCCGTATTTTAAGGAAATTGTCAATGTTGATGAACTTGTGGGGTATATGACTAATGGAAGTGCAATAAGGCGTTTTTAGTCAGTCACAAGTCTAAAATAGTTTTATCTCAGTTACTGAACAGCAAGAATATTTTGGAAAAAGCTGTTAAATACAGTATAGTTTAATTTCCAAACAGGTCTGACTTTGGTGCAGCTATAATTGTTTATGCATTAACCCCTAATTCCAGAACATTTTTTGGCAAACATTTACTACTCTGTTTTAATGAATATATACATCCTTCAGGACTGTGCTATAGAGGGTGTCTTATATGCTTATGTAGCACAATCTATGCAATATAATGAAATACATTTTATACCTTAATACCTTAGACCCATAAGATCACAAGGAAAATTTAAGATGTCTCAAATATTGTGTGTTGATTTTGAGGTCTGTAATTCCTTAGAAACCTCCTGAAAGAAGCACAAGATAACAATTTGGTACTGCCAGGAAATATTCCATCACCACTGCAGTCTGTATGGACCTCTGTACATTTGTCATTGCTGTGTCAAGTAGATAATGAGAAAATGCACAGCTCTTCAGAGATTGCGCTGAAAGACCATGTATTCTGGGATTCGGATGAAATTTTTGTCTTTAGGTATTGCCAGTAACGCAAATGGTACCATATAGTGTGTGGTAGCAGACAATTTAGATTGGATTTCAGAACAATGTTTCCAGGCAGTACCCATCTTAGCCAGCGCACAAATTAGTGCACACGTAATTATAAACATGCTTTCTTCAGATTTTTGCATGTTTTTCGGTACATAGAAGTTGCCTGAGAGTACTAAAAAGACACATGCAATATGATGTATTTCAGAAATTATTAACGATTAAAATCATCTGCCATTTTTCAGTCTCATGAAATTTACAGGAAATCAACTGATCATTAGCTATAATCCATGATTATCCCTTCTATAATATGAACTTGTGAATTTCATTTTACATAAATAACATTTGACAGATTCCCTTATCATTATTTACTAATTAATTTTTCTCTTATTATACATGCGAGCAGGTGAGGGTTAAGGGCCCTGCCCAAGGGCCCAACAGTAGCAATGTGGTGATGCTGGGGTCTAACCCTGGAACCTTCCAATTAGGAGTCCAACGCTTTAACCACTTAGCTAACTCTGACATCAATTTCAGTTGCTGAATAAACCGCAACAATGAATCCATGTTCAAACAGACCTGAATGACTGATACAACTTTGGTAACAATAACTAAATGTTGCATTTTAGGTGAAAGAGGAATTCAGAAGGTTAACAGCCCTTGATTTAAAATCACAATCACTTTTCTAACCCTGACAAAACATGGATAAGCTTCTCAGTTTGTTCTTCTCTAAGGTAGAACATGCATAACATACTGATGTTGCTGAGACAGGTAATTTAGCTGTATTTACTGGTTCAACATGAATTTTTTAAATGTTGCCCTTTGGTGACTAAACCTGACCTCAATAACATTTTTAATACAATTTGTTCGCATATTTGTATTACACAAAGGATGCTTGTGTGTACAACCATGTTTTGTTTTGACACTAGGTATTACTAACAGATATTTCTCCAGTGACTTGAGAGGCCTAGCAGGTGTGTACTCCTGAAACCTGTTTGAGTAGTATTTAAAGCCTACTTCATTTACAGATGTATAAACAAGCACCAGTGCTTTAAAGTCCTTTCAACTGCAGCGACATAGCTGGTGCAGTCTGTATTAGCAAGCAATTGCTATTACAACTAATATATATAGCACCTCTTGAAAGTATGAAGGACGTCTTACCAAAAGATAAAAACCCTTGACTGGTCTATCAGTGCAGAAAAACTAACATGCGAACAAGCAACCAAACTTCACACAATTCACATGTTTATTTCTTTATATATTGACCTATATATTTACAAATGCTCAGTCATATTTCCATTCATTCGGATATTTATTAACCAATTATTTACTGCCATATCCTTTGTAATGTGTTTTATTCACTTTTCATTCCACTTTTTCAGGTGGTTATTTATTACTCTGTACTTTAACTACTTAACTTATATTTTGTCACTTTTTTATCGAATTTCTTTTACATTTTTGCATCTCAAGTCACGGCATCTGTCTGTCCCACCCACTTCTGGACAGCAGAAGAGACATTACATACTGGATGCCAGTGCAAAACCCACATATAAAACCAATCAGAGAAGCACTTTCAGCAAGATTTTAATGTCATCTTAAACAACAATTTTTCTCCTTGGTAACTGCTTCTAAGTCATTCCAAATTGCCTCTGAAACGGTCTGGATTAGGTTTCATGAGATACAGCACTAACTAGCTTCTAACACATGGCTGAATCTCAAATTCTGACTAATTGCTAATTAAGGATACTACTTAAAAAGGGATTCTATGCCCTACATAGCACACTTGCATTTTTATTTAATTGCAAATCAACACTGGAAAACTTAGTTAGCTGTTAATTAGAAAGGTTGACACGGTAGTATTAGTTACCGTTACCCATGCAAACGCCACCAAATCCAGGAGGAATCGCATATTTGTGCACTGTCTGAAGTAATCACGCTATGATAACAAATCAAACATCTGCAAATCAATATCCTTATTATCTTCTTCATCCATTTCCGGAACTTGTTTCACTTTTGAATAAGTTACAAAGTCCAAAACAACATACTGCATATGAAAATAAAGAACAGACCAGAAGCTATTAATTGCTAAGTTTTATTTTATTTAACCTGGTAGGTGATCAGATAATCATTAGATAACATTTCTGTTATTCTGTGGCTCTAAAACATATTCACTCACGTCTATACTGCTTTACCCTGTATAAAGTGACTTAGGACAGGGTGCCAATCCAGCACAGGGATACAGACACTTACACACAACAGGCAATTTGGGAAAGCTAATTTGCCTAATCTGCATGTCTTTGGACTGTGAGAGGAAACCGGGGTACCCAGAGGAAACCCACCAAGCACTGGGACAACCTGCAAACTATGAACCTGCACACAGAATCGAACCCAAAAAGGTGCCAACCACAAAGCCACCATATCACCTTCCAAAAGACACTTTAAATATAATTATTAATAAAAAAGCATAGTATTATGATGTCAGTTAACAGTACTTGTCAATGATGCCATGTTAGTCAGATGTCAGTGAAAGGTCTATAGAATTATGAATTTGTACTTTAACTACTTCCTCATCCTATTTATTTTTAATTTATGAACAGTATTTATTCAATTCATATGTATTTTAATATTCATTTACTTATTTATTCAATTGCACATTCATTCATTCATTCATCTACTCATGCCTTCAGTGTAATTTAGGTCACTCAGGCTGAAGCTGCTTTTGATTACGAAATACTCAGCTTGAACAGACTTCTCTTTAATCAAATAAACATTCATCTTTTATTAAAGAAACCAGTTGCTGCTGCTGCACCCCTCCCCCCAAAAAATTCCCTATTCCCGCCTTTTCCTCCCTTCTTCCTCTAATTAAAGTGATTGATGAAGTTTAAACGGCACTGCGGTGAACGAGTGAAACAGGATGTCACCCATCAGTCCCGCATATTGATGCACAGCTAATGAGTCTGTGGCATTCGAATCTAAATCAGAGCTCATATTCAGACTTCGACATCAGAGAGGAAAACGAAGAAAGGAGGAGAGAAAGGAAACGCAGCAGTCGTCGAGATTAAACGCGAGAGACGAGAGTGAAAAAAACAGAAATGACAAATTATAGATTACTAATAATACAAATACGACATGATTATCTGGAATAATTTTTCAAGCGCTTTTAAAAGAAATTGAGCACAAAAATGCGTGATGGAGGAGTTTAGATGCGTGACTGCACGCATAGAGGATGCATTTTTCTTTCCTTAAACACACACACACACACACACACACACACACTTCGTACAGTTTTCGTAATACGTGATGTAGCATGTGTGTCCATTTCTGTCCATTTATATCCACTTAGCACGACATGAATCTCTGCAAAATAACAAAAAAGGGATGTGATGTCGCGCGCGTTGTGTAGTTGATTATTTTACCGCATTCAACTGCGGCTCCCCAGCTCTCGCTCTCTCTCTCTCTCTCTCAACACACACACACACACACACACACCTGTATCCCCGAGCAGGCGCAGTGCATGCTCGCCTTTCTTCGCTCTTCTCCGAAGAAGGAAATAATCGCTCTTCTTAAAAAATGTCTTTAAGCCAAAAAGCAAGAAATGATTAGTTTGAGGACGCAAGCGACGTTTTCTTGGTCTTTGTGGAGTATAAAACAGTTCTTAGAAATGCACAATGCGCGATGCGGTTCACAAACGACGATCTGAAGACCGTCCAAACACGGACATAACCCGAAAGGCTGTTATTTTTTCATGATCCTCTCACTTTATTGCTTTTCATTTTTAACATCGGATTTTGTGGATCGATTAAAAGAAAACAAAAATCCCCGTCACACAGATGGATTGTTTCCACTGCAGCTCGGCAGAGGGGGTTAGACGCAGCACCAAGCGTTGCTTTAGAAATGCTGAAAAAGCGGCAGAGTGCCGAGAAGAAGCAGCAGGATGGAATGTGAGGATGTGAGAATTGCGGATTAATTCATCATTCTATCTCTTTTATTGTCTTCATTATTCCTTTTCCCCCCCTTCTATGTCTTTATTTGCTCTCTCTGTGGCGATGCATTGGGATTTCAGAACCAAGGGAGAACGGACAGCTCCCTTCTTTCCGTGAGGAATAACAAAATCTACAATAAATCAGGATTTTTTATTTTATTTTTATTTTTTTGAAGGGGGGGATGCACAAGGTCACTTATCTGGTAAGATTTACCTCACACTGTAATCTGACATATCAAAGATGATGATGATGGTGATGATGATGATGAAACGATGGTGTTGATGATGATGAAGATTGCTTTTTTTTTAATAAGGTAATGGATAAACAATCTTTTAAGCAGAATTGAATGACATGGATGTAAACATGAAAACTCCTTATGTTTTTTGCAGCCTGATGATCAATGTTTCTGTCAGTTTGCGTCTGGAGGAACGCAGACGTCTATAATCTGTCCATTTTCATGTCTTGGATCACGGGAATGAATCGTCGGCATTGAAAAAATGCTGCTGTGGATTGTGTTGCTGAAGGCGGCTCTTTGTGCAGCTCTCGGGAACAGTACGAGCGACGTGTGCAAGGAGGAGATCTGCTCATGCAGTGCGATAGAGGGTGATTTGCACATCGACTGCGAAAAGCGCGGCTTCAGCAACCTGCAGCACTTGACTGGTCCAAGCTCGCAGTTTTATCACTTGCTGCTGCATGGGAATTCCCTGTCCAGACTGTTTCCCAATGAGTTCGCCAACTTCTACAATGCAGTCAGCTTGCATTTAGAGAACAACGGCTTGCACGATATTGTCCCCGGCGCCTTCCTTGGCCTGCAGCTGGTCAAGCGTCTACACATAAACAACAACAAGATCCGGTCTTTTAAAAAGAACACTTTTCTTGGTTTGGATGATTTGGAGTATCTCCAAGCTGATTTTAACCTTTTAAGAGACATTGATCCCACTGTTTTTAGGGATTTGAGTAAATTAGAGGTCTTAATTCTGAATGATAATCTAATTAGTGCACTTCCCACTAACATTTTCCAGCACGTTCCTATAACGCATCTTGACCTGCGTGGGAACCGGATAAAGACGTTGCCTTATGAAGGGGTCTTGGAACAAATTCCGGGGATAGTGGAGGTTTTGTTGGAGGACAATCCATGGGACTGCAATTGTGACCTTCTTTCCTTGAAGCAGTGGCTTGAAAACATTCCACAACGGGCACTTGTCGGCCGGGTAGTTTGCGAAGCACCTGCGCGTCTTCAGGGCAATGAACTCAACGAGACAGCTGAATCTGAACTCTGCCCTTCCAAAGATGGTGCTGATTCCAGTTTGGCCGCACCTCCAACTCAGGACGAGACCTCAGAATTGGATTCTCTTCCTTCTCCTACATCCACAACATCCAAAATAGCTGGAGTGACAGAGAAAAATGCTCAGAACAACAAGGGCCGCCCCAAAGCAAGGGAAAACTGGCAGCTAAAGACACCAACAGCAATAGCATCAGGCACAAGTGATGTTACTTGTCCCCAAACATGCATTTGCAAGCCAGTTGGTGCTAGTCAGGGACTTGGGGTGAACTGCGAAGGTAAAAAGTTGGAGAGCGTCCTCAATCTGAGACCCAAATCACTTGGTGCACATGAGCTAAATCTACGTGATAACAATATCCATGCAGTGAAAAGAAACCAGTTTCGGGGTTACACAAATCTGAACCTGCTTGATTTAGGTGGAAACAATATAAAAACCATTGAGAATGGCACTTTCCAAAACTTAAGCGAGTTGCGGTGGCTTTACATGGACAAAAACTATCTCGATACCATCATGGCGGAGATGTTTGTGGGACTCCAAAACCTTGAATATCTCAGTTTGGAATATAATGACATCCAGCTCATCATAGCTGGAGCTTTTAGTCCAATGCCTAACCTGCGGGTGCTGTTCCTTAACAACAATTTGTTAAAGTTGCTGCCTGCGGATGTCTTTCTGGGCATCTCCTTGTCCAAAATAAGTCTGCATAACAATTATTTCACCCATCTTCCCTTAAGCGGTGTCCTGGATCAGCTCAGCTCAATTATCCAAATCGATTTGCATGGTAACCCGTGGGATTGCACATGCAGCATTGTGCCACTGAAACAGTGGGCCGAAAAAATGGCACCTGATGTAATTGTGAGTGACCTAAAATGTGAGTCACCAGAGGAGTTCTGGAAGCAGGATTTCCGTCGGATCCGAATCGACCTAATATGCCCAGAACTTTTCGAACAGGTTTCACCGACATTGGCATCTAAAAATGGTACTACTGGTATGGATTCTGACACAGGGACACGTCCTGGATCATACCCAGAGCCAAGCCGAGTCTCAATTTCAGTCCTCGTGCCTGGATTGCTGCTTGTGTTTGTCACTTCTGCTTTCACTGTTGTCGGGATGCTAGTTTTTGTCCTGCGTCACCGTAAAAGGTCCAAACGGAGAGACGGGAACTCCTCGGCATCCGAGATCAACTCTTTGCAGACAGTTTGTGACTCATCTTATTGGCACGGCGCTGCTTATCATGCTGATCACAGGAGCTACGACTGCGGTGCTCACTCGCTCTCTGATAAATAAGGCACTTAGACATTCATCAAAGCACTTGAGTGAAAAACAAATGCATCATGGTGGCGCTTTCTTACTTACTCTGTTGGGAAATACCCTATTTTTTCTTCGTTTTGGTTCACTATAAATATTCATGAGCCACCATTATGGATGCTGTTGTAAAATATTTACCTCTTTTTTTTTCCTTTAGCCCTGCCCCTCTTACTCTCTCTCTCCTTCTCTCCGTCTTTCTCTCTTTTTCTCTCTCTGTCTTTGGTGTTGCAATCATTAGACTGCTTACCTGAGGAAGTGGAAATATTGCACGATGGGATAAGGAGAGCATGAATGTAATGTAAATAGTGACTTGTAACATACCTGCATGATCCAATCCGCATGGGTTCAGCTCCCGAGTGCCGGGAACCAGCCAACAACAAACATGCTGACTCCACAGGTTTTTTTTTTTTTTTAAACGATGACTGCATATTAAACATAAAATGATTTATGAATATATTAAAAAAGTGCCATATCTTTATTTTTTGTGAAACAAACCATTAACGCAGTTACAATTTGTATTTGTTGTTTATTTCTGGAAAAAAAGCAATGCTATGGGGACAAATGGAGAACAGAGATGTACTAATGCATGTAGGCTACTTTTCTTTTTGTTAAATCATTATTTATATTTTAATCTCTTTATGAGTGTAATGTGTTATAATGAAATGTGTTGATAATTTTTTGTTTGTTAATTTTACCTAATGTAGCTAAAATTTAATTTGTGATCCCTTGTGAGGCTCTTAAACAAACAATGAGCTGTGGATGGTTTTCTAACTGCATATTTTCATTTTTATTTTAGTATGTGTAGTATGGAAGTAGATTAGATTTTTATGGGGCATATGACTCAATTCAATCCTTAATTCTTGTGAGCTTTTGTAAAGCCGTTTATTTATCATTCAATAGGGAAAAATGGCTTTTTTTCCTTTCCCTTTTTTGGGGGGACATTGTTACTGTGAAAAAGCGAGCCATGTAAATATCTCGTCTACAGTCAAAGGCCTCCTGCCTCTAGGTGTTGCTGTTGCATTTCAACCCAATAAAAGCTGACAGAGTTGAACTTGTATATCTGTATCGAGCTACTCTGGCTAGAATTGACTTTTTTATAGATGACCTTTGAATTTAATGTTTATTCCATTATTATTATTATTATTATTATTATTATTATTATTATTAATAATAACGTATTATTTAATATTATACACGTACACACACGCACGCACACACACACACACACACACACACACACACACACACAGATCAGCCATAACATTATGACAACATGCCTAATACTGTATTAAATACGCCCCCTCCTGCCACAAAAACAGTAAGGCCGTATTGTGTTCGTGATGACACCTTTCTGTTTGAACCAGCATGAACCTTTTTTTCAATTTTAGCAAGAGTAGCACTTCTATTGAATTGGACTACATGGGCCAGTCTTCACTCCCCATGTGGATCAGTGAGCCTTGGCCACCCATGCCCCTGTTGCCTGTTCTCACCTGTTTTAACCTGCTTGAACACTGCAGAACAGGGGCATTCCACAAGATCTGCAGTTATGGAGCTGCTCCGACCCAGTTAAAACCAATAAAATTTGGCTCTTCTCACAGTAGCTAAATTTTTAATATCTCATTAAAATGGCGGCTGGAAGTGGGTGGGATAAATTAGGCAGCAAGTGAACCTTTTTTCCTGAAATTACAGTGCATCACATAGTGCATCACTGTTATAGTGGCAAAAGGGAAGACATACTCAATATTAGGAGGTCGTCATAATGTTATGG
>JAOTRS010000027.1:2979654-2992351 GCA_028565755.1 Dinotopterus cunningtoni
TGACTGACTGACTGACTCTCACACACTCACACACACAGAGCCCTCCTACTTTTGCCTTCACAGACACACACACACTTTCTCTCTGCTCTACGCAGAAACACTGCTCTGTCGCGATTCGTTTCAAAGGTAAATTGCAGGTTAATTTGTTTTATTTTTACTTAATATTTTGTGTTAATTTTTTGGGGCTATGGAATGAATATTTTGAGTTTCCATTATTTGTTATGGGAAAATGATTTGGTTTACAAGTGTTTTGGAATATGAGCCCGCTTCCGGAACTAATTATGCTCGTAATCCAAGGTTCCACTGTATATGGACAAAAGTAGTTTTGGCCATATAATATATATTGGTTCCCCTTTTTGCAGCTATAACAGCTTCCACTCTTCTTGGCAGGCTGTCCGCAAGATTTTGGAGTGTTTCTGTGGGAATTCAAGATTCAAAGAACTTTATTAATCCCAGAGGGAAATTGCTTATACTTGGTTACAGTTGCTTGCAGTCATTTACAGGAGGAAAAGAAAAGAGTAAAAAAAATCTAGGTTGCTCACTAAACATAATTCTATAATTTTATATACAGATATCACATGTGAGGGGGAAAAAAGGAAAGATGTGTAAATAAATTATATTATATGTGTAATTCATTTTGCCAAATAAATTAACTTGTATGTGTATGAAAATATAAATAAATAAAATCAGAAATTGCACTTGAGAAGTGGTATGACCCAAGAGCATTGGTAGGTACTGTATTGCCCAAATTGTCCAGGTACGTAAAAATACTGTATTATTGTTACTAAAGGTGGCTCTCTCTAGTGTTCACGTTACAAAAAAGAGATGTATAATTTTATGGCCATAGGGACAAAAGATCTCCTGTGGCGATCTGTAGAACACTTGGTGGTAATCAGTCTCTGGCTAAATTTGCTCTTCTGGTCAGAGAGATCACTGAATAGTGGGTGGGAAGGATTGTTCATGATGGATCGTGTTTTGGACAGAATCCTCCTTTTCGCTACTGCCTCAACAGTGTCGAGCTCTATTCCTAGCACTGATCCAGCCCTTTTTGTACTTTGTCTAGTCCAATTCGGGTCCATTCATTCTGTAGAACATTTATGAAATCAGACACTGATGTTGGACGAGAAGACCTGGCTCACAATCTCCTTTCAAGTTCATCCCAAAGCTAAGAAAAGGGGTCTTCCCTAAACAGTTACCACAAAGTTGGAAGCATAGCATTGTCCAAGATGTCTTGGCATGCTGAAGCATTAAGATTGCCCTTCACTGGGGATAAGGGGCCTGATTGACAACTGAATTCAATAATTAACAGGTTTGTCCAAATACTTTTGTCCTTATAGTGTACATGGACACCTGACAATGATTTCCACATGTAGATTTTCACCATACTGTTGTTGAAGAAAACAATATCCCAGCTTTAATAGTCAAGCAGATTTACCGTACAAACCTTCAGTGAACCATGAGGTCCAAAAACCTTTTGATCATAATCAAGGTAAAATGTTTAAACAATCTTGATATTGATTTGAGACCACTAGCCTGTACAATATTATATTATAACCGGTCTCTCCCAAAAAAATTAAAATACCTATTCAAATCTTTACTTATATACACTTTTAAAACTAGGAACTGAGTGCTGTAATCAAAACCCACACATAAAGTGGGTCATATGGAACAAATCTGCTCAATTCATTCACATAAAATGTCACATTTCCTTTAGACCCTGGAAAACTGAAAAATATAAAATATTAAAAATATACAATAACACGACTACAGAGCGTAATGAGTATTGGACTCCTCTTCATATTCATTTTGCCATACTCTCACACTCACAACGTCATCCAATTCGTCTTGCCCTACAGTATAGCCTCATGTAAGCTGTGTAGTTAATTGAATGGAAAATTGACCTTCGAGACGGAGCCAGTGAACTTTTCCACTGTAAAACCCTCTAAATCTAAATATGACATAAATGCCACAGCCACTAGCATTACTGCAACCATAAAGCATCTTTAATTTGTCTGAAACACTCGTACACAGATTAGTCTGGAAACAATGAGGTAAATAGGTTTCCAGACTTTAGTTTGTTTGTCAAGTCTGATTCAGTACTAAACTGACAGATTTGTTCAGTTCGTTATTTAGTTTAGTTTGGTTTCACAAAACAGATTAGATAAGTAGGTACAACATAACCACTAATACACTGAAACCTCAATATGTAAGATACATCGATACTTCACAACACAACAGCGACATGATACTACTGCAAAATCAATACAACATATTATTATAAGAAAAGTAAATCAGAACCAAACCAGGACTTTAGAAGACATCAAGCACAGTACGGTGAAGAGACTCTTAGCTGCTGTAAAACATTTAGGCAGTGCAAATGTTTTAAAGGAGACCTAAGTTAGGTGGCTCACAGTCCACTGCATCATTCCCATGAACATTCGGGAGCGCCCGTTCCTTGAAAATCGACATATAACCGGTCACCAACTTGCAGAAGAGACACATCTGTCTGTGGCATCTGTACACACGATCATTCACCAACACTACTCACACATTACAGGAACACAGCTGGGAGTTATTGCCACATCCTAGTACAGTCCTGACCTCGCTTCAAGCCATTTCCATGTTTGGGCCATTAAAGGAGTTCCTGGAAGGCCAGGGTTTCAGACTACAGTCTGATCATGGCTCCGGCATACTGAGGAAACTTTCTACCTTGATGGTATCCAGGCACTAAAGAAACACTGGGGTATTAGTGCATTAGTGTAGCAGGGGATTATATAAAGACATAAAGGTTCTGTGTTCTCTCATTCTGCCCAATCAAAAATCAAGTGTTTAACCTTCTTATAATACATAGTGTAATTTTTCTATATCGTCTACCATTATTTTTTCCTCAGTTTCGTAAATGTATTCACGGCAGCATTATTAATATGGTAAGGCTGATTGTCGATAGATTGCCTGTTAAATCATTAGACTTTTAATAAACAATTTTAAATTTGCAATACAAATCAGTATAACATTAATAACATTCTTCTCTTGAGTATTTTGTGACGTGATGGTCAAGACGATATTTTGTTCCATGCCAATAAACAAATTAGTTCAAAACACTTTAGTTTTATTGATCCAGATATCCAGAATGAATAACATTTTATCCATGGGTGGAAGCAGGTAAGATTCAGTAGCAGTACGCAGTACAGGACAGAGGAGAGAGCAGCTGCCTGCCAAAAGCCGCATTCTAAACCAGTCAGGGAAGCGCATTTTCAGCAAGAAAACACATCTTAGTTATCAGGTCTCATCTTAAACAACACTTTGTTTCCTTAATAACTGCTTCTTATTCGTTCCTGATTGCCCTTAAACCGTCAATGCTGTGTTTCGATCGTTCATTAATGCTAGATAATGTGAACGCAAACTTTCACCAACATGCTGACAAGTTCATTTTACACCTTATCACTTCCAAGCAAACATTTGGACGTTTGATGACTGTTGATTCACAACAACTGTCATAAATTTTTTGCTTGGAGGGTATGTATTGAACAACACTTAGCTAAAAGTCAAAGTAACAGCTATACATACAACCGCAGGCAACTGTTTTCATGTACAAATATATCTAAATGCATTTTTAAGAAATGTTCTGCGTCACATATTTTTATCAATTAATGCCATTGGACTAATGTTTGCTGGGTTTGTTCATTGATAACACAAGGTACAAAGGTAACTAACTTCTAACACAAGACCGAATCCCAAACCCCTCTCTAACCCCTGAACAAGGGCACTACTTGGCGTGTGAAACAACAGATCCTACACCATACATACCACCATCTCCATTATAAAAAATATAAAACATTTCCTGAAGTTGATGTGTTGGAAGCAGAAAAAAATAGGCAAGCGTAAGGATTTGAGTGACTTTGACAAGGGACAAATTGTGTTGACTACAGGACTCGGTCAGAGCAAGTCTAAAGCTACAGGTCTTGTGGGATGTTCCTGGTCTGCAGTGGTCAGGACATACCTAAAAGTGATAAAAGGAAGGAAAACCAGTGAATTGATGACAGGGTCACGGGTGGCCAAGGATCACTGATATACATGTGGAGCGAAGTCTGGCCCGTGTAGTCCAAGCAAATATACGCACCGCACTAATGCAGATCAAGTTGATGAAAAAGGTTACAGCTGGTTGTGATAAAACGCAGTCAGAACATACAGTGTGTGTCATCACTGTTACGGGGCAAAAGGGAGGACTCAATATTACTCGATATTAGGCAGGTGGTCATAATGTTATGGCTGATCAGTGTATACACATTATGATGTCAGTGAATGCAATCAGTGAATCACTTCTCCTGGTCCAGTGATAGGAGATGAGGGTAAGTGTACAGAAGGAGGTACAGAAGGACAGTCACTCATCTGACCCCTGACCTCTATAGGTGTAGATAACCTGCAGGGATTTCAGGGTTGTGAAATCACTCACACAGCATGACCCGGATCAATGCTGCACAGTAGCACGTGGTTTCTGTAACCTAGTTGCTTTTGGTCAGCATTTCGATCACGTGATTAGTAAAGTAAAAAATCCAACTGCAGCGCACAACAGACTGAAAATATATACAATGTACTGTATTACTGCTACATCCGCACTTGTTTTTAAAGACAAGTTCAGAACCTTGCAGTAAAATTATGATCAAACAGAAACTTCTTTAGAACATTTAACAAAGTTACAAAGTACCTAAATACGTTCTAGTAAAGA
Organism: Dinotopterus cunningtoni; assembly: GCA_028565755.1. Taxonomy (NCBI): domain Eukaryota; kingdom Metazoa; phylum Chordata; class Actinopteri; order Siluriformes; family Clariidae; genus Dinotopterus; species Dinotopterus cunningtoni. The sequence continues at coordinate 2,984,381 of JAOTRS010000027.1, forward strand.
CTTTAAAGAGAGAGACTGCTGACTCACCTTGCTGTAATGACTGAAGATGAAGCACGCGCTGGTGTTCTGCGGGTTCAAGAGAAGCGGGAAGAAACCAGGGCTTCAAAGACACGTTGTTATTTTTTATTTTTTTTCACTCTAGTAAAACTCCGCCTCCTCAGAGTGGTATCCGCCCCCTGCTTCTGGATTGGCTCATATCACATACTATTGGCCAATCCACAAGCAAAGTGTAAGAGGTGTGAGCCAATCACAGTGCAGGTGTCGGTTGAGGGAGAGAGTGAGAAGCTGTGGTGTAATATGATGTGAACATGTGGAGTGAACTTTCAAACTAATACTAGAACTAACAAACACAAGGGTGACTCAGGTTTTGATTTAAAGTCTGCACAGATATATAATTTTTTTTTAAAATTATGTTTAAAAAAAAAAAATGTCCTGCAATGATTGATGGTACTTCCCTTTTGTTCTCACTTCCGGGATCATATTTGTCTCTCATGGGTAATGTAGTTTAATTAAACCTTTAGAAAATTATTTTATAATGAGAATGCACCTCATAACTTTTGTCTTCTCATACATAACTCTCATTATTCTTGCTTATTGATTATTAATTCATTTATTCAGACTTTGGTTTAAAAGCAGGGTACACCCTAGACAGGTTGGCAATCCATCACAGGGCACGGGCACACACACACACACACACACACATACACTATGGACAATTTGGGAACGCAGATTAACCTCATCTGCATGTCTTTGTTCTGTGGGAGGAAACTTACCACGCACAGGGAGAGAATCGAACCCCGACCGTGGAGGTGCAAGGCGGGAGTGCTAACCATTACACCAGCATGCCCATTGGTGCTTACTGATTATTGTGAAAGCAAAATAAATCCCATTTTTGAAATGCTGAGTGTGATGTGCTATAATGACTTTAAAGTTTACAATTCTAATTAATTATAACCATTTGAGGGCACAGTAGCTGAAAACATTTAGCATCATAATTTCCACATTTAGGGTTGGGGGTTGAGGTGGCACTATGCGAGTTATCTTGAGGTGGTCTAAAGATGCACAGTGTAGGGCTGATTCATCCATTTTCGAATTGCTTCACTCACTCACTTATCTCTCACTCACTCACTCACTTATCGTCTATACCACTTTTTCCTGTATACAGGGTTGAGGGGGCCCTGGAGACTATCCCAAAAGGGGGCCTACACTTCATTGCAGGGCACACACACTCTTATTCACACACTACGGTCAATTTAGAAATGACAAATTAGCCTAATCTGCATATCTTTGAACTGTGGGAGGAAACCAGAGTAGCTGGAGGAAACTCACCGAGCACAGGAGAACATACAAACTCCATGCACAGAGACCTGAGATGGGAATCGAACATTACATGACTGAAGATTTAGTTGTGTGAAAAATCTCCCATCAGAAATCAATTTATTTCTTGAGGAACACAATGATCCTTCCCTAATTTGAACATTGATTTTACATAATCATTGATTGAAAGAAATGCAGTGGTCTCCAAAAAAAAACAGCTAATGGATCTGGAATAGCAATTAATAAGTCAGGACATTACAACAGTTTGGCATGTTATCACATTTTAATTAAAACAATTAACAAAAAAATAGACAAATAAAAACCAGTATTTTTATTCAAGTAGATTTTCATTCTTTTTAATAAAATAAATAAGGAGATTTGACAGACATATTACTATAATGTTTCAGGACTCACATGCAGGCTGTGCGCTGCATGACTGATTTTTGTTCCAAGGTAAACTAGTCCTGGTGGTTCACAGTTGCATACAAAACCTTCTGTTTAGAGATGGAGGAGTCTGAAATACTGACAGATGGGGGCACCTGCAGCCATAATCCTGTATGTAGGTTTTTTATGATGTTGGTCAGTTTTCACGTCATCATCTGGTAATTAAAGCACAGTTCTGATGCTTAATCATGCTATTTGGCAATGTAGCCTGATTTAACTTATCTTGTGTTTCAGCAAGCAAATAAATAGCCTAGAAATGAGCAAAAGAATGAAAAATTTTCAAGCTTTTGAAAACAGAACACAACCTGTTATATATAATAAAAATAGTTTGCTGCCCTTTGAAATGAACGCAGTGGGGTAATCATAGATTTATGGTAGTGTTGTGTCTGCAAAAAAACTAAATCAATCTCTCAGGTGTACAGGCAGGCGGTTGTTGCCCGGACTATGAAATAGTAAATAGTGAATTATTAACAGTTTCTGACATCAAACATCAGTTACAGGTGGTGAAATCTCAGTTCTGAAAATTAGACAAAACATAGCAAAGACTTTTAAATCACAGCAAAGGCAGCTCAGGGGCACTGAGGAGCTCCTGACCAGTAGATGAATTCCTGAGGGCAAAAATTGTAATTCCTGAGCTGTACGCTGCTGGGATTGTTATGTGCGTCATCTTTGGATGGTCTTCCTCACAGTTTTCCTCATCGATCATTTTTCTAACTTGACCTAAAATAAATATCAATACATGATTATAGCTGGTTGCAGGTTATAGTGGGTGTGTTCATTTTTTTCCCGTTTCCAAAATGTGTAACAATTTGGCCAGGGGTGCTCAAACTTTTGTACACAACTGTATTTTTGGTCCCGCAGTCCAATAATCTTTTATTTAGCTAAAAATACTGTAGTTAAATTAGTTTTTTGATTACACTTGTTTTTCCAGTAGGTAGTTTTTCTTATTGTTTAAGTGGAAGATTACAGATTGTGTGCATAATATATTTGCACTTATTTTTGCTCAATTCTATAAAGTTAGGAAATAATAGTGGAAAACCTGAAATAACATCTTTTCTCGTACCTTCCACATTAAGAGTTTTCCAGCGGGGATCGTTCTGATGGTCTGAGATCAGTGGCAGAAGCGAGTCTGACGTTAATCTCTTTAAGACATCTTCACGACGTATCAGCAGCACAGACTCACTGCACAGACGCACATGTAACTCCTCTTCACTAACTGTGGAATCAAAATCACATCATTATAAAACTACACTCTGAGATATTGATATATACAGTATTGTGGATTATAAATACATGTCAGTTACATGGTCTATTAAGTTTTACACAGATTTCCATTCCTGTGGCTTCTTGTAGTTACTTTATACTGTGTCATATTATTTTTTGCCAATATGTAATATTGTAAGATAATCCATGTATGGTCTTATACAGTCGACCCTCAAATTCACAAGGTTACATTCCTATAGCACCTGCCAATTGTGAAAAAAACATGAATTTTGGATGTATTAAAAAATGCCTATACCATAAATGCCTATTTTATAGTTCAAACCCCAAATATGATCCCAAAACACTTTACTTTTATTTTAAACTCAGTTTAATACATTACCCCTTAAAAAAAAAAACAGAATGTAAAGATAAACCCGTATACTGTACAGTACTGTACAGCTGTGTCTCCTGTAGTGCTAGAATGTAAAATACAGATGTTATCCCTCTATATGTACTGTAATTCATGCAAGCACATTTTTTTTGTTGGTATCAGTACTGTAGGGTAAATATGGTAATAATTCACCACCACAAGCCGCGTTTTACTCTACGGTCGCTTTGTGTTCTCTCTACAGTATTCAAAAATTATAAAAGTATATAGAAAAAAATTTAATATGGAAATTTTGCTGAATTTATTTATGTTACCAAATTAGTGAATTATATTGTTCTTAATATTTTGGAGTTGATACGCATGAAAAACTATATATTGCCGCGAACAATTGTAGAGGATATTTGCGGTTTCCCCAAATTGCAGGGGTTTCCGCGAACAATTAATAGTTAGGTTTAAAAGAAAAATCTGTGGACTCTGAATCGCGACTTAACAGGAGTCGACTGTACGTTGCACGTTAGTCTTGGACCAACAGTCACTTGTCCCATTTCATAGGCAAATTTATTTGGAAAATGAATGTCAAGGCCAATATTTGGCTTTCAGTGATTTGTATTTCTGGAGCAGAATAAATGTACAACATACATTTTTAATAAAAAAAAAATAATAATAAAGTTTTCTGAGAAGGAATTGGTTCAGATGGTCAGGAACAACCCAGAAACCACCAAGGCACTGGACTGCAATGAACTGGAAGCTGCTGGAACACCAGTGTCACTGTCTACTGTCAAGCCACTTTTCTTGTCTTTGTATTTTTATTTGTCCCATAAACAGTAAAGTATTCAGTGAAATGCTTATACAACTGCCCATGACCTAAATTGAAATATTTCTTTGTGAGAAATAAATTGCACCAAAGAGTACAATTAAATAAAAAATACAATTTTCCAATAAAGTAATAAGAATATGAATAAATAAAATATAAATGTATTAAAAAGAATTAAGCTGGAAAATGTACAATATTGACAAAGTTACCAAACTATAACAGAATTAAAATATGAGTGTAAGGAGTGTATACTGTACATTATTCAGGATAAATTTACGTCTGTACAGGAAAGAAATCGTAAACTCTGAGAGTGCAATTAGTCCTGTATGATGTAGGATGTGTGTTTAGATCAGTTCATTGGTCGATGGGATGGTGGGGTGTCGATCACCATGGACTGAAAGCCCCTGCTCCATAACTGACACCTTTTTTGTGAGTTTGCAGCTCACTAAAATAAAGCCTCCTTCTGACCAGAGGTACATTTCGAGGCATAAAGATGAGGAACTCAACCCCAAGAACACTGTACAAGGTGTTGGTACACATGCTGGTGTCAGTGGAACTGGTGGAATAATGCAAAGGGAGGACATAACCGTAAATGTTTGAAACTTTGACATAATTGATTGTTTCAACAGGACAATGACCCCAAACACACATCAGAACTGGTTGTGGAATGCATGAAGCAGGAGAACCCTAAACCTCTGAAGCCACACCCCTACTGAGTAATTTGTGGAATGTGCTTAAAAGTCTCAGCAGATTTCACTTAACTGTACACATTCTGAAAAGAATATTAGTTGTTCTGTGTGTATATTTTTCAACCTGTGTTGTTAAAAAAAAAAAAAAACCTGAAAATAAATTCAACCAAATGTTCAATCATTCTGCATCCTCTGACTGCATCTCACTCACTCACTCATCATCTAAACCACCATGAAGTGACCTCCATCTTAATTCCAGGGTGTTAATTACAAGAAAAAGACATTTTCTTGTAATTAAATACAAAAAAGGAAGACAAAGAAAGAAAGAAACAACCAGGCAAATAGATGTTGTGCTAATATATCTCTCACTCCCTCATCGTCTATACCACTTTATCCTGTGTACAGGGTCCCAGGGGGCCCAGAGCCTACCCCAGGAGACTTACTGTAGGGCATGAGGCAGGGTACACCCTGGACAAGGTGCCAATCCATCACAGGGCCCCCCCACACACACTCATTCACACACTGGACCCTGGAGGTGCAAAGCGACAGTGCTATAAACTAACTTAAAACCCTGTTATTTTGAGTAAATACAAAAACGTGCACAAGTAAAAATGATGACATGACATTTTTTTTTCCAGCTTTGATATTGCATGTCTCTAAAATCACTCCACATACCCACATCCAATGGATTTGTCATGAAAACAGCATTGGGTGTCACCCCAAATATCAGCTGGTGATGCCAGGCGTCAGGGATCTCTTCACCTTCTGCCACTCCACGCTGCATGTTCATGGTGGCCACAGGTACAGCTCTCTGTCGAATCCAGTGTGCCAGCCAAGGCCCCAAATTCACCTGCCTCGAGGGGAAGAAACCAAAGAATCTGCCCAGCACTCGTCCACCACTAGCTTCCTTTGCTCCGTCTATTAGCTGAACATGTGTGGCACCTAAGAAATAATTGTCATGAGTACATCATTTCTTTATTATTTATTTTCTTGTACATCTAGACATAAGCAAAGGTACATTCAAAACTATAGTATGCACATCTAAAAAGCCTTATTTCTCTGTCACACATGGTGAAAGACAACGTACCCGCTTCGCTGCGTGAGTGAAGGTAATCAGGCAATGGAGAATTATTCCTCCTCAACTTTGTCTGAACACAGCGGTCAGCTGTTTCCGGCGCCACCGTAATCCCCAGAGCCTGGAGCACATCCACTACTGCTGTAGCACCACAAGCTGAAACTCCAATCTGTTCTGTATACCTCTCTGCAGCTTCCTGGACTGACCACAGCATGGCTTTGTGTTGTCCTCCATTCCCATCCTTCTCCGTAATGGCAACACTTGCAGCCATACTGGATGAAGTGACCTCCATCTTAATTCCAGGGTGTTAATTACAAGAAAAATACATTTTCTTGTAATTAAATACAAAACAGAAAGACAAAAAAAAGAAAGATATTAACAACCAGGCTAATATATCTCTCACTCACCCATAGTCTATGCTGCTTTAACCTGTACTCAGGGTCGTCGGGACCTGAAGTCTATCGTAAGAGAGATAGGGCACAAGGCGGGGTACACCCTGGACAGGGTGCCGATCCATCAAACAGCACACACATACACATGCTCACTCGCTTGCTCATACACACACTATTTGGGGAATTTGGGAACTCCAATTAACCTAATCTGCATGTTTTTGGGAAGAAACTGAAGTACCTGGAGGAAACCCACCAAGCACAGGGAGAACATGCAAACTCCATGCACACAGACCCCGAGGCAGGAATCGAACCCTGGAGGTGCAAGGCAACGGTGCTAACCACTAACCCACCCTGCCGTGCCTCCCTGTTGTGCTAGTATACGTTTTATTTGTTGAATTATTCATTCCAAAAATCTTTCTAGTGACAAATCAAGTCAACAAAAAGTACATGGCGACTGGACAATTGGGACGTCCACTAGGCTTAAACCGTGCTCCTAATGATCAGGTGGTGAGAAGCGTACCACTGCATAACTAATGCAAGTGTGTAGAATCATCATCGAATGTGCTGTAAAGCAACGGTCCCATCATCTTCAGGAGAGAACATCATGACAGACTAGTTTTCAGATGGGAAAAAAATCTAACGCAGGCTCCTGAAAACTCCTTACTTGTAGTGTTAGATACAGATGTGCAGTAAAACAGTTGTGAGGTTGTACTGAGCACGCTGGAGAATATGCCGGAGTTCTTCTCGTAACTTTGTTCACAGTACTGTAAATTAGCCATAATTTATTTTGGTCCATACAGACCTGGACAACAGAGGTCAAAACACTCACACTGGAGCCAGTCCTGATGTGAAAACACTGTGGAAGGATCCCAGGTGGACAAAAGGTTTGGAAAAGCAAGGAGATGATGTTGAAAAACGATGCCTTTTCTAAAAGTGAATTAAAATCGAATTAGTTCTCATGTGAAAGTACACTGAGAGTCACAGCACCTGAGATAAACTCACTGTATGTTTCACACACTTGGCCAAAAATAACTCTGATGCTGCTAAATATAACACAGAAAACAGTCCATGCTCCAACAAACTACTCCAAGTCTATTAAATTGTAGCGTCTAGCCATACCATAAACATAATGACTGTTTATTTGATGTTGTAATGTAATAAAGGTCCGCTAATTTTAATTAAAATACATCAATAGCTCAGTTTTCACACACTTACTCTGCTCTGCTGCAGGACTGAGTTTATTTTTCTTCCGCGTTTCCCGATAGAGTCCGATCCGCTGGCAGGGATTGGCTCAGAGCTCTCAGATAGCGCGTTCTGATTGGCCCGAGCTTCTGTCAATCAAATGCGGATGCAGCGCTATGTCTAGCGTTAACGCGACTGAGAATTTTGACCACACGATGGCAGTGTTGCATTATAGAACTGTATTACAATACGTTCAAGTTAGAAACTAGTGATGGGAAGTTTGGATTACTTTAGTGACTCGGTTCTTTGAATCTCGTTTATTAAAATGAACGAGTCATTTCGTTCTTTTGATCATAAAAAAAAAAAAAATGTTACAATTTCTTTTTTTTTTTTTTGAAAATGAAGTTTTTATTGGTTTTCTTAAACATAACATACAAGTACAAAAATCAAAACAAAACAAACAAAAA
>JAOTRS010000027.1:2992451-3008668 GCA_028565755.1 Dinotopterus cunningtoni
TTGTTATCTACTGCTCCTTTTATCCTCTTATGTTGTTTGGATTGTGTGTTGTTTGATTTGTATGGTATTGTTTTCAGCAACAACAACAAAAAAAACAGTAAGGTGTAAATGGCGGCAAATGGAAGCCGGAAGTCCGATCTCCCCGTTTCCGGTCTGCACAGAGGCATTGTGGGATATCAGTCAATCGAGTCCTCCGAGCTTGGCTGGAGGAAATGGCAACCAATATAGAACAAATATTTCGGGATTTTGTAATGAATAAAATAAAGGAGATAGAAGATGAAGGCCAGGATAAGAGGTGACTTTGTGTATTTATTGATGTATTTATGCAGCGCTAGTAATAAAACTCGGCGCGCCGCGGCGATACTAACGCTAGTGTTCAGAGCTCAATAACGGGCCTGATTAGCAACGAGCTAACCGGGAGTTACACAATGTGTGTACAGAGTAATAATGTTATTATATAAGGTTAGTGTGTGTGTGTGTGTGTGTGTGTGTGTGTGTGTGTGAGAGAGAGAGAGAGTCCTGGCCTACAGCCAGCTGCAGCTAACAGACAGGTGTTTACTAACGCACGCGCGCGCGGTGTTTGTTTGTTTACATTGTCTGAATGTGCAGCAATAATAAAATGCGTGTTTTCACGTTTGGTCTGCAAGCTTAACACGCACGCACACACATGAAAAACCCTATACTGAGTTACATTTAGTAAATCTGTTATAGAAGTGAGTGTGGAGGTGTGTAACACTGACTGTTTTTCCTACATTTCTACAGTTCTGAATGCTGGAAGCACATAGTACAGTACACTAAATCATAAAGAGTAGAATATAATCTCTATGGCTTTAATGGGGATGAGAAGACCTGAGAAAACAATTAGATCTTTATCAAAGACCTGTAGCATGTCTCTAAAACAGACATAAGGCAACAAAAAAAAATCACCTAGTAAAGGTGTAACAAAATGTCTCTAGAACAGACCTATGGCGAAAAGTGTGTATGTGTGTGCGCGTTTGTGAGTGTGTGTGTGCGTGCATGTGTGTGTACAGCTTGCAAATGCCTGCAATATTGATTTTTGATCACCTGGTTCCGAACTTGTTTGGGGTGTACTTTTCTCCGTGTCCACGGATTTTTATGCCATGCATGAGTCATAGACCTCTTTGTGACGCTGCTTCAGGTGTTGAAATAGGTTTGTTGTGTTACCCTGTTTCGCCGCAACGACAGACTGACAGGTCTTACAAATTACCTAGCTCTGTGATACATCATCTTTCCTGTATCCAAAGTAATCCCACACCACAGATGTTGACTTTTTTTTTTTTTGGGCACCAAGTCTTCCTGTGCTGAACTCATCATCCCTGTTTCTGCAGACTATTTGTCGTTAAGCTGGGTCTCCTGTTCTTGCGCTCTGTTTATGTGCGCTGCATTGTGATTGGTTCAAATAGCATACTGCGGGAAAAGTCGGGAGCGCGCAAAAAAATCGTGCTGTAAGGCGATTTAGAAATCGTGCATATTCACATCGCGATTTCGATACGATTTCAATTAATCGCACAGCCCTGGTCAGGACTCAAGTTCTCCCCCACCAAACTCGCTCATCCGTGTCTTTATGAACCGTGCTTTGTGCACTGGTGCGCAGTCATGTTGGAACAGGGGGTGGCCGTCCCCAAACTGTTCCCACAAAGTTGGGAGCATTAAATTGACCAAAATGTCTGAAGTATTAAGAGTTAATTTCGCTGGAAGTAAGGGGCCGAGCCCAACTCCAGAAAAACAACCACACCAGTTCCAACATGACTGCGCACCAGTGCACAAAGCACCGTCTGTAAAGACATGGATGAGCGAGTTTGGTGTGGAAGAACTTGACTGGACCGCACAGAGTCCTGACCTAAATCACCCCCAGAATTGAGTGGTGTGGCTTGTAACCGTTGTGTGTTATTTCTTACCCAACTTATTTCTTTAAAACAAGTCACTTGTCTTTGCTATCATATGTGTTCTTTGTTTATTTTTTGTTTATATATTTGTCTGTTATTATTTACAGATTTATAATTTTTTTAAGTTAAAAATGCAGATAAAAGCTAGCAGTGATATAGATGAAATAGATTATGGACTAAGTTATTAATTATACTTATATCGTCCAGTTATGAGTAAAATAAATCACTTTTATTAATATTACTAATAAGGATTTGGAAACCTAAGAACTGCTTGATGAGACAAAGTGATCAGTGATGTTGAGGGATTGCTTGATTGACAATTCCTTGAAGCACAACTCACACAGGTGTTACACACTAGTGTTGAGTGTAATGATGCTGATGTCCACACCCCTATAACCAGCAGACGTGATGTAAGCAGAGAGTTGTGTCAAGTGCAGGACAGTCACCAAAGTCTGCTCACAGTCACAAAGACTCTGCTCAGTGGACATGACGTTTGTTTAAGGTTTATGGAGGTGAGCTCAGGGATTGGTGCTTTGTACTGGTCAGTAAGGTTTAATGGCTTGGGCCCATGTTCAGTCATTTTCCTGCATCAACTTAACATGCAAACTCATGTGTATTGTACAAAAAAATAGACACTGCAGTGCACCAGATACCAATATTTACACTTATGTACAATATCTTCAGCGTGTAAGTGAATGTATAAAATGTCTAAAGTCCGGTATATTGTATGCATGTGTATGTGTGTGGGAGAAATGAGTCGCCCTCACCGGTTTCACTGAATAAGTCCGGGAGCACGATGATAGAAAATGTCAAAATTGATGGTGAATAATCCTAATTTCGGAAAATTCTCAACAAAACAGAGTTCATAGTCCAATACAGTGAAAAACAGCTCTGAGACAAAAGCTCGGGATTCCTATCGTGATTTAAAGGTGCAGAGACAACACTGTTACATTTGTCACATGCAATTAATTTCCTTAGGCGCAGTTACAGTTTTTGGGGAAAAAAGGACAGATTTAGTCAAGTGGATTGGTATGCTTTACATTGTACAGTATATTCATGTCATAGGCGTATAAGACTTACTTTTTTAGACTTAAGAACAAATCGGATTTACGAACGTGCTCCCGGAGCGGAACTCGTTAGTTAGTCGTGGACTTGCTGTATTATAAATATGTTTTGGTATCAAACAGAATAAGATCAGTATCAGTCTAAGCAGAAATCATAATAAAGGGCTATTAAAAAATGTTTTATAAGAAAACCGCATTTATGAGCATTAATGTAGTGTGAAACAAGTAAACACACTCACAGAATGAAATAGTCATCTGAAAATGAAAAGAAAACAATGATGTGAAAGGAAGGAAAAGTATTAAACTTCACGGAACAGCTTAAAAACTGCTGTATTTTTTTCCCCCCAGCCATACAGACCAAATGGAAACTAATAATGGGGAGTCACACACTGACCTAGGGACGGGATTAAATAAAGACGCCCCTCAGGTTGACGCACTGAGCACAGCCACAGGTGAGTCAGGCTTCCATTCAGTCCATGATTTCACCACAAACAAATGCCAACAATAAAAACTAATCTTTTTTCTCCCCTATTTTTAGATAAAGTCTCAAACGCTACATCTCAAGGCAATGGGGGCAAAGAAGAATTTAATACGAAACACAAGAAATCCAAAAAGCACAAAAAACACAAAAGCAAAAAGAAGAAGAAGAAACGGAAAGAAGATAGAGAGAGCAGCTCAGAGTCAGGGTCTGGTGGAGAGACGCAGGAAAGGTATTCACGAATCATGGTTAAAGTTAAATATCAGTTGATTTTGAGTAGATGGAGTTTCATTTATAGATCATTAGGTATTTTTTGCACGTAAATATTCTGAACAATTAAATAAAATGTGACGTGCCAATATCTACCCACATTTATGTGGTGATTCTAGTGACTAGTCATATGGCTCAACTTCAAAATTAGACAGCAAAGTGCAAATTACTGTGATAATTTTAACTGAATAGATTGAACTGTGGTTCCAGAAGATACTTACTTGATTATTTTATGCCACAAACATCTTTTACATCGATCTGCCATGATACCCAAGCTTAATCTTCAAGTATTTTTTTTTTTATAAAGCTACCCATTGCTTACAGTAATGTTTAAATCCATTTCACTTGAAAATGCAAATGTAATGTATCTGAGAGGATAAGAGAAGATCAGACAAACATACAAATATTTTTTAAATGTTTTGTTTCTTGGGACTAATGAAAGCCACATCAGTTTGGTAAAATTTAATTTGGATCTGTTTAATGTTTTTTGCAGTGTAAAGAAAAAGAAGAGAACGAAAAAGAAGAAACGTAAACATGGAGAAAAAGGAAAAAAATCTGATTCGCACTCTGGTAGCTCTTCTGAATCAGTGTCTGAAATGATCCCCTTGGCAGAAACTGCTAAATCCTTAACTGTGAAGATGCCTCAAGATTTACCGGACATAATTCCCAAGCTCGAGACCACTTCTGACAAACTCAAAGTCAGTAAAATAGCCAAAAGAAGCTCTAGTCGCTCAAGCACACCCCGGCAAGACAAGGGTTTGAGAAGGCAGCGCTCCCGTTCCAGCTCGGGCAAAAAGAAAACAAGACATAGATCCAAGTCCCGGTCACCGAAACGATCTCCAAGATCAAGGTCCAAATCCCTTTCAAGGAAAAGTCCAAGACGTTCTACACAAAAAAGACAAAGGAGTAGATCCAGGTCACATTCGAGATCACGACGACGTAACAAACGGTCCAGATCCCATTCAGCCACAAGAGGCAGATGCTCACGATCCAGATCACAGTCTAGACAATATAGATCAAGGTCTAATGTAAAGAAGAGCAGAAGATCTCGGTCAAAAAGTAGGTCCTATTCACCTCATTCCAGACGGTCTAGGTCTCGCCCGAATGACAGGCGTTCTACGTCAAGTTCCCGGTCAAAATCGAGATCTGTTTCAAGTAATCAGCATCCTGAAAGCGAGAGACAAAGTAACAGTACAGCTGTGGAAAAAACAGAGCATGTTGATGACTCTCTAAAGACAAATCTAAATGAAGCAGAAAATGAAAACAACGAAAAAAGTCAGGCTGCTCCAGCGACCCCCTCTGCCAGTATTATTAAAGATGTCATTATAAACGAAGAGCAAGTTACCAGACCTGCTGGCTCATGGAGACCGATTCCTTTATTGGATGCAGGTGTGTGTGTCTCTGGCTCTTCTGAGACCAACCTTACACCTACAATACCTATGGATATAAAAGACGTTCCAGCATGTATCTCAGATGATGTAGACCTCCAAAGCACTGAAGAAAAAGAAGAAATTACTAATGCTGAACAGGAAGACTCACAAATATTTAAACAGAAGTCCAGATTACCAAAGCAAAGGCCCTCAAAATCACCTTCGAGAAAAAGATCAACTTCAAGTTCTCCTCATAAACGACGGCAGTCCAGGTCATCCTCCAGGAACAGCAGGAAGTCTCCTTTGCAAAGGAAAAGATCCCGGTCTAGAAAACGGACCAGACGTTCTAAATCCAAATCGCCCAAAAGGAAAAGGTCAAAGTCCCATTCGCCACGGCGCCGGAGAAGGTCCAGGACCTCAGATAGAAAACGCTCGAAATCTAGACACAGGTCCCGCTCCAAATCCAGAAGGTCTAGGTCTGGCTCACGTCGGAAAAGAGGTGCTTTCAGGGGCCGAATGTTTAGTCAGAGGGATCGGTGGAAACGAGAACCGAGCCGTTCTCCTGTCGTCATCCTGCGGAAGAAAAGGTCGACCTCTCGAACCCGCCGTAGTGCCAGCAAGACACCTCCACGCCTTACCGAGCTGGGTACAGTGACGTTGTCCTTAAAGTTCTTCTCACTAATACTGTTTTAACATCGCATTGCATTCACACACACTAGTGACGGGAAGTTTGGATCATTTTAGTGACTTGGTTTTTTGAATCTTGTTCATCAAAATGAACGAATCTTTTTTTGAGTCATTTAGCTAATTTTGTTCTTTTGATCAGAAATAAAATAAAATGTTACAATTTCAATAAACAAACACATCTACATACACACATTTTGGCTCTTAGTTTCAGTAATGAAAATATTACAATGCAGCTAATGTCATATTATAATAAACAGAATGAGCAGCTCAATTGTTCGTTCTTTTGTCGCGTGACTCTCATAGATGCTATTGCAGTGCTTTACACAGGAAACAGAATAGAACGTTTCTTCTCACGAGTCTTCTAGTCCGAGTCATTTGTTCTCTTGAATCTATTGCCCCGCATAGCGTCTATGGGAGTCACGTGACAAAAGAACGAACGACTCGGAGTAGAAGAGTCATTGGGAAAGAATCGCTCATTTCTGTTTCCTGTACATAACCCACAAAGGTTTTGTGATGATTTGCGCATGCGCACCCAGTAGAAAATGAACGAATCACTCTCTGAGACTACTCGTTCTTCTGAGACTCGTTAAAGACTTCAAAAAGAACGAATCGTTCATGAACGACTCATCACTATCACACAGCATTGCATTTTATCAAGTATATACTGTAGAGTAGTGTCGATGCTTTCACCAAGTGTTACATGAGTTTCGAACTTATAAATGCTATTATTTTCGCATTTGTTTTGTTGTGTTTCACTAAACCATTTTTCCTTTTACAGATAAAGAACAGCTTCTTGAAATCGCCAAGGCTAATGCCGCAGCTATGTGTGCTAAAGCCGGCATGCCAATTCCAGAGAGCCTAAGGCCAAAAACCGTCCTTCAGCTGCCTTTGCCAACCCCGAATCCCGCATCATTGCCCTTATCTCTTCCCTTACCTGTTAATATTCCCATGGGAATACAAGGGATGTCGAACATGTCCATGAATGCTGCCGTGGCTAGCATGACAGCTGCCACCATGACCGCAGCTTTATCGGGCATGAACGCCCTCACTGCCATGCCACAGTTGGCCCCCCTGCCTACAATAACCAACAAGCCTCCACCGTCAGCCACGCCAAATCTCAATCTGGTCTCTATCGAGGAAGCGAAAAAGAAACTGGCAAAGCAAGCGAACAGCTACAGCATCAAGGAGCTCACGGAAGTATGAGATTTTTGTTTGAAAGATGCCATGATTTTGCACATACAACCAAAAAAAATATATGTTTAAATATATAAATATTCGTTATTGTGCTTTTCAGAAATGCAAAAAGATCGCAGAGAGTAAGGAGGAGATGGCTATCGCGAAGCCGCATGTTTCGGATGATGAGGACGATGACAGGCCGTTTGGAGGTGCTGTCCTTAAGGAGAATAAGGGCATTACCTTCAGTCTCAGTGTATGTATGATGCACACAGATACAGAAGTACTTTTTTGATTTGTCATGGTTTTACTGATAAATAACAAAATCTGTTATCGGATTCACTGGTTTATAGTTGTAACAGCTGCATGGAAATAAAAATGTACTCAACATGAGTGGTTGAAGATCAATAATTAAAAAACGATAAGACAATTTAACATTTTTTTTTCAACAATTTCTTTGGTTTGGTCGTCCATTTGTGATTCCAATGGATTCTCTTCAACCAGTCATGTTACTGAATTTCTCCCTTTCCTGTATTTTACAGTAACCCCTTTTCCTGTACCACCATGTCCCTTCCCCTCCTTCAGAACCCTTCGGTGAAGCCAACAGTCAGGTCTGAGGCTGCCTTTGCCAAGGAGTTCCCGGTGTCTTCGGGTTCTCAGCACCGCAAAAAAGAGGAAGATGGTGTGTACGGAGAATGGATGCCTGTGGACAAGAAGATTGATAAGGCAGGGACCCCGTCAGTATCTTCTGGGGCTGAGGATCAGAGCAAAGTCAGCGATAGCGTCTTCCCTGAGGCACCCTCACAGGTCAGTTCTCCTCATTTTAGACTGCTGTCCTTCTTATGAACCTGGATGCAATAGTTCTGAATAGTGTTTCATTTTCTTCTTGCATGTCTTCAGCCAGTGGACATCACGCTTGCAATTAGTGAAAGAGCAGTCGCGCAGAAGAGATTGGCAGAGAATCCCTTTGACATCAATGCCATGTGCATGCTTAATCGTGCACAGGAGCAGGTAGGCTCAACAGTGATGAGAGAGGATTTATAAAAAAAGCACATAAATAAATCACAGTTTACTTGTTTCTTAATATGTAAAAATAAACCATGAAATTTCCATTCAATTAGATAATTTCCATGGTATGTGAATAGGCTCACCACTACTAATGGGTTTAGTACCACTGGCACTTTGTTCCTCAAACACTTGCTTGTAGAGATGGTGGAAAAAATCGATTTAGTTATGCATCACGATTCTTTTTTTTCCCCCCTATTTTCTCTCTAATTTAGTCGTGTCCAATTCCTCCCCGCCACTAGGGGGCTCCCACATTAAGGCTACTACTACAACTCAGTCAGGAGGGCCGAAGACTGTCACATGTTACCTCCAAACCACGTGATGCCAGGCGACCGCATATTTTCGAACTGCCGTTGGGGGCCGTTGGGGGCGGCGTAACACTCGGAGGACAGCGCTATCCGCTCCTTCTGCCTGCGTGAGCTCACAGACGCTCCTGATTGGCTGTAGAGCCGTGATTAAGTACCTCTCATCCCACACTTCTGAGAGAGCTCGGCCAATCAGCTCTGTCTAGAGAGAGGTTACAGCATCACCTGGGAATCGAACTCGTGATCTCCGGATTGAAACCGGATGAACACACGTCTATTGGACTGGATATTATAGGTGTAATAATACAGGGCCTCAAACAGAACCTTGTGGGACACTGCACTGTTTAACTGCACTGCATTTTACCCTCTAAAGAAATCAATTTATGCTAACAAACTAGTAAGAAAAAATATTTTAATATAACTACACTTCACAACTACACAGTGATGTGAATATACTTTTGTATATTTTTTACACTTAAATGATTCAGATCAAACAAATTTTAATTATGCACAAAGATAACCCAAGTAAATACAACATTCAGTCTTTTAAATAATGATTTTATTTATAAAAAGAAAAAAAGGCTTACAAACCAACCTGGCCCTCCGCGAGAAAAGAAATTCCCTCCTAAACCTAATAACTGCAATTAAGAGTTTGCGATAACTGGCAATGAGTTTTTCACATCGCTGTGGAGGAATTTTGGCCCACTCTTCTCTGCAGAATTCCAGGCACATTGGAGGGTTTTCAACCATGAACAGCCTGTTTAAGGCATCTCAATGTCCAGACTTGACTAGACCGCTCCCAAACCTTAATTTTGTTTATTTTGAGCCATTCAGAGGTGGACTTGCTTGTGTGTTTTTGGATCATTGTCCTGCTGAATAGCAAAAGTGCTCTTGAGCTTGACGTCATGGACTGATGGCCGGACATTCTCCTTTAAGATTTTCTGATGGAGCACAGAATTTATAGTTCCATTAATTATGGCAAGTCGTCCAGATCCTGAAGCTGCAAACCAACCCCAGACCATCATGCTACCACCACCGTGTTTGACTGTTGGTATGCTATGTAAGTTTTTGGTCAGCAGTCACTTTCGCCATGGAACTCTTCCATGGGTGCCACTTTTTTCCCCCCTTATTCTCTTTCTTATTGTTGAATCGTGAACACTTAACTGAGGCAAGTGAGGCCTGCAGTTAGTTAGATATTGTTCTGAGTTTTTTTATGAGCTCCAGGATGTCCTCCTTTTGCGCTTGGGAGTAATTTTGGCTGGCCGTCCAGCAGGTTCACCACTCTTCCATGTTTTTTCTATTTGTGGATAATAAGGAGGACTGTGGTTCCCTGAGTCCCAAAGCCTTACGCACTGATGCACATAATTTACTTAGTTTCTCATCTGTTCTTGAATTACTTTAGACCGCGGCATGGTGACGTGCTTTTTGAGATCTTTTAGCGTGCTTCCCTTTGTCAGAAAGACAGGTTCTATTAGGTTCTAACTGATTTACTGATTCAACAGGTCTGACAATAATCAGGCCAATGTGTGACAAGTGAAATAAAAAAAAATATGGTTAATCAAAATCATTATGTAGCAACGGGGGCAGTTACTTTTTTACATAAGGCCAGGTAGGTTTGGACAGCTTTTTTTCCTCAATAAATGGAGTAATTTTAAAACTGTATTTTGTATTTAATTTTGCATAATAATAAATTTTGTTGTTTTCAATCATGTAAGTGTGACAAATATGCAAAAAATAAAAAAAGCTTGTACGTCAGCCCTCAACTCAACAGCAACATATTTTAGCACTTATCTTTAACAGCAAGGGTTAGTGTATAGTGTTTTTTTTTCTTCTTCTTTTTATTCAGATGTAATTGGTTGTGTATTTACAGGTGGATGCTTGGGCCCAGTCCAACACCATCCCAGGTCTATTCACCGGTTCTACAGGTGCTCAAGTGCTCTCATCTGAAGAGCTGTCCAACAGTGGCCCACAGGCTTGGATCAAGAAGGTAAAGGCACGACCTAGTGCCAGAATTTGGAACAGGGATCTAGTGTTTTTGTGTGATTATATTATGTTTAGGACAGCATGTCCGCCCTAACTCTTGTAGATATACAGCCATCATTGCAGCACACTTGGGAAACATTTAATATCTTTTCCTACAGCTTCTGTTGCCGCAAGTCTCACCACGGTGTAAAAATATTTTTTTGAGATGTCTGTTCTGTTAGCACTGGAACACACACCTTCCTCCAACACAGTGATTTAATTTGGATGTGTTTATGACGTGTGTTTTGTTTTTTTTTGGAGTGGGTACACCTTTCCAGCAGGGTCATGCAGATTTTATTATTTATTTTTTTTTGTCTGTGTGTGTGTGAAATTCTGTTGTAGCAGGTGCATTGCAAGAGGGCCATCATGCCTCACTCATTGACTATAGACTACTTAGTAAGTTTTCTTTGAAAGATGGGAGGAAGGAAGAGCGCTTGAAGTAAGTCACATGGAGCAACCCTGATTGAAATATCAAAGTTTATTATATCAAAAATAGAGTGAACTTCCAGTAGTAGTGATAGGGAGTCTACTAGGACATCCTGGGAACGGGAACAACAATCTGTCCTATTTTAGATGGAAACTGTTTTCATATAGACGTTAACACATATGGAATAATGCAGTGATCAGGAAGTTAAATCAAAACTGTTTATACCAGTCAGTCATAACATTCAAACCACTGACAGGTGAAGAAACGAACATTGATCGTCAGTGGCTACATACAATGGCTCCTGTCAAGGGGTGAGATCTATTAGGCTGCAAGTGAGCAGTCAGTTCTTTAACTTGATGTGTAGGACAAATTGACAGGAATACGGTCCTTAGTAACGTTGACAAGCGCCAGATTGTGATGGCTAATGGACCGGGTTAAAGCATGGTCTCGAAACACGGAACACAGGTCTCATGGATTGTTCACGTTAGTATTTACCAAAGGAAGGTAAACTTGGGGGAAGGGGCATGGCAGTCCATGGCTCATTGATCCATGTGGAGAATAAAGTCTAGTTTGGTCTGATCCATCAGGAGATTTACCTTAGCACAGAATCGCTCAAAAAAGTGAATGGAAGGGTGTCAGAACACACTGAGCTCAGTGTGCAGTGTGTGGAGCTGTGTATCTGCAGACTGATCAGAGTCCCCATGCCTAAAAATTATAGTAATTTTGTCTGTTGCCAAAAATGTCTATAATGGCCATGCAAGGATCAGAACTCAACCATGGAACAGGTGAAGAAGGTGGTCAGGTCTGATGAATCATGTTTTCTTTGGATCATGTGGACAGCCAGGTGAGCCTCGAAAAGATGTCACCAGGATGCACTGTTGGAAGAAGGCAACCTGGCAGAGGCAGTGTGATGCTTTGGGAAATGTCCTGGGCATCCTTGGGTACTGGCGTTCATGTGGATCTTACTTTGCCACATACCATCTATTTAAACATGGTTGCAGACCAAGAACACCCCTTCATGGCAATGGCAATTGATGAAACTGGCAAAGACTTCAAGGTGTTGGCTTTCCCAGATCTAATCGATCATCTATACCAGGGGTCGGCAACCTTAAACACACACCATTTGGACGCATTTCCCACAGAAAAGAAAACACCAGAAGCCACAAATCCCTTTTGACATCTAAAATGAAGATAACACTGTCATCTAATTTTTTACCTTTTTGCTATGTATAAAAAAAACTATGGTTTGTTGCATTTATGAAATTAATGAACTGCTTCAGAGAAAACGAAATTTTATTTCTGCATACAACAAAAACGTTTTGAAAAAAAAAAAAAGACACTGGGTTGAAGGTTACTTTCAAATAAAATACTCAATGTCTATTTGAGTCCTCCGCGTATTCATGAAATAAAAACCTAAATAAAACAGGGCTTGAAAAGCTCAATAAATCGTGTGTTGGCAGGCTTTAAAAAAGTAAACACGTTTTATTTAAATGCTAGGAGATCACCATAATCCTAAAATTTAGAATAACATTTAAAAAAACTAATGAACTAAAATAAAATTAATTTAAATTAAATAGTCATTTATTTATTTTCCAAAGCCACAGAGCGCCACAGCAGAGGGAGAGAAAGCGCCACATGCGGCTCCGGAGCCACTGTTTGCCGAGCCCTGCTCTATGGGATCTGCTGGACAAACAAGTCTGATCTATGGAGGTCCTACCTCACAACTTATATATATGTGCTTATAATGTCTTGGTGCCAGATACCACAGCACTCCTTCAGAGCTTACATGGTATTAGGCATCGGGGTTTTAATGTTATGGCTGACCTGTGTACATCTGAAGGGTTCATCCAAGAGGATTTCTTAAAATATTCCAAGCTCCTCACTGCTTCAATAACATTCTAAATGAAAACCATGTATTTAAAAAAAAAAAAACTGTTTACACATTTAATTTTTTTTAAAACCTTTTTCAATCGTGTGTCTCTGTGTGTGTGTGTGTGTGTGTGTGTGTGTGTGTGTGTGTGTGTGTGTGTAAAGAACATTCTCTGTGAATGCCATAGCATTCACACATCCAGAGAGAGTCAGTCTGTTTCATCAGTGGTTTGCTTCTGACATGGAAAAGTTCACTTAATTAAAGACATACAACACTTTTCAATTATATTATAAACAAAGACAGTGAGAGACATACAGAGACACACACACATATGTATTAAGTATTAGTTTATAGCATTTGTTCAGCATTTCATTTGTAAGGAAGATCTGCAAAAATGTCCAAGGAGGTGACTTGTATACAAACTAGACAACATTTAATTTAAATATACAGACAAAGACTTGTGTGAAGAGTTTTCTTTTTTTTTCTTTTCTTAAGATGTAATTTATGTAGTATTTATCATCCATTGTCAGTATCTCACTTTCTGGGTTCAAGGATTTTCACAAGGTGTTTCACTACTTAATATGTTTCCCTGCTGGTGGGGTTTGGGGTGGTGGGGCAGGGGCAGAAGAGGGGTGGGGGTTCACAGTGTGCCCTGTGAACTCTCACCACTCTATATGGAAACTTGTTGCAGGGTCAGTCCTTGTAGCTGCCTTGTTGCCATGGTCACTGTCAGGCCCCTTCTATTCACGTCAGATGCACAGCCGATGATGAGGGCCTAGGTACGTACGTCATACAACACCCATATTTCTATTCATGTGGCTTTGTCTCCACTCTAATGAAAACATTTCTGCCATGACTGTGTGTGTGTGTGTGTGTGTGTTTCAACTGAACTGGTGGGTGGTAAGGTTGCTTTTGATTCCTCTGTCACTGGAAACAATGACATTTTTTAAATATTTATATCATTTCTGTAGCATGGTAATGTTAGTCTCTTTTGAAGTTTTCTGAACTATGCCTACACGATTAGGACCTGGTAAGAGAAAAACTAATAACTTTTTAAAATATATCTTTGGAAATGCTGCTTTTTAGATCATTCTTAAAATGCTTAATCTGGAAGTAATATTACTACTACTATTATAATTAGCAGTATTATTATTTGAGATTTTGCTGATATCTGTAGGTCCTTGGGTCCAGAAGATACTGTAGCTAGTATGGTTAAGAGGTCCTTAATTTCTGTTTAAGCTCAAGCTCTGAAGCTCAAGTCCATTCTTG
This sequence comes from Dinotopterus cunningtoni, assembly GCA_028565755.1. Taxonomy (NCBI): domain Eukaryota; kingdom Metazoa; phylum Chordata; class Actinopteri; order Siluriformes; family Clariidae; genus Dinotopterus; species Dinotopterus cunningtoni. The sequence continues at coordinate 3,006,359 of JAOTRS010000027.1, forward strand.
ATCTGTGACTTCTTACTATTTCCTTTGTGCTTCTTTCTTTTTTCTTTCTCTCCATCTTTCTCCAATCCCCCCCCCCCCTTCTTCTTCTGCTCTTTTCATCCAGGACCAGTTCCTGCGTGCTGCTCCAGTCTCAGGAGGCATGGGAGAGTTGCTGATGAAAAAGATGGGGTGGCGCTCTGGAGAAGGCCTCGGCAAACACAGAGAAGGCACAGTGGAACCCATCGTAATAGACTTCAAGACTGACCGCAAGGGTGAGGCGTTCTCACTCTGTAATATACACTTTTACAATAAATGTGGTTATTCCTAACATCTAATAATGCATTGGGTTTGGTTTGTCCATCTAGGTCTGGTAGCTGAGGGGGAAAAGACCCAGAAATCAGGCAATCTGGTCATGATGAAGGATCTTTTAGGCAAGTCTCTTTTTTTAAAAATATTGTTAAGCTGTTAACGGTGCTAAATCGTTTTGAAACAGACTTGTGTAATTTTTAAAGGTATTAAATGAGAGATTAAACAGATAGTTATTGCGAGTGTAATACTTTCTAGAAATGTGCTTTAAATCCAAAGCACTCTTATATAGAAGCAATTTTTCCATAAAAAATAAAGCAAACTTAGATAATTCGTTCCACAATGCAAAAATATTTATATAAAAATACAAAATATAAAGTAAAAATAAAATTAATTAACCTGCACTTTACCTTTTGAAAAGAATTATGCTGGTGTGAGGGAGACGAGAGAGGGGAGGGGTTTATTGTGTAGGACGACTTTCTTACACACACACTAACAATCACTGCTGTTGGCTAAACTTGGACTTTAACAAGGAGCCTCTCTAAAGACACTTTTTTTGCCTCCTTTTGAGGATTCACGGAAATGTGACTTGCGTTGTCGTTAAACAGATTCATCTCCTGCACTGTTACACAGAGCCATTATTGCAGTACAGTTACTAAAGAGCAGTCACTACACACACCCACACACATACACACACACGGACGGTCACAGTGTTATAGTAAACAGTACACACGCGCACGTACTATACAAGTGGTGCACGCACCCTGAGACCGAGCGTGGGAGACGATTACCCAAAATCCCACAGCGCTGGAAAGAGAAGAACCGTTGGATCAGTTGTGATCTTGTAACGCTCAGTAGACAAAGCGTATACAAACTACTTGTAGTGCAAATCCTACATTTATCAAGTTAAAATTTTTGCTCATCTTGCAAAACACTCGCAAACTAAGTTACTCACAATCGAAGGTTTTACTGTGTGTGTATGTGATTGGTTAATGTATGACTCAGCAAATTAATTAGCATTTAGCTGTTATAACGAAGAAATCCCCTCCAACTTTAACCACTAAATTACTGTATTAAGATCTTGATGTATAAATCTGCAAGGGCTGTTCAAGTCAAACCAGGACTTTTGATTATTTAAAATAGGTAATGAAAACATTAATGAAAAAGTCATAAGAGTAAAAACTCTCTTTACTTCTCTTTATAATCCCCTGCTACACTAATGCACTTATCCCAATGTTTTACTAGTGTTTGGTTACCATCAAGGTAGGAAGTTTTCTCAGGACGCCAGAGCCGTGATCACACTTCCTTCTTCACAGTGAAAATCCAAGCCGAGTTCCTGTAATGTGGAAGTGGTGTTGGTGAATGATTGCGTGTAGATGTTCCCACAGTCTCTTTTATAAGATGGTGATTTTCAAGGATCAGGTGTTTCACTCACTGAATGTTCACAGGAACGACTGCAGTGAGCTCTGAGCCACCTCGGCCCCGATCCTCATTCACAGACATGCAGGCTTCGTTAAAACGTTTGCACCGTTCACATGTTTTACTGCGGTTACAGTCTTAAGTCTTAATGTTTATCAGTTTTACTTCTTAATTTATGACAAATTTCATCACAAGTCCTGGTTTGACTTTCATACCCCTTAAATCCCATAAATTCCATCCAGCGGGTCTATATATTATGTATGATATAATGTTCAGATGCTGAAATCCTGTGTTATCCTGTTTGCTTTGGTGCCTTATCAGGCATTGACAAACACAGCTCTGGAAAAGAAAAAGAGAGCACTGCAATGTACTCCAGAAAACTTCTGGAATGTCATCAAGAGGAAGATGGAGGGTCATAAACCATCGAGGAATGCTGAGCTGTTTGCATTTTTGCAAAAAGAGTGGTATAAAGTTTACCAACAGCAATGTGAAAAACTAGTGGAGAGACAAAACGCATGAAAGCTGTAATTGCAAATCGGGGTTATTATTCCACCAAATACTGATTTCTTAATGTTATTTAGCCAAAGCATTAACACAATTTGTTTA
>JAOTRS010000027.1:3012070-3023792 GCA_028565755.1 Dinotopterus cunningtoni
ATAAAGGTCTTGACTAAAACAACATGCATGAGGAATCACAAAGGAGTTTTCATTTTCTGCAATGGAAAAATACTCTACTAGTTACTTTCATCAGAAAGTAACGCTGTAATGTAACTGATTACTTTTTAATGACAGTAATTTTGTGATGTAATTAGTTACTTTAAAAAGTAACGTCCCCCAACACTGGTGTCCAGTAATACACAGCACTGATCTTTAGATAATGGTAAGGATTCTAAATAAGGAATCTAAGTAAACTTACAGATACTGATCAGTGTTGTCTGAAAATGTATCTCCACTTGTTTTAAGAACCCGAAATTATGCTTTTGGTGCTTTTTGGATGACAATGTCTTACCACGAACCACTTCAACCAACCTAGGTGCCAACCTATCGCAGGGCACAAGGACATACTTGTACACTTTGGACAAAATAGAAACAACAGCCTGCATGTCTTTGGGCTGTGAGAGGAAACTGGAGTCTGAGTGGTGTCTTAATGCGAAACACTTTAATGTTAAACTTAGTGAAAATGTTTAGTATAAAGAATTGAATATTATTTAGGATTATAATATGTAACTTTGGGTTACTGATCAGAAGGTTGTGGATTCAAGCCCCAGCACCACCAAGCTGCCACTGCTGGGCTCTTTTGCAAGACTTATAATCCACCCTCCTAAGTAGAATTTGGGAACAAAAGTATTGTATGGTACTTTATCACACTGCAATGTACAGTATATGTGAGAAGTAAAGGCTGCTTCTGCTCCCAAACATTATCTTGAAAAGTACAGTATAAAGAAACCATTCAAACAATGTTGTCTTGTTAGGTGACACGGTGGTGGAGTGGTTAGTATTTGTAGCCAGGCTTCAAGATCCGTGTTCGATTCCCGTCTCAGGTCTGTCTGTGTGGTTTTGCATGTTCTCCCCGTGCTTGGTGGGTTTCCTCCAAGTGCTCTGGTTCCACAGTCCAAGGACTTGCAGATTAGGCTAATTGGTGTTCCTAAATTGCCCCATAATGTATAAATGAGTGTGTGTGACACAGTGTGACCCTGTACAGTATAAGCAGTACAGAAGCTGAATGAAGGGCTTTTTCACCGTAACATGAATTAATCTTCTTACATTTCCATTACATTATATATTTTTAAACAAAAACACGTAGTCCATGACACATAAAACCCAGTTAATTTAATATACATAAAATACACACAATGCCTTTTACAAGGTTAAAATTAAATGAACACATCATTAAATAAAACTACTTTTTCATCTAGAATTCCTAAACGTATGCATGTTGGTAAAAAGATCATAAGTGGAAATTTACAAGAAATCCAGTCAATCGAGAAAATGAGCAGTGCTGAATAAAACACCAACACACAATCATATTTAAAACTTAAACTAACACACAAACACACCAGGTTAAAACAATTCACCTTCAGCATTATGAAGCGGCAGTAACGGACTTTCTTTTTGTGGAGAAACATTGCACAGGTTAAAGAGGTCCATGGGTTGTGTATGTGCTGTAAACTAACTCGGCCTGTTTCTGTGGCTGTGAGGTTTTACGCCGAGTCTGTAGAGCACATGGAGGCGAGCTGTGGTGAGGCAGGAAGTCCTCAGGACCTCCAACTGTACGAATAGTCCCTCATGTCGAGGTGTCGCAGTGCGCTCTTGCCCAGCGTCGCTTGCTCCATCAGCTGCTGCACTGTGTGTTGCTGCAAACCACAGCGGCTCAACTCCTCCGACACGTTACTCTGAGACGAGACAGGATGAGCGATGATGGTTATAATTAACATTTCCAGCCAACACGATCTGCTTCATGACTGAGACTGCAGACTATTCTCAAAAGATTTTTCAACCCACTGAAGTGTTTATACACTTCTTTTTTCATATAAATAAACAATTGTTTTCACAATTTAAAAAATTACACAATTTAAAGTGTTTTCATTAGCATTAACTTATCATAGTAAAATAGTAACAGTGCCATAATAATGAAAAATTTTTTTTTTTTTAAATACGGGATATTTGACAAAAAGCATTATTTGCTATAAATGGCACTATTATTATTATTATTATTATTATCAAATCAACGATGGCGTCAGTGAAAAGCCAAGCCAATTTTGCAATCATTATTATTTTTTTTTTATTTGTGCAAGATTTAATGAAATCATAGCACCCACAGGTCCCAAGAAAATTATCATGGACGGTAGCAAGAAAAAAAAAATAATAAAGGGAGACTTCAGTGGAAATTTCAAAAGAATCATTAAAAAAAAGAAAAAAAAAGTAACCGGCGCCAAGAGGAAGCATAAATATATATATATATATTTTTATAAATTTTATTTTTTTTACTTAGTTTTCATGTCCTTTCTCTATGTTTTAATAGTTTATGAAAAAATATGATTATAGTGTTGGGTGGCTGGAACAGATTATCTACATTTACATTATTTCTTACGGGAAAAAGTACATCACAATACGTAATTTCGTTTTAGGAACTCACCTCCGGCAACAGATTAAATTTGTAATGTAGAGGTTCCACTGTATACACACATCACTCATCACTCACACACATCACTCATAATAATTTTTTTTTAAGATTGACTTTTTTATGATATAAGGGCGTTTTCCATTTAAATTTCAAATTAGCATATCTTCACTTCCCTTGAAGTTTCTTTCTTGTGTTTTTGCACTGGTCCACATTGGAGTTTAACTAAAATTTAACAGAAAATGTTTTCTGGCATGAAACACACACACACAACATGAAGACATTTTTGCTGGCGTGACCTACCGCTGTGTCAGAGTCAGCTGACTTGGTGACCGGTACATTGAGAACAGCGCTGGGCTCGTGTGTGTAGAGTGTCATGGAGAAGCCTCCTCTCTGTGCCGGTCTCAACAGCTGTGTAAGTGTGTGTAGTGCATGAGGCATTATGGGGCCGGTGACCTCCAGACTGCACACATCCTGATACCCCGTCCTCACTTGGGTCTTCACATTGACACTTCGTGCCTGGAGTCACACAGCAAACAACCACAAACATACAGTTTATCTGCTGATGTAATACATTTTAATAACCGCTGTATATTGTTCAGAGACTTCTACCTTCATCGTGTGCAGTGTAGCTCCTCTGAACGCTGTTGGGGCGAGCAGTGTTGGGGGCAACCCTGCCTGAGGACCAGCTGCGGCCACCAGGCTCTTGCAGTTGATGAGGAAGTTGATCAAGGTGAAGGTGTTTGAGCCCTCCACCAGAACCACTGATTCGGGCCTGTGGTCCAGTCGTACCTCGTTGTGCTCTTTACGCCTAGCACAATAGGAATGTTGTAAAAAGACAAGATTCAGATTCATTTTCATATCACAGTGTACACATTTACTGAGTATCTATCGATCAATCAATCAGTCTATCTATCAGTCTATCGCTACAAACATGCACACAAAACCACTAAAGTTTGCAAAACTGCATCTAAACAAACCACAAGGTTTCTGAAACAAAGTCCTATGGAAAGAAGCGACCAAAGTGGAGTTGTTTGGCCTTAAAGCCCAGTTTCTAGTGTAGTGATGGGTCGTTCATGAACGATTTGTTATTTTTGAACGAATCTTTAACGTGACTCAGAAGAACGAGTATCCCGGAGAGTGATTTGTTCATTTTCTACTGGGTGCGCATGCGCAAATCATCGCAAAACCCCTGTAGGTTATGTACAGGAAACAGAATTGAGCGATTCTTTCTCAATGTTTTTTTTACTCCCAGTCATTCGTTTTTTTGTCACATGACTCCCATAGACGTTATACAATGCAATAGATTCAAAAGAACGAACGACTCAGACTGGAAGATATAAGAGGCGAGCTACTCATTCTGTTTATTATAATATGTCCTTAGCTGAATTGTAATATTTTATAGCCAAAATTTGTGTATGTAGATGTATTGGGGGTCTTTTTATTGAAAATGCAACATTTTATTTTATTTCTGATCAAAAGAACTAAATGAGCTAAATGACTCAAGAAAAGATTTGTTCATTTTGATGAACGAGATTCAAAGATCCGAGTCACTGAAATGATTCAAACTTCCCATCACTACTGGGCACCTTGTAGTCAATGAGTTGATCATAAACTCCTCAGTATTCTAGAGGCAAATGTGAGGTCATCTGTCTGACAGCTAAGCACGGTTGAAATCGAGTCATTCAAAAGGACAATGAGCCGAAGTACACCAGTAAATCTATACCAGAGCGGCTTACAAATAAACATATCAAGGTTTTGGATTGGCCTTGTCAAAGTCCAGACCTCAACCCAAATGCTGTGGCAGGGGCTTTAAGTGCATAAGCGAATGACATGGATCCTGTTTGGTGGATTGACTGACACAAAACGCAGGTGCATGCTGTGCATCAACATGTTTAACGTACAGTTTGATTGAGATTGTGTCAGGTTTCTTGATCTTGTCTTGCACCCCCATCTCTTTCAGCCAGGAGAAACATTCCTCATCATCCTCCTCTTCCTCCTCATGCTCCTCATCTTCCTTATCATTGGACTCTGATGTCCTGAAACGACAAAAAGAAAGTGTTCAGTTATGATGTGAAGTGCTAAAGTAGTTAATGTCACATGCTCAGTAAATAAACAGCAGCTCATTCATTACTCACAGATCACTGCACTGTTCATCTCCGTCAGTCAGTTGAGATTTGTCATTGAGTTGTGAGGAGCTGCTTTCTCTGTTCTTCTTTTTCTCTTCCACTAGAGGTAGTGAGAACTCTATCCCTGCAGACACACACACAGCAGCCAGACAATCCGTGTGTGAAACACTGATGTTAAAGTAGGACTGACTGATTCTCCAACATCTCAAACTGATTTACTGTACTTTATTCATGACAAATTTACATACACACATTATTTAGTCTATGAATTACTGAATAAATATGTTTGCTTATGAAGAACCAGCCATGGGCCACGGCCTCTTTATAAGTCACCGTTTCAATGTTTTTATGAAGCTGGGAGTTGAAGGACAAAGTCAGTACAAAACCCTTTCTTTGATATGACCAGAATCATCACCACAGTCTCACAGTCTGTACACAGTTTGAGCTCAGTGGAGTTCAGTTTCTCTTGGTCTGGTTCTCTAGTCATTAGAGGGCTTTTTACTCTTTTGACTTGTACTGTATATTTGATATTTCAGTAAAGAAGGGCATTTGGGTATTTTTTATATAAAAAAAAAATAATAATAATAAATTACCATCAGCTTTCATGGCTTCGCGCAGGCCCCTGGTGGTTGGGGAAAGGAGTGCAGTGATGCCTTTAGCTCCACTCAGTCCTGCTGCTCTGAACAGCACAGTGAACTGGTAGGAACAAAGGTAAAAGTATGGACAGAGTTTGGCCTTTAGGAGACTGTACAGAGACGTCAAGCTCACCGACCTGTAACACAGAGGAAAAGACGCATTTGGGGTTTCGATACGTCATGTACGACCAAATCTATGATTATTATTAAATTACCGATACCGGGTTATGGGAATGAAGAACTCACCAAATGATATTATTTTTGGTCATGCAAAAATAGAAAACAAACATTAAAAACTCTCTGTGCTGCTTCTTTGCCCATGTCCGCAATTTTTGTTGTCATGTTTGTATAGTGGCTTAAAATGAAATAATATTAATTTTATCATTGCCTAGGCTCTGCTGAAAAAAGGGATGTCACTATGTTACACAATTCTGACCCCCATTTATTTATTTATTTATTTAAACATAATAATGCAAAAGATAAATAAAAATGCTTTTAAGTTAGAGAAAAAAAATGCAATTAGTTTATTGCATTCAAAAATTAATAAATAAAATGTAATAAAAAATGTAAAAAATCTTTATCTGGATAAAAATGCACAAACGTGCCAAAAACCAACAGGCAGCAAATATCCCCCAACTATAAAGTCACGCTAAACGATCAGTAAAACAATCGGGTGTGTCACACACTGATATCAAACAAAGGAGACGAGGATGAGGCAAAGATTTATTTTCCCCTGCCTCTACGTCAACGCTTAAAACATAGGAAGGCAAAAAAACGCAAGAAAAAACCCATATGGTTTAGGCATGACGCTTTAACAAACAAGGTGAGTTTATGTGCAGTCACATCCACAGTCTCTCTCTCTCACCATTCACTCATCAGACTCTGCTGTACGGTGGTGTCCTGGGCCCACGGTGTGCTCTTGCCAGTGAAACTGCTCTTGGCTCCGATCCTGGGGAACAGAGAGAGCCAGGGCAGAGAAGGATGCTGCCAGTACTGCAGACACTGCTGGAAACCACAGCGCAGCTCTGCACAACTGCGAGGGTCCTGGAAAAAATATCACACAGAATCTGAGTTAATGCACGTCAACAGTGCATCTACATCATCTTCAGAACAGGACACAGAAGCGAGTGTCTGTGCGAAGGGGCAACACGTGAAGTATGATATGTTACCAAACTGAATCGTCAGAATCATAACAAATATTACGTTGAATAATTATTGATGGTATTTTTTACAGTAGTAAAAATAAAAAATGCCTTAGAAAGCATTAATATCCACTACTGCACAAACTGGAGGACTGAAAAATGTTAAACTAGCACAATAAAAAGGCTGTTTGTTTTAACGTGTCATGAGTAAGTCAACCACAAACTCTATATATTACAACTGTAATAATGTACAGTGCCGTGAAAAAGTATTCGTCCCCTTCCTTCCTTCTTTTTTGCAAATTCATCATTTATGATTTAGCGAGGTTTGTTTGATGATCTCAATCATTTACGTGTGACAAATATGAACTTGTCTAATGTTAAAGTCAAACAAATTATAATTATTTAAAAAACTTTTATTTTCCTGTGACAGAAAGTGAGAGATGAGACGAGACCACCTGGGTTCATATGCACAGCTGTGCTCCCCAGAGTTCAAACACAGTGCACCAAAGGGGAAAAAGTTGTCAGGTCACCAGTGATGCTTGGAGATCATCACACTGAAGGTTATACCGTGTTATATTGTGAATTCCATAATAAGCACGTCACACATGGTTATTTTTCTACCTTCTGCTTTTGCATACGACGAAGTGTGGCATGTTATGGAATTAAAACAAAAGATTAGCATGTGCGAGCTTCTTCTGATGCATGAAGTATATTTACAGATTTATTAAACCATCTTAAATATTACCTGGATATTCTGTGGCAGAGGCGTGTACTCCACCCTGCAGTGCAGGCTCAGGCCCTGAGCTTCCTCTTGAGCTTTCAGATGCTCGGCCCAGGAGAAAGACTGTGGCGAGGTGACGAGCACTCGGGTCTTCAGACTCCAGTCTGCTGGATATTCTCTACACACTTCCGGAGGGGACTCGCTGCGAAGATCAGGAGCCCCGGGACTCTAATTATAGAAAAGAAAGGAATGAGGTATTACATCTAAAAAGGGTCTTTTAGGATATTAAACACTTAACAAACCGTTAAGCACAGAGCGGTGACGTGGCAACAGGAGAAAAGCCCCAGAGACGACAAAAAGCAGAAAGGTCTAAACGATTGAGTGATTAAGAAAAAGTAATTTGTGGTGAGGATTAAATGAAGTGGCGTAGACAGTGGTGATGCAGTGTTTCCCACAGGACTGGAATATACTTCAGTGGTAGCCAACAGAATTACCTGTCAGCGCAAAAGTGCTCCACTTCATACAAATACACATGACCTTAAACAAAATATTTATATCAATTTAATATTTCTATTCATTTCACATTTCAGAGATTCAACCTATAAACTCTCCATCTACTCGTATGTGAAGAGTAAGTCGAAGTAAAAAAATTAGGAACTAAACACTCTTTGGGGTACAAAGATGGCACTGTTTGTCACAGCACGTAGGCGTTCTGGCTTTTTAAAGAGGAGCTGTTTACTGTGTGAAACAGTGTTTCTCTGCAGAGCATGTGCGACCAACAGTACGTCTTTCTCATTTTTTATTTATTTATTTATTTTTATGGCAGCTGGCATCTGCTGCATTTACTGCGTCTCTGTACACCGCTCTCGTGATACCAGAATAAACAGGAGCGGTTGGTAGAGGGGGAACTGTCCTCTACTAGTTAGATGATTGGCGATGACTGATTGATTGATTGTTCTGCTGGACAGATTTTTAAAAAGGGTGGGCAAATATACTTGGGTCTGCCCGGGGTGAGATTTGGGAGTAAACCCCACGCTGACGTTTGCTGTGGTGGATTTTACTCTGTCATTGAGACGTATTGCACACAGAGGTGTGCAATAACATTACATTTCTTGTGTTCAGGAAATTATGGCCAGTTTGACACTGTTTACAAGTTAAATTCATAATACATTTTTTTCCACTTCATGGTGCTGATAAAGTATCGAACTATGATGCTCGTGACGTAGTGTATAATTGCAAACAGGCTTCATTGATTCATCTTCTATACCGCTTTATATTGTGTACAGGGTTAGAGGGAGGCCTGGAGTCTATCCCAGGAGAGTATACAGGGTGCCAATCCATCACAGGACACACATATACACACACACACACACACACACACACACTATGGGGAATTTGGGACCACCAATTAACCTAATCTGCATGTCTTTGGACTGTGGGTGGAAACGCACCAATCACAGGGAGAACATGCAAGCTACACACACACACAGACCCGAGGCAGAAATCAAACTCAACGGTGCGAGGTCACAGTGCTAACCACTACACCACCATGGCGCCTGCTTCAGATACAATGCTTTACACACCTTCAGGATAGGAGTGGATTTTTCTGTATCGAACGCATCCTCGTCAAATAACAAGAGATCCTCAGACAGAGAAACCGCTTCCTCTGGCTGTGAGAAAAAAAACAAGTAAAATAAAAATGTGTATTAATAACATTAACCAGCACCTTGCTTGTAAATTTAAAGAAGTGCAATTGTTTAATATAGTCTACTAGATAACTGTTATCGTGTGTTATAAAATAATATAACATAATATAATAAGTGGTATATATAGTTAGAACTATATTGATCAACCATAACATTATGACCACCTACCTAATATTGAGTCGGTCCCCTATGTTATTTATGTGTATGTGTTCTGATACCTTTCTGTTGGAACTAGCATTAACGTTTTCATCAATCTGATCTACACTAGCGCTTCTATTGGATGGGACTACACGGGCCAGCCTTCACTCCACATGTGCATCAGTGAGCCTTGGCCACGCGTCACCCTGTCGCCAGTCCTTCCTTGGATCACTTTTGGTATGTCCTGACCACTGCAGCCTGGGAACATCCTGCAGTTTTGGACTTGCTCTGACTCAGTCCTCTAGCCATAACAATTTGTCCCTTCTCACAGTAGCTACATTGGAAGTAAGGTGTGATATATTAGGTGACATAAATTGAACCTTTTTTCCTGAAGTCGATGTGTTGAAAGCAGAAAAAAAGTCAAAGTGTAAGGATTTGAGTGACTTTGACAAGGGCCAAATTGTGATGACTAGAGGACGGGGTCAGAGCAAGTCTAAAAAACTGCAACTCTTGTAGGATTTTCCTGGTCTGAGAGGACAGGACATACCAAAAGTCCGGTGAATTGATGACAGGATCACGGGTGGCCGAGGCTTGTGGAGTGAAGGCCGGCCCGTGTAGTCTGATCTTAAAGAAACGCTAATGTAGATCAGATTGATGAAAAGGTTAACGCTGGTTATGATAGAAAGACGTGGCAAAGGGGACGTACTCAATAATAAACAAGTGGTCATAATGTCATGGCTGATCAGTGTGTGTATTAATTACACACATCATATTTAATGTGTATTAAGGAGGAATGACTAAAAGCAATAGATTTAATGTCACTGTTAATTAGTTTAGCTTCAATTTGCTAACAAAGGAATTTAAAAAACATATCTTGACATGAACCTTTCACACTTCTTCACTGAGTTTACAATACATTCTATTAACACACACACACACACACACACACTCGGGTGTTAGCTTACTGTTAGTTGTACTTAGCCACTTAGCAACCCTGCTCTACAGTACAGTAGCCTCCTAATCTAACCTAACCTTAGCTTAGCTCTCAGTCTGAACTCCTGTGTATTAATGTGAGATATAAGTGATTTACACGCTGTGTGTGCGAGTCGCTGATGAGGAGGATTTCTCTGAGCGATGCCGGACCCTCAGTGTTCCTCTCCCGGGGTTTTTCTCCCTCACACACGGCGGTGAGAGAGCCTCCGCACTCCGACAGGGTTTCCTCGCAGCTCCTCTTCTTCCTAGGGCTGCTGTACGTGTTCTCGATGCTAGCGAACGGGTTCCTGCGCTTCACTCCGCCGCCGCCTGGTCGAGCCTGGGCGCCGAGCTGAGGTCCGGGAATGAACGGGCGGATCTCTGCGGCAGCGCCGCTCCGACTCTCCGCTTCACTCCGCGCCCGCTTTCGCCTCCTCATGCGGAGGATATCACACGGCTTCTTAAAGCTTGGGGAGTAATAGCTCTGATCCGTCATCGCAGAAAAATAACTTACTTTATATAAAATAATAATAAAATAATAATGTTTAAACAGAGATAAAAAACAAATCACACCAACTACACACAAAGGCTGTAACTGAAAACGCGCGCGCTGCGTCTGTTGTTTTCCCGTTATGAATTTCGCGCGTGACGTGCCTACGTCAAAACCCTTCCCCGTGCTACAACCACTGCGGCTGCGTTAATTTTACGCAGACTTCACTAAGTTGCTGCGCATACTGGAGCTGCGTAAAAGCTGCTTTGACTGAACATTTTATTTTATTTAAGACCGGAAATCCAGACAAAAACAAAGTCTCTTCTGAAGCACAATAAAAGTCTCCCATAATACAATACACAGTATATGGAGAGTCAGCCAAGAATGTATACACACTTTAGGAAAGGAAAAACTTGTAGAAATATTAAATACTATATTTATTGCTATACGTTATATATTGATTATATATACTGTATATATACTGTACACACAAAAATGTAGACACAGTTCAGGAAAAGAAAAATCCTATATATATTATGAAAAATGTTTCATAATATATGGTTTTTATGTGCTTATATTTGGCAGCACAATGGAGTAATGGTTAGCACTGCATCTTGCACCCCAGGGTCTAGGTTGGCACCCCGTCCATGGTGTACCCCAGCTCGTACATTTTTTTTTTTTACTTAAATACGTACTTAAAAGTATAACTATTATTATTAGGATATTTGTTAACCTACTAACCAGTGTAAGTATCTATCCAATGAGGGAAGTTTCAAAGCAGTTTGTAAGTTGCTCTGGATAAGAGCATATGTCAAATGCCTAAATAAATTTTAAAAAAGTTAAAAAAAAAAAAAAAAAATAGGGAGAACTGTCACACCAGATCTCCAAGGGTGCGGGTTCGAATTCTGCCTCTGGTCTGAGTGTGTGTGGAGTTTACTCCCATTGTGCCCTGCGATGGGTTAGCACCTTATCTAGTGTCCCCCCTGCCTTGAGTCCTTAGCATGTTTGAAGTGGTTAGGAAAATGGGTTAAATAAATCCAGCATATTTAATGATTCAGACCTTGAGTCTTGGGAAGTTTGCATGCTCTCCCCATGCTTGGTGGGTTTCCTCTGGGTACTTCTGTTTCCTCCCATAGTCCAATGAAATACAGGTTAGCCTAATTGGCGTTCCCAAATTGCCTGTAGTGTGTATATGTGTGTGTGAGTATGTTTGTCTGGCTTGCAAGGGATTGGCATCCCGTCCAGGGTGTACCCCAAACGTGCCCTAAATCATATAATATAATATAATATAATATAATATAATATAATATAATATAATGAATATA
>JAOTRS010000027.1:3047455-3060303 GCA_028565755.1 Dinotopterus cunningtoni
ACAGCCAGCAACTTCATTCCTGCACTTTAACAAAAATTTAAAATCAGGTTAATGGCACATTATGTTACAGCTGACACACTGGGTATTAAATGCCACAGAATGCTCTGATAGAATATTTATAATTACAACAATAATTAGTAAAATATATCAGATAGAAAATATGTCTATATAGTAATTTATGAATAAAAAGCATGCAGAATATAAATGCAGATTAACATTCTTATTAACATCTAACAAAAAAAAATACTGTGTAATCATTACTGTGTGCCCCTTATTTTGTTAATTGCCCAATTTCCCAAATTAATATTCTAATTTTACTGTTAATAATGTTATTTGAAATAAACTACACATCTCACAATAATTAAACTAAACAAACTAAATTAAAAAATCTGCATTATCTGTGCAAGTCGAGGAGCTCTAGGACACCACTGTACAGTATGCCGGCTTACAGCTCTGAGCTGGTGTTATTTGATAACTTTTAAGTCTAGAGATCAATAGTGCTTGTCAGCTATAAAATTTATTGACCAGCATCGAAAGATTACACGCTCAACAGTGTTTCAACGATCCGTTTTAACAGCTTAACTACATTAAATTCTTTTATGCCCTAAAAACACCATAGAAAGTCAAATAAAATAATCCCTAAATCTTTTCTACTATGTAGTTATATTCCCTTTAATTTAATTATATTATACTCATTTAGCAGAATTAACTGAGTAGAACATAATTACATTTGAGGAGAAAAATACAAGAAAATTGAGGAAACGATTATAACAAAGAAAGGTCAAAAACACGAAAAGCCTGGAAAACAGGACAGTTCTCTCATTACCAAAAAGCTTGTTGCTGTTGTGACTCTTCCTCATGAGGTACATGGCCCAAGATAGAGGTCCAGAGGGACTGAAGTAGTTCATATCTGGGTTTGGTTGAGTTAATCTGATTAACAAGAGTCTTCAGACGTTCTCCAGAAAATATTTCAGAATATTCCTTTCACTCCTTTCCTTATATAGTAATTCCTTCCTCAATGCCCTACAACATAATAAAAAAAAAACCTGAAAATGCACAAGGAAAGGCTGAAGAAGGACCTAGCAGTCATAACTAATATATTCCCTCACTAACCCTGGCCACAGGAGACAAGGCAGGCTTTTTGCCTTGGGGCACTTCAAACCTGCTAATTTCATTTAGCAACTGAAATGATTTTCACTACTTTTTTTTTGTCCTTATGCCACAACCATTGCGCCTGAGAAATAAGGGCATCATGAAGTTTGCATGAGGATGAAAAGCAAGAGGAAAAGACAAAAATTAAGGTTTATTTTAACTGGTTTTAAGGAATGTTTAATTCTGTTGCACAAATCCAAGTATACACAAACACTGTATAGGATATAGTTTTCCATCACCCTCATCTATCCATTAGTGCATTCATCTAAATCAAACAATTCCTTATTTAGTGTTTGTAGAGCATGAGCAAATTAGTAATACATTTCCTTGCAGGTCTTGTAAGTAAATACCAAGTTAATAGACAGATGAATACAGTGTCCACTTGAGGGTAAATCTATTGCCATGTATATTCACATCTTCAGTCGGAGTCAGTGGTCACACTAATGCTACAAAGATTTGCCAAAAAACAGCTAATCCATGACAGAAGCATCAGTAATAGTTTTTTCTGACTCCACCACCAAAGTTTGAGACAGAAGCCAAACTTACTATCGTCGTCAAGCAGTGAGAATACTGGTTAATCACGGAGCAGCACAGTGACATTGTGGGACGTTCCAGAAAATATCCTAAAAACAACTAGAGTGCCACACAAAATGGTTTGGCCATGCACTGATTTTCCTCCAGATGAATATGTCATCTTCTAAACTGGCCAGAAGCAGTCTGTCCCCATCAGGCCCCAAGAGACAGGAGACCCTGAGGCCAAGAGTGCTGGGCACACAGGATCAATAATGCCCCTTGAGCTTCCTGGGGCTTAGGCAATCAATGCTGCCCGAATCAGTAGGCATGTAGGTTTTATACCTTTTGTCAGAGACAAATACTCAGTATCTCATATTCATTTTCTCATAGAGAAGGGTATCAGTAGTTACAGTAAGTATCAGCATATCTTCACAAGCCATGCATTTTTGATGCCAGGAAAGGACCTTTGCCTTATTTTTTTTATTTTTTTATTTTTTTTACCACCAATGATCTTTTATTTACCCATATTATACCCAGTGGCCCTCCTTCCTCCCATCTCCATACTATATTTTCTTCTTTTCCCTCTTGTTTCTCTTATTTCCCTTCACTCTATGAGCCTTTTAGTTAAGAGAGGGGGAGGAGAACTAACCCTGCTTCAGTCCTCTTCAATAATTAATGCCGCTGTATTGTGTGGATGCCGTTAACTGCTACTTAAAAGTAATTAATTGATTTTCTGACATATCAGTTAGCAGCTCAGTGAAGTGACAGAGCAAAGTACTCTGCCCTGTTCTCTCAGGCTGGCTAACAGATACACAGTGAACGACACTGGGTCACTATCACTACATAGAGAGTGTATCACTGGTTGTGTGTGTACTGTGTGTGTGAGTATGAATGTGTATAATCCTATTGAGTATTAATCTGTTGTGGTTGTTGATTTTAGTTAGGCACTGACACAGATACCAGAACTGTTAGCCATCCTTACTTTTACAGCATTGTTTCCTTAATTACAACAACAACAACAACAACAACAACAACAACCACAATAATAATAATAATAAGACGAATAAGCACATTTTAGAAGATCTTGCAAAAATACCAGCTGGCCTACAGCTTAACAGTACGATAAAAGCGCTATCAGCAGCCACAGGATGAGTGATGAAGAGGCCGGCAATGCTCTTGGCCTGCCCCTTAACACAGCAGTGTAATGGTCCCACTGTGAATTTCAACTTGTTCACATCACAGCTCCACAACTCCCTATGGATTTTAACAGCAGCTTTAGAGTACATATAGTAATACAGTATATATACATATACAGTACATATAGTGAACAAGTTCTTTTTATTTCGCGATCTAATTCAAAAAGTGAGACTCATATATTCTGCATGCATTGAATGTTAAATCGTAAGATATTATTTTTTATTTTGTTGATTACGGCTGATTATCTCAAAATATTAAAATATTTTCTAAAATAAACCAAAAACAGATTTGAAATACAAAAATGTCGAACATGTGAAAAATATGTTCATTTATGCAATCAGTACTTGGTCGGGGCTCCTTTAGCATGAATTACTGTATCAGTGCGGCACGGTATGGAGGCAATCAGTCTGTAGCCTTGCTGAGACGTTAGGACAAGGTTGCTTTGATAGCAGCCTTCAGCGCATCTGTATTTTTGGGTCTGGTGTTTCTCATCTTCATCTTGACAATACCCCACAGATTCTCTATGGGCTTCAGGTCAGGCAAGTTGGCAGGCCAGTCAAGCACAGTAATATAACGATCAGCAAACCAGTTAGTGTTAATTTTGGCACCGCGTGCAGGTGCTAAGTCCTGCTGGAAAAGGAAATCAACGGAATTGCAACTGAATATAAAGCGTAGCCTATAATCTTCATCTTACCACATTGATGTTCTCCTCTAAAACTATGCTCGCCACTTGAGGATGTTAATTCCCAAACAACAGCTCGTTTTTTTACATTTGAAAGCCTGTGATTCTAATGTCTGATTTCTATTTTTTCTCTCGATTTTCAGCCATTCCACGTTTTCTTCTCCATCTTCTTCTACACTGACCAACTCTATGCAGCTCACTACAATTAGTCTACATTACTCCAGAACATTAATGAACATTAACTAGTGCACATCATCCTGTGATGGGCCAGTGAGCCCATTCCTGAAACACACACTTAACCGCCTCCCATGCACACCCTGAATGACAGCCATGCACAAACAGGCCGAGGAAGAGAGACAGGCAGGGCCGGTAAAGACCTTGTGAATTTTTTATCCATTTGGACATTTTTTCTCTGTTTGATTTCTGTTTTTTTTTTTTGCTGACCGACAGGGCCACCAATGCAGTGCTCCACCAGGATTTGTCCTGACTCCAGTCTCACTCCACTCCTTGTAAAGCTCCCAAGTTCTACAATCAGCTTTGCTTGACAATCTTCTCACGGCTGCTGCAGTCACCCTCGTCGATTGTGTACTGTACCTTTTCCTGTCACACTTGTCCCTTCTAGGAAACATTTCATGAATATGCTTGGATACAGAACTCTGAACTCTGTTACACTAAAACATTTAGTCAACCCATAGTCTCCCTAAAAGACTGTCATGAACCTGTGATATGGTTGGGGTGTTGTGGAGCTCAAAGCCAGCCAGCGTGGGAGGTAACAGACCCATTGAAGATGTGCCTCAGGCACCATTTAGTGAAATGCTAAATTGATGAGCAGATGAGTAGACTCATTGAAGCAGAAGTGCACGCACACACACACACGCACACAAACGCACACACACGCACACACATGCACACACACACGCACACACACACACACGCACACACACACGTAAAGATATTTGTAATATATGAAAGCAGGCTTAGGGAGGCATACAAAACATTATATCTTTAAATGTATAAATTAAATATACTTTGTGTTTCTTTGTGGCTTAAATTGCTAACTTTGATGGGTCATAATTGATTTTATGAACCATAAAGCAATACAGACAAAGTACAAGTAATTTAATTTTCTCTGTACAATTTCCATAAGTAAGGGCTTCCAGTAATACTTTTAAATGCAAAGATTTCTCGTAAAAATACCTTTAAGTAATACCACCCTGGTTGTTCGAATGCCTTCTGTAAATATGAACATTGTTTTTATGCAGTCAAATCAAAGCCACTTTGGAAGACTTGCATGGTAAACTTGCATGGGAACAATGTGCCCTTTTAAAATATTATATAATTTAATTTATTTCTAGTGCAGCATAATTTATTTGTGCACCATTTATATGCATACAGTTACAGTATGTTGTAGTCCTGCTTCAATATCTGTTTACTCTTCTATTTAATAGTACTTTGGGAGCTAAATTTAGATTATTTAAGCCGCAAACAGGGAAGAAAAGAAATATGTGAATTTACAAAGTCTACAGACTACAGCAGAAATGTAATGATAACAGAGCTCCGTCTATTTAAGTGTCCAAAAAGCAAATGGTTTGTTTCTTACTGTGAGATATTTTTATTGTATTGTATTGTCAGCTGAGAAATACAGTATGTGATACTTCTAAGGAATTGTTGAATTCTTTTTATTTTTGTGTCTTGATGATGTGTACTGGGCGATGGTACAATTACAGTAGGGATGCTTAATCAATATAAAATATATATATATGTATGTATGTATATAATTTAGCACCACCACACCTTGGGAGGGCGAGGAGAGGAGGGCTAAGGGGTAATGATTAACTGCTATATGCAGTTAATGTCATACATTAGCGCTTGTTTTAGAAAAATAAAACAATTGGTAACAAACACACCAATGAAAAACCCACAAAAGCTTCTTTAAGATTCTAAGATTAAAATATGATGTGCAGGATTAAAAAAGATCAAATCAAAGAAGATTAATTACAGATGGGCTCATTAGTTTCGCTCTGATAAACTAAAGATGGGTTTTGTAGTGTAGTGACAAAATATTTATAAGGAGATATTTACATAAATATTAAAAGCAGATAAGGAATTGAGCTAATGTCTAATTTCGACTGTTTCATTCTCTATGATTCATATACATTTTGGCAGCAAGTGGAAGGTTAACTGCTTTTCTGGAAGGTGTGAAATCTCGGATAGTTGACTGTTTCCCCTACTGGAATATAAAGCAAAATGTTCAATAAAAATTAATTAATGACTCAAGCCTTTGGGTTTAAGCATGTATGTACCTTTAATTGCATATTTCTAAAGCCATACCCATCTACTCTATACTTAGACTATTAGTCTGAGTATTTACTAGAGTTCCATCTAAAATACGCCAGAGAAACATTCTGGAAAATATCATATTTATTCAGAAGACCAGATGCAGAAAAGTGTCGTTAGATAAATAAATTAGCAGCCGTTGAATGTAAGGCTAACAGAGCAGGCCTGATGCAAGAGGAAAAATACATCTCAGATGCCATTTATATCTCAACCTCATGAACCACATTAGTGAAGTTCTGTGGAAGTCCACTTGGGGACAGTTCCCTTTAGGTTTACTGCAGACTCAATTTGTTCATTTCAAAGGTCTGGGAGTCTTTCTGTGGTCACAAAAAGCCCTACCCAGGCTCAGCCCTGCACCTTCACAGTATTGACCACTATATTGCTGTTTGCTGTTGCGGTTTCACAGCAGAGGAGCAGTAGTGGCAATGAAGAAATGCATGATGAGAACTGCAACACTGCAGAGTTCTGGGATGTCCCCTCCCATCACCATCAGCATATTCTTCTACCGAAAGTAATAGAATAAACTTAGTAATAAAAGTAATAGAATAAAATTAACAACAGTTGGGGTTTGCGTTTAAGTTTTCTTTTTCTTACTTTGTACTTTTCACTAAATATGAAGAATTGCTTACGTGCTTACAAATTAGGATGAACATGGAGGATGGGCATTAAAGCATCCAATGGAACGTAATTAATCACTACACATTAAAAGCAATGGAAAATCCAACTTACTTGAATTGGGGGATTTGGTGAATTCTAATTTTTTTTCAAAAAACAAAAACAAACTAATAAAACGTTAGATTTTTTATTTGATTATGCTAACTTTTTCAATCCAGTTGACTATATAGCAAAAATGACAACAGCCGCATATTCACAATTACTGTATAAATCTCTTTTTCGACTTGGCATGCTTAGAAACTATTTAAATCAAGGAGAGGAGGGCTAAGGGGTAATGATTAACTGCTATATGCAGTTAATGTCATACATTAGCGCTTGTCTTAGAAAAATAAAACAATTGGTAACAAACACACCAATGAAAAACCCATTTTTGCTGGGTTAATATTTAACTACTGTAAATGTTAATATTTCTAAGCAATCATAAATGTATGACCAACCATTTGCTTTCAGTTTTTCTTAACAGAAAAAAAGTTTGGCTAGAGGACACATTTAGGAGAGGGGGTAGTGGTGGTGATAGTGGTGGTGGTGGTCGCAGGAAGAGCCGCCCTGAGCTAGAATGAAGGCCACCATTAGGCATTCCAGGGGTGTCACTTATCAGATTCCCAGGACACAAGCTCCTATATAAATTATGGGTATTTCCTATTTCAAAGAATAGCTTTTGAAACTAATTGATGTCCTGGGGTCTTTTGCTGCTGCCT
This sequence comes from Dinotopterus cunningtoni, assembly GCA_028565755.1. Lineage (NCBI taxonomy): Eukaryota > Metazoa > Chordata > Actinopteri > Siluriformes > Clariidae > Dinotopterus > Dinotopterus cunningtoni. Next base: position 3,054,710 of record JAOTRS010000027.1, read on the forward strand.
GTATCACATCCTGGGAGGAACATTCATCCATCTTTGGTAACAACTTTATACTTTTCATGGTTTTCGTGGATTCAGAGCCAACTGTGAAATTACTTGGCACAAAACAACTTTAATAGCACAAAAAACACAAAAAACTCTAGTATTTTAATAACACCAAGGCTCAATTTAGAGTAGCAATAGGAAACTGGAGTAACAGAAGACGACCACATGGACATACAGAGAACATGCAAAAATTCACGTAGACAGTAATCTGAGCTTCGGCTTAAACCTTGGAGATATGAGATGGCAAAACTATCCCTGTCTGTAACAGGCCAAGAAAGATGGCAGAGATCTAAATTGCTGCATGATTAAGAACAGTATTCTATTTCCCAGCATTTCCCTCATTCCCCCCCCCCCAAAAAAATAATAAAGATTCAAATTAGGTACCGTGTCAGATGCTTTAAACAACCCACTATTCAATTTCAAAACTGTTTTCACTGCATTTTGTTTTTAAAATGAATAAAATACAACAGGATAGGGTGTTATAATTAATGATGGGGTGGTGTGATGTGACCTGAGCTGTTAACATTCCTTTCGTATATCAACTGATTTCACCTGTGACAGCTTTAGAGAGCTTTTGATCCATCCATCCATCTATGAACCTCTGTAGTTCAATCAGGGACCATGGTGGCCAATGGATGTTCTTCATGTCAATGTCATGTCTATATACACAAACGCATGTCTTTGGACTGTAAGAGGAAACCAGAGTACCAGGAGGAAACCTATCAAGCATCAGGGGAACATGCACAGTCCCTCCAGAATAGCAGAACTCCATGCACACAGATCCCGAGGCCGGAATCAAACCCGGGACCTGGAGGTGCAAGGCGACAGTGCTAACCCCCAAGCCACCACGTTGCACAGTTGATAAAAGACTTTTATGTTCTATACAGAAAGTTTACCTTATCTACCTTATTACTAAAGTATTTTACAGTTCTTCTCAGGATTCTTTTTCACATTATATTTCTGCACATTTTTAAAAGCGTAGTGTTTGTTCTGTCACTGTACATAGATGAGGAATTTCTGGCTCTGTTGAAAGTAACAAATAGTCTTTATTCCTACTTACTACCACCAGTCACTTCTAAAGTGATTAGGTGTAACTTGTAACCACAGACAGTACCAGTCATTCAACAATCATTTGGGTCTATAAAACAGCAGACAAACCTTTGGATGTGAAGCGATTAGCGCATTTGGTTACAGTCTGAGGGAGGAACAAAGAGACTCTGATCAAGAGACACTGTGCAATCAATGGTAACACCTACCTTCCCTGTCCTGATCTCTGTCTAACTCAGTCTATTCATGCTTTATAAAACACTAATCAATATCTCCAGTCTGCCACAGGCTGGTCCATGCTTATGCTCCCAGTACCATATATTGGGAGCATAAGCATGACTCATCCCTGTGCTGAACTAGACTTCATGTTATATTTAAATAACTTCTGTTATATTGAACTTTCAGCTGCATAACACACATGATGTTATATAATTTCTATCCGTTATCACCCAGATAAGGATGGGTTCCCTGTTGAGTCCGGTTCCTCTCAAGGTTCCTTCCTATTGCCATCTCGGGGAGTTTTTCCTTGCCACTGTTGCCGTCACCCTTGGCTTGTTTATCAGGGACAATCTCATTATTATCTAGACACATTTTTCTCACACATACATAGGTACAAAATAATTTTTTTATTTTTTTTTTTTAACATTTTTGTGAAGCTGCTTTGAGACAATGACCATTGTTAAAAGTGCTATATAAATAAAATTGAATTGAATTGAAATATATTTCCTAGACAGCTGAGGACGAATGTAGAAGACTACACAATATCAAATTAACCACAACAAGTACAACATTTACACTTAATTAGGCATCTTATTGACCTAATCCAGCCTACGCCCCATGTCTAAGCTATAAAGAAAAAGCGGTGAGAAGGTCCAGTCATGAGAAAAAGCAAACTAGAACAAAAATAAGAGCAGGCATATGGACCAAGAAAAGAGATCATGAAGACGAAATGAAAATAAAAGGAAATGAAGGAGCTTTATTAGACATCCTCTCTCCGCACCATGGATGTCGTGTGGAGCAGTGAGCATACAGATCAAACATAGCAGCTGCCCCTCTGATCACCAGCCAGTCCTCCACATGGCTCAAGCTCGCCAGGGGGTGGAGGCAAGACAGAGGAGGAGCAATGCAAGACTCAGTGTCTCCACATCCAATAAAGAAAATTATTTAAGATATTTTTTGCAAGGCAAAAAAACAAAACAAAAAACAATATTACAGTAAACATGGGGTGAATTAGAAAAATTGCCTGGACTGATTAGCAAAATGAATACACCAATCAGCCATAATATTACACTCAATACTGTGTAGGCTCCCCCTGTGGTGCCAGTGCATTACTTCATAAGCCCTCTGGGGGTGTGCTATGATGTCTTGCACCGGGACATTAGTGCCAAAACCTTTGGCTGATGTGGGTTGTGCGGTTGTTGCCTCTATGGATCAGACTTGTCCAGCACATCCCATGGACGCTCGATCAGAAAAGAATTTGGAATCTGGATCAACAACCTTGAAGTCTTTGCCTGCACACACGACAGACTGTAATGCACTTTTTCACTCATCATCTATATCACTTTATTCTGTATAACAAGGTCACGGGGGGCTTGGAGCCTATTCCAGGGTACTTAGGGAAGGCGAGGTACCATCTCCATGGACAGGGTGCCAATCCAATACAGATACTTTTTCAGAATAATTAAAAAAGTCCAATTTTTAGTGGCTAAGCATATCTCCTGACATTATTGCTAGGCTTGGCATAAAAACAGATGCTTGACCACAAATTAATATTAAACATACAGTAGAGGGAAAAAATTGTATATGAGCGGCGGTCATAAAATTCATATTATTTTATGAAAAAAAGAAAATATTTGGCCAAAATATGTCTACAGAAATGAGTATGTTCATAAACATTTCTTCTTGTCTAAAAAACCTGCGGTGTAATTCTGCACGATGTCGCTCAAGGGTCAAAATCAAAATGGCGCACACGGTTGACACAGCCAATTTAGCTCATGAAACGGTGAAACTTGTGGGTGACTTGGTGTACAAAATGCTGTTAGAGTGGCCACTGGAAGGACCTTTCTGTCTTGAACCATTCCTCTCCTGATTATACTTATTGTCTTATGGTTACACTGGACCAGGCTCACTTAGATAACATTCAAAGAGAGATACTGTATCAGCTGTAAAATCATTGAGAGGAAAGCTCTCAAGACCAGCCATGGTGTGTCTTCATGGATGTGGTGTGTATTCGTAGCCGTGGTGTGTTTTCCTGGTTGTGGTGTGTTTTCATGGCTGTGTTGGCATCAGTGTCAGGGTGTGAAATTTCCCTCTTCTGCGAGTACTGTCTAACAACAATGACAGTGCTGTTCTGTGGATATGCAAATGTTAGACAATAACAGGGCTAATGGTAATGTCTGTGTGTAGGATGGAGAAATAAAAAAGAAAAATTGACCAATAGAGCAAAACACAGAAGCACAAGCAGGGAAATCCCTTATTCTCTACATTTTTCCTTATACACATACTTTCTTTTCACTATTTTCCTCATTTCTGAAGGTTACACTGATACGAGTTCCTATAGCCCGGGTATTCAAATAATATTTACTGTATTTGCAATTTGTAAGCACCGTACTGTACATGACTGTAAAGCGACATCAGTTATTTTTTAATGTTCATTTCAGCAAATAATTAAAGCAATTTAAAGTGGTAACGTATTAAATAGTCCTATAGATTGTAATAAACACATATTTGATTTTTGTTCAATCTTTCTGAGATGTTTCTGAGAAGGTAAGAGAACATACAGTATGAGGGGGAATAAAATTCAAATTTGATCAAAATACTCTCTTTACTGTCCCGGTGTCTCTGCTAGTCTCTGGAGATCGATGATGCAAAATCTCTGGTCAGATGAGCTGCCTCCTGCTGAAGGACTTAAATAAATGACTGCAATTGGATAGGCCACAATACAGGACTTGATACAGAAGAAGAGATAGTTCATGTTTAGAAAACAGAAAACTCTCGGAGCTTTTTATACATTTATCATCTCTGCTACGGTATATTTTTTTTTGTGTTTTGTGCCGTTCACTGAAATGCTGGCTTCACATCCATATTGTGATCTCGGACCACAATCTAGTCCATAAGGCTGAACTCAAGCTTTCCGACTGTACCCAGGTGGAGAACTGGACACTTTTTATTATGAGGATATATTTAGGCTCTACATATTTAATTATCCAACCGAGTAATCTGATTAGACGTGAGGCCTTCCACAAGCGGCGGTAGTAGACGGTAATTGCACTGGGTTGTTTAACTCTATGTATCACTCTGCGTCACAGGTGTTCCTGATTACATGATTAATTACACTAACTGTTGGTTGCCAGCATGGGTGAAAGTAGGTCTGAACAGTCTGCAGTACTGAGGGGAGAGCAGCCGCCTGCCAAAACCCACATTCAAACCTAGTCATGGAAGCCGTTTTAGTAAGAAAACACATCTGATAACGTCGTCATCTTAGTAATCGCTTCTAAGTCGTTCTAGATTGCTTATGAACTAACTGTGTTGTCTAACTAGCTTCTAACTGAAGGCTGAATTCCAAATCCCTCTCTAATCCCTGATCAAGGGCACTACATGATGATGGAACAAGGGTTTATACACCCTAGCGCTCTAGCTTTCCATTTTATGCTATTAAAAGGGGAATATGTAGAAATATAAAGTAAATCTTGTAAGTTTCTCAGAACTGTCCATCACCTCTATCGTTTATTTTCTTCATCTTTTGGCTGCATAAGAATTAAAAATTCAGCCATGTTAATTACACTAACTGTCAGTCGCCAGCTCTGCCAATTGTGGTTAGTTAAATCTAACAGTCGTGGATGGATATGTGTTGGCAGAGCAAAATAACTGTTTAAATAAATTAACAAACCATAATCTGTTTATAATAAATGGTGTTTGTGGAACTGTTATATAAAAGCAATATCACACTCGAGGTTGTGCTTTTGTACTGAATATCAGCACAGCTGTGTCATCTTCGGCACTCAGGCCACGTCCATGCACCCACGACCGCACCACAGCTGTACTGAATATAGCACAAAAGCACTCCCTCTTGAATGATATTGCTTGAACATAGCTGACTGTATCTCTGTCGTATGTGATGTTTCACTGACTAAGCATAGCTTACGCGTCTTTCTCCATCCCCCGAGCTCATACTTCATGCCATGCCCATGAGCAGCAGTGTCAGGCGCCCAGGTGACTGTGTGTGGAAACAGGTGGTGCTAAATGCATCCAGGAAGTGGGCCAAGAGAAGCTGAATCATAGCGACATAATTGCTCTAACAGACACAGGGCTAGAGTTCTGCCAGTGGAGCATTTACACACACACGAGCCATCCACTGGTCATGTGAGAGAGGAAGCATGAGTTACAACAAGGGTATGCACATGGACGGCAGTCAGTGTTAAGGAGGGCGAGATTCAGAAATGCCTCACGGCAGGATGAGCATGAGAGCATGGTCAGAATCAACAAATCCAACAGTAGATAAGATG
>JAOTRS010000027.1:3095746-3114538 GCA_028565755.1 Dinotopterus cunningtoni
TCCAATAACACACACTCCAATAAAACACACACTGCTCTAACACACACTCGTCTAATACACACTCCAATAACACACACACACACACACACACACACACTCATGCACACACTCAAGCACACACACACACACACACACACACACACACACACACACACACACACACACACACACTCATGCACACACACACACACACACACACACACACACACACACACACACACACACACACACACATGCTCACTTCCCCAACACACCATAGGCACCACAAACCACAAACTCCCGTGGAAGAGAGATTCTGTTGAGCCCTTTATTGCACCATCCGTCTTAGTGCCATGTGCTTCAAGTTGGGGTAATAACTACAGAGGTGTCATGATGTCAGACACCAAAAGACATTGTGCAAACAGGATATGCTGACTGCTGTGGCCACAAAGATAGAGTAGACCTTTCCAAACCAGAGGGATTCTTTGTAAGAGCAGAACAACCTTTTGTTTTCTTATCAGAGACCCCATGCAACTTTAGTAACATTATTCAAGCACAAGGTGTAAAACCATATCATCTCACATACGCTATGTTTCCTGACACCAGTGAGGTGAGGGCAAAGTCAAGGATGGAACATGCAGACATAAAAAACAAAAAAGATCTTCTCTTCTATGCTGTGAAGAGCATTTCACTGATCACCTGTGTGCTGTGCTGATCCATTTCAATCCTGTCGTGAATAGTCTCATCCAGGATGACAAATTCTTTTAAGTCACATTCAGCCTTAATTGTCACATATACATTACTGCTTCTTTACATATCCCAGCTTCTTGTTAGTAGGTTGGGGTCAGAGCGCAGGATCTGACCCCATTATACAGCGCACCTGGAGCAGTAAGGGTTAAGGGCCTTGCTCAAGGGCCCAACAGCGGCAACCTGGTGGAACTGGGGCTTGAACTCCCAACCTTCTTATCAGTAACTCAGAGCCATAACACACTGAGCCACCGCTGCCCTGCAAATTCCACATTCACAAGACACAAGGTCTTACTGAATAAGGATGAAAATGAGATAAATCATATGCTAAGTTGTAAGGTTTTCCAGTGAGTTTAAAACTTAGTTTATTAGGTTTTGGCACAGCATCCTTGAATTGTCAAAATGTTTAACATCACACCCTCTTTAAAGACACACATGAGAAAAAAATATTTTAAATATTCTATATGTGTATATACCTGTTCAACTGTTTATTACTGTAATCAGCCAATCACATCTCAGCAACTCAATGATCATGATGGTCAAGATGATTCAATGATCAAGAAAATTGTTCAAACCGAGCATCAGAATGTAAAAAAAAGATGATTTAAATGACTTTAAACATGTCATGTTTCAAAATCAGACTAGTTTAAACTGAAAAGAGAATCTATCCAGTGATTGTCAGTTCTCTTGGTGAAAATGCCATGTTAATGCCAGAGGTCAGATGAGAATGGCCAGACTGGTTAAAGCTGATAGAAAGGCAACAGTAACTCAAATAACATCTTGTTACACCCCAGATAAGCCAAAGAGCATCTCTGAATACACAACATGTCGAACCCTGAAACAGATGTGTTAATGCAGCAGAAGACCAGTGGACACAACCTAGGACAATAGAAAATTGGAGAAACTTCGCCTGGTCTGATGATTCTCGATTTCTGCTTTGACATTCGGATGGTAGGGTGAGAATTTGGCATAAACGAAATGAAAGGATGGATCCATCCTGCCTTGTATCAACGGTTCAGGCTGCTGCTGGTGTAATGGTGTGGGGGAGATTTTTTTTGCCACACTTTGAGCCCATTAGTGCCAATTGAGCATCATTTAAATGCCACAGCCTACCTAAGTATTGTGGCTGACAATGTCCATCCCTTTAATACCACAGGATAACACGCCCTGGCACAAAGCTAAAAACATTTCATCACTGGGCCTACTCAAAGGGCCTCCACAGTCACTAAACCTCAATGCAATCTCTATTCATAATCACCTTTGGGATGTGATGGAAAAGGAGATTCGCTTCATGGATGTGCAGCCGACAAATCTGCAGCAAATGAGTGATGCTGTCATGTCAATATGTTGAATCTATGCTGCAAGGAATGAAGACAAAAGGCGGTCTAATACAGTACTAGCAAGGTGTAGCAAATGAAATGTCTATTGAGTGCACCTTTTGCTTTAATGCAAACTTTTCATCTGATTGTCACCTTTTTAAGAAAAAAAAAAGTAGGTAACATGGTCAGTATCAGCAGTTTGTACACATTTAAATAGGCACAAAGAAATAGTATAGGATATTGAATAAACCACTGTATGTATAAAGCAGTGATACAAGTGATTCCCCTGTTTACTTCTAATTCACTTTTAATAAGGGAATTGATTTCTCACATATTGACTAATGATGTGTAAAGATTTAGGCAGCGAGTGAGAAAAAAGTGTTGAGGTTATCAAGTCGTATATACAGCGTCAGCATGTATTCTTGTGTTAGATTAACAGGGTTATTTCTAATTAGAATTTCTATTAAATATAATTTTGAGAATATTTTGGTAAGAGAAAATTTTTGTAAAATGATGCAGTGTTTTATTCTACAGTGAAATATTAATATTTGTACTTATACTCTTGGTAAATCAAGACAAGCTATGTTAATATCATGCAGGTTTGTTAGATTTTATACACTTGATATTATCTAGGGCCTCACGGTGGTGTAATGGTTAGCACTGTCGCCTTGCACCTCCAGGGTCCGGGTTCGATTCCCGGCCAGGCTCGATTCCAGTCTCTGTGTGCATGGAGTTTGCGTGTTCACCCTGTGCTTGGTGGGTTTCCTCCGGGTACTCCGATTTCTTCCCACAGTATAAAGGGGAATTTGTTCCCAAATTGCCCGTAGTGTGTGTGCCCTGCGATGGATTGGCACCCTGTCCACCCTGCCTTGTGCCCTAAGTCTCCTGGGATAGGCTCCAGGTCCCCGCGACCATGAGTACAGGATAAAGCGGTATAGAAGATGAGTGATATTATCTAAAGCTGTGAATAAACATAAAGATTTAGTTTTCATAGTTTTTTCTGCTTGTGAATATCTAGTACGAAACATCATTTCATCTTCTGGGCAGTACTTTATTTAAACATAAATATTGCTAAAGATGTAAAAAACAAAATTAAATAAAACACTATGGGAAGTCTCAGTTGAGTAGAATTGAATTTAGTTTTTAAAAGATGAGGAATTAAATTGTTCATTTATTTTCCATCTTTGTCAATTATGGTTTTTGCCTAAAACTCACTGTAAGGTACATTTTATAAGATAATACAATATTCGTGAAAATGTCATGTTGGAATGTGATCATTTTAATATTTAAATTCTGTAAAATATATTTCTCTGTGTAAAATTGCTGCACTTACTGTATGCCAAAAAGTCAGTGTTTTAATGGTTTTTATGGTTTTTATGGTTATGAAGAAAGAGCACTAATCTACATAAAATGCACAAGGCACTGAGTTACTGATTAGAAGGTCTGCAGTTTAAAACCCAGCTCCACCAGTAGTTTGTTGGGCCCTTGAGCAAGGCCCTTAACCCTATCGGCTCCAGATGCGCTGTATAATGGCTGACCCTGCGCTCTGACCCCAGCTATGCTGGTATATGCGAAGCAAGAATTTCACTGTGGAGTAACATACAGTATATGTGACAAATAAAGGCTTACTTGAGCTTAACTTAAAACTTAAGTGCAACCATGTGCAACACAAGACAATGTGCAAGACAACAGGCAAAAAAGTATTTTCTAATGTAAGTAAAAGTGCAAATTAAAATATTGTCAAATATTAAGAATAAAATGTTACCATACACCAATCAGCCATAACACCACAGCCCAAAAAATTATGCCCAGGATTGTGTAGGTTTACTTTGTGCCACTCTGGCCCTTGGGGAATGACACCACAAGAGCACATGGGGTGTGCTGTGGTGCCTGGCACCGGGATGTTGGCAGCAGATCACTGGGTGGTGTGGGCTATGGATTGGAATCTGGGGAGTTTGGAGGTCAGGTAGGTGGCCTTGGGTGCTTTGCCAGCTGGCCCTCGTACACCACAGGCTGTGGTGCACTGAAGGTTCTGGTGCATTTCTATCATAGCCAGCACTTACATTTTTTTGTTATTTGTGTTACATTGGCTTTTCTGTGGGGTCAGACTGGCTTTTGACAGGTGTAAGGCCTGGGAGTCCATGATCCTGTCACCAGTTTAATTGATAATCTTTGTTAATGTATTATTGTTACATCAGACCATAAGTAAAATGTAAGCCATGAAATAGTATTGGATAAAAATGCTATAAGATTCATAAATTTATTTGGTCTTAGTAAGAGCTTTATCCTGATAGACAAGTTAATCTGACTACATGCATGTATTTGGACACTGGAAGGAAACCGCAGTACCCTGTTCAGTCATACAAAGATTTGCATCTCTATTATTGATTAATAATAATTGTCTGTATTATAATCATTACTTAGCAAAGGGAGATAAAATGAATGGAAATCAGTTTTTGCTCAGAATATAACCAAGAGCACAAACTGTGTGCATTTCAGTGTAGCTTAAAAGCAATAAATATTTCAACGAAATTAGGAATTGAGAATGCTAGGGAAATGTACAACTGAGATAAGAGAAGTTGATAGGAAACTAAAAGAACAAGGCATCTCTGTATTAAAAGGAGTCCAGTAGTTTCATACATATTCCTTGAATAAATAATAAAGACGTGTTTGCTATGGTTATAAAACCTGACTCTCAATAATAATAATAATAATAATAATAATAATAATAATAATAATAATAATAATAATAATAAATGTTTTATTTCATTCTTTTATTCATTTTGCACATTTTCTGCAAATGTATGCACCAATAAGTAAGTAAGTAAGTAAATAAATAATCATCTTACTGATAGACACTTGAATGAAGTGCCCCTGTTATAAAGAACATAATTAAAGGCAAACTTCACAAGAGGTATGAGTGAAAGCCGAAAGCTGAAATATGTATCTGAAGCATATTTAATAAATTATGCATCCCTTATTTACTAATGGCCTATCGACTGCAGGTCCGTTGAGCCTGATAGGATGTCAGAGTTGCAGAGAACAGGATGAAGGGCTGGAAGGATGAGAGGAGGGAGAGACAGCACTTAAAAGGGTCTCACTTCTCTCTGGGGTAAACTAATCTTTTTATTCCATTCTTTCTCTCAAATGACAAATGAAACATTAATTGAGGATAAATATCTCACAACAATAGTGTTATTTCAAATGTAAAACTGTACATAGTGTCATGTTTTAGAGTTAGCAGAAGAGTGTACAGATGTTGTTACCTTTTCATATACTGACCTTCTGAATTCCTTAATAGAAATATTTTGACATATGGGGACCTTTAAACATCTCTCTCATGATTTTTAAAACTGTTTTGTCAAAACAAAGGTCAGAAGGTAATCAGGGGAAAATGCCATGTTTATTTTGACAGCATGGATGTTCTGATAGATATTGTTCTGGATTAATATATAGAAAGAAAATTTTTATATACATTTAAAAAAAAATAAAAAGGACACACTTTTCTAATGACTTTTCTAACAAGAAAACATCTCATGTAACACTGTTACTCCATCTACAGGTTACTGAGGGTAATGCCATAGAGTTTGATAGAATTTGTCAAAAAGAAAAAAAAGCATAATTACATTAGAGTAAAACCTGCTAGTTTAATAATTACATGCTATATGTTTAAAAAATATTTAATTAATAAATTAATTCTAATAATTGCCTTTCTTTTTCTTTCCAGACAGGGAGACGCAGCAAGATGTCAAACTGCAACTGACCAAAGGCTGAAGAGCTGCTGAATCCTGTCGTCGATGTTCTTATCTGGGACAGACCATTTACTCGTGTGGCACCGCTGCTGGGAAATCAATGGTATCAATGGAGTTAGGACTAGATCGACACAGAGCACCTCCAGGAATAGGATAGCATTGTGTGGTATCCTGGGACTCCAGAAATATACTGAAACAAGACAGTGGACCTCAGTTTATTTCAGTGTTTACATTTATTTAGATTGTATGTAATGGTTGAAATGTAATCAGAGAATGAATGAATGTCTTTCTTCTTTGGAATGTGAATCCTTCTACTACAGCGAAACTAATGAAGAATCTATACAGAAAATCCACAGAGTTAATTTAACACCTGTGAAGTTCATTTGTAGGAGTCCAACCTACATAAACACTGTAGAGTGTTAATTAAAACCCTTAAAACCCAAGCGGCACAGATCTCATAGGTCTAGCATAGGTCAATGATGGTAAAATCATTGCTTATATAGAAGCCTTGCCAGTGAGTGTTAAACAGACATCTTTGGGTTTTTGGATACAGTATGTCAGGTAGAGCAAACGTTATCATTACGTATATGACATGTAAATGTTATCACTAACCGTAATATAGGAATGAAAATTCAGTTTATCATATTGTCTAGGTTGTGCTGATAAAAAGGATATGTTACTCTATACTGCACAATCCTGAGCCCTATATACTGGATATTTTTATTAAAAAGACAAAAAAATAGCTAAAATGCTCTGGGTTTTAAGGGCGTTAAGGGATTTTGCTTTTTTGCACTTTTTATATAAATTCCTACTAATTATTCTGACAAAAATCGTTAACAAATGCTCATCTGCCTCCCTATTTTAGAAAAAGAATATGAATGCTTTTATTTAAAATCACTGTCTTATACCTTTAGAAGAAGCTTTTTTGGTCAAATATAAATTTGAGTATGGAGAAATTCCTTCTTTTCACATCTCAGCGTGCTAAGAGGTCGGGATTAGAGTGTATCAGCTATGATAAGATGCTCCTGGAGCTGATGGTTAAATGGCTTTGTAAAAGTCCCATCAGTGGCAGGTTAGCATTGTGAGGTTTTTAACCCCCTGACTTCTTAATCAGTAACCCAGAAGCTTTACGCAGTATTTGTGTTTTTCTTGTCCAGGATTTCTACACCTTTGCTTGTACTTTCAGGACGTTTGCTCAGTTCACTAGAGGCAGCTTGTTAAGCCGTGAACAGCCGTGAGCCACTGACAGGAAGGCTGAAAGTTGCAATTATCAGGCCCCTTAACCCTAAGCCTCCTCCAAGGGGGGTCATACTGTATGCACATACTGTATGATCCTGTGCCCTGACCATATAGATATTTGGAAAAAATCATAAGTCCTCAAATCCCCAGTGTTGAATTAATGTCATACAATGAACTGTATATACAGGTCCACTTTGGCTTACATTGGGATTTTACTGTATGACGTGGAGGCCAAAAGTATTGAGAAAAAAGTTAAATTTAATATTTTAATGACATTCTCATACTTTTAAAATAATGACAATCAAGATAATAAGAATATTTTGTGATTTCATTCAATTAATTCAGGATCTGGCTAGCAATAGGTCAAAAAGATTTCTACAGTACTCTGGTGTCAATCCATGCCTGCTTGATTGCTTAATAAAGATCATGTACAGGAGACGGTGCCTCATTTGCTCCTACCTTGTTCACCATTGCCCAACAGTTTTCTATTTACTCACATGTTCCGGGGTAAAACGGTTCGGTTATGTCTGCTGAATGACTACCACTTGACTACCGCACCAACACCTCTGGCGATAACGACCAACCTAGTGAAAGATCCAGCAGGCGGCCATAAAGAAAACCTGGCTCAAGAATATCAAGCATCTGAATAACCATCATTTTTATATAAACAAAACCAGGCTCTTAGTTATTGGCCACCAGAAATGGAATCATGCCTGGCGTAATGTCCATAATCCAGCGGCACCTACAGCAGTGTACTGGTTATGGGGTTAATCCCCTTTACCAGCCGACAGCTAGGGATCAAAGAAGAGAAAGAAGACATGTACTAATACATAGCATATGTTGTCTCAATACTTTACAAAAATGTCTGTCTGTCTACTTGCATGCTCAATTATTTGCTACCAAAATTCTTCCCTTAAACATCCCCAAATGTTTTTTTTTCTTTTTTATGAGATATTATTAATATGTAAAGGCACCATAAGAAAATCAATTAGCAATCTGCCATTGGAGCTGAGAGGTGCAAGAATGCTTGCATATTCACTTCAGCTGACATCGTTAAAAAAACATCTATTGCTGTCAGATGCCCCAACTTTGTTTAATTAGTTTCCACAAAGATATTGAGCAGACTTTCAAGTACTTACCAGAATAATGTTGAATATTATCATAATAATGTGTACTGGATGAGAAAGTTTTCTGTTATGTAGAGAAAAAAATAGCATGGAAATTAAACTGTAATGAATCATACTGTCTTTTTTGTTATTATTATCTTTATAGTTCTTAACACAATCAGCATTTAATGTGCTTCTGTCTGTCTTTTTTTTTACATGTCTAATACACATATATTGTAGGGATGCAATCTGAAAAACTGTCCACAGAGTATCCCACATTGGGTTGCGTCTCAGGTGTCTCATTGACCCCTTCCACAGCCACAGTGCATCCTGGGAACCATTAAGGAAACCCGAGAACACCGCAACCACACAAGAAACACACAAACACAATCAAGCAGAGGGGATGGCTTACCAACACCCCTGATGGGAAAGAGAGTGCTATACAGAGGTGATGGGAGAAATACAGCGTATCGATTGCTTACATTTTTTCCTCCAATCCTGAACGTTTGGCCGGTGGACCAGTGAGAGAAAATGAGGGATTCATTATAAAACGAAGAAAGCGTCAACACTTGACAAACATGTAAACTTGACCATGTGCCTGTCTGCTATATTTGGCATTTCAGATCATATCTGTACACTTTTACTTAGCCAACACCATTGAAGAAGCTGATTCAGTGGACCATATTAGCGGTCAGAGCATGCTGGTCAGGCAGTCAGTGGTTTGGGGAGCAACTACGGATCACTGACCGCAGCCTGCCATTGATCCCTCACTCAATTAGATTATTGTGGGCCCCAAACGGCAATGCCTGCAGAATCTCTGAGGCCTGCCAGAGGAAAAGCGAGAGGGGCATCAGGCTCAGGCGGATGGAGGGCAGTGGAGATAGATGGATGTGAAAACGAGTGAGCAGAGTGACAGTCCAGGGACCGATTGATCTTCCCGTCATTTCCCTTCCACCCTCCTGGCTTTTGGTTCTCCTCCCTCCTCACTCAGCCTCTGTCCACATCCACCTCCCCCCTTGCTTGCTGTCTCTCAGTGTACAAATACTGTTGAGCTCCACTGTATTGGATTTATGAGTTAATGGGGATGTCAAGACATAACAGATTGGGAAATGAGGAAGAGGAGAAGCGCCGGGGGGGGGGGAGGGAGTTCAGTCTTCTCTCTGTCTTCACTTCCTTCTTTCATGCTTTCTTTTGCTCAACATGTTAAAGGGAAAATAGTGTGTAGATAAGTTTGCAAAGTGAGTGCAAGTAAAGATAAGAAGCTCATGAAATGATGAAGTAAAAGCTAGGATGTGCACTTTTGCTGCTTTATAGCCAACACAGTTAGGGGTGCTTGGTTCATGTATGCTTTAATAATAATAATCTTTAAGTCAAATTTCCATTTAAAAGAAAATGTGTCAAATCTTAAATAGACTGTATGAGTCGTTGTACATGAAGCAGCAAATCACATGGGTTCTTCTTTCTCTCCCACATAACTGTTTAGTAAAACGCTGCTTCTACTACTCTATTATGTTTAACTGTATTTTCCTGGAAACAACACCAGCAGTGGTATCTACTTAACACAATCTAAAGATCATAAAAAGAGGATAACAGGTTTCTGCCCCTCCTGATGACCATGTCTGTTAGAAGAGGGCCGGCGAGGCCTGATGTCATCGATCCTTTATCAGGCCTGGTCAGGCGACTGCGGACCATCTTGTCATCAGGAGAAGAGAAGGGAGGTGGATCCTCTTTCATCCCCTCATCGATTACATCACAAACCATGCCTCTGCTTCTGGTATGCAAAGTCTGGCTTCCTCAGCACCACACTTGGCGTTCAGTCCAGGTATCTGACTTAAACCAATGATGAGGTTTTCTGGCTCCAGATGCAGCATTATACCCAGTTGTACAGAGAGAAAACTTGGAATGAATCGTAGAAAAGGGAACTTTATTTAGTCATTTTATAATAAATTGGTCTAACATTTAAACTATAAAAGACTCATTGCTGCCAGATGCAAGAAAAAAATATATGAGGAAGAAAACATTTCTACTTGGGAGCTTTCTCATTTCAAGAAGTAACTTATGTCAGGAAAAATAGTGTAAATTATTTTTCTTTTTTTTTTCTTAAAAAAACAAACAAAAATAAATCACAGATACATGTGACTTTTCTTTTTAAAAATAAAAATAAAAGTCACATGTGTCTGTGTATTGGAAGCATCACATTAATTAGTCTTGTCATGACTTTGAAGTGGCTTATCTGCATCATCGGGTGGACAGACATCCCACCCTGCACAAACTCATTTCAGGGAGATCCCCTGGACACCAGTACCCAGCCCCCGTAACACCCCACCCCCCATTACCCATCTCCCAGGACACCGCCTAACCCCCGAGCATTAGAATTCATAAAACATTATTCTTATTAGTTGCCACCTGATTGTCAGCTACAGTACACCTGGAGTTCAGATAAAATGGCAAGTTGGGCTCTACACTGAAATATGTAAACTACACTATATCTCAACTCTTGTGACCTTCTCGATGGGACTTCTGCTGAAAAAAAAAAGAAAAATTTAATTCCAATTCCAAAAAATTGGGGGAAGTGTGGACATTTACAATAAAAATAAATCATCTGTACAGTCTCTTCACCCTGTACTATATTGAAAATACTACAGCAACTCATGACTCTTGACTTATATATAAATATAAATATTCATATTGCTGAACTTTTAAAATATATTTGTGTTGGATTAGCAGTCGGACAAAAAAAGAGAAATTGGACCTGACCTGTGCAAATACTACAGTTTTTCCAGCTTGTGAATAAACAGATCTTCTTAATCTCTTCTCTTGTTCATCTTATTTAAATGATTAAAACAACTGTTTAGCCAAACCAAAATGCTGGAACCCCTACAGAAGGGGCGTGTACCTCAAAAGATGGTGTCCCTGTATCAGTATGACACATCTTTACCTTCTCTATAACCATGAATCTTTTAATATACTCCAAGGACTAGTGAAACAATTGGATAAGTGCATTAGAGTTCACTGGACTGCAAAGTTTTACAGTAGAGTACTGGAAACAGCCATTCTTGTTTTATAACACATCTACACTAGCACACTATTTTCTTCTTTAAAACTAGTTGTGTTGATCAAAACATAAGTCATAGAGACATGAACAGGTCAACAGGTAATTCTCCCAAGCACTGTTCAGGCAAGTAGGCTTATTGTTTACATGTAGTAACATTTTAACGTCTGTTAGTTACTCAGGTTGGTAGTATTTGTGGTAGTGTCTCCTCAGTGAAAATACCCACATTTCACTCACCCACCTTCTATACCACTTTATTCTGTATACAGGGTCGCAGGGGGTCTAGAGCCTATCCCAAGAGCAATTCGGCAACACCAGTTAGCCTAATCTGCATGTCTTTGGACTGTTAGAGACAACCCACCAAATACAGGGAGAACATGAAAACTCTATGAGCACAGACCCGAGGTGGGAAATGAACCTAGACCCTGGAGGTACATGGCGACTGTGCTAACCACTAAGCCACCATACCACCATATAACCACACCTCCTTCTTTATATTAACTATAGCTGTCATTTAAATGGACAATTTATACCGGATTTTATACATTCACTTACACACTGAAAGTATTGTATATAATTGTAAATATTGGTATCTGGTGCACTGCAGTTTCTATTTCTTGTACAATACACATGAGTTTCTTCTGTGATTGAACCAGAAGTAGAACCGCAGTCCGTTCGTATCTGCTTAAATTCGTAACTCCAATGTTTGTAAGTTGAGGAGTTGCTGTATTCTATTCTCAGTGTTAAGTATTTGAGTATCCTGAAGCTTAATAAAATTTGATTATAGAATCTCTAAAGATTTGACCATCCAGAATAATGTTGTGGATAAATGCCCTACTGTGTGAGATTATCACAGATGTTGAGTTGGACATGTTTAAAAGACATTCCAAGTAGGTATTTCAACATTTAGTATTGTCACATTGCAATTTATTGTAGATAAATTGAGAATGAAATGCTTACATTTAATGTGTTAAGTTTTACTGTTCGTCGTGTCATGAAAAGACAAATCTCTGCCATATAAAATGAAATAATCTGGGCACTTGCAGTGTGAACTAAGCTTTAGGTTATGGCACCTTTTAAGCTCAGTAATGATTTATGAGGCAATCATTGTTTATTATTACAAGGTAATCAGATTATATCCATATGGCAATTCCTAATAAAGTATTAAATAGTAACACATACAATAACATACAATAAATTAAAACAACAGCATGTAAGATGATGCATGATCATACAGCAATCAGGGGAGAAACTAACTACAGTTTGTTAAACCATTTCTAAAAAATTTTTTAAGAAGTTTCTTAAAACTAAAGTGGCTGAGTGCATTATTGTTGTGCTATTCAGGAAGTCAGACAGCGCTTAAGCAAAAACCTCTGTCACCTGTCATTGCACTGCAGTTGTACTCTGAGTAATTTAGTTGTGGTGAATGTGGCTTAGAATTCTTTCCCTACCTCATTTACATGGAAGCATTTGATTGCACCATCATGCCATGACCAGAATGCACATCCCAAGGTCACTAAGGTCCCAGTATGCTGCATTACCTTTTTTTTTTTTGTCTTTTTGCATTTATTGTTTTACTATCTAATGAGCACATACCTTATAAAACCAACCTATCTTCCTTTCCACAGATGCTCCTATGATAAAAATTTTATTACACCCAATTAAGTATAAAGAGTTCTTATCACGTAAGTCCATGGTCCATATCTATGTAAAGGTGCGTGTTGTCTTTAAATATCTTGAGTCCATGTTGTATGAAGAAGGGGTTAAAAAAATGTTTATAATATGTAAAGTGTCAAAATATTTCTTTACTATAAAATAACTGTTTTTTTAATGTCCCAAGTATCACTACCTGTTTCTGTTTGTCTGGTTTGATGTTTATTAAAGTCATGTCTTTTAATTCCTTATATATATCTACAGTATGTGTGTGTGTGTGTGTGTGTGTGTGTGTGTGTGTGTGTGTGTGTGTACAGATACATTCATATATATATGTCATATTTTAACTGGCCAGTGCAATTTTTCATAAAGGAAATAAATTAAAAATGCAAATCTAATCTGGTTGGCTTGTAATGTGATCAGTGTGATGGCCGATCAATGTGCACTGCCACACAAGCTGCAGGCTGTGATATATGTCAGAGTAGAGGACAGAGGGGGTGACCACTCTCACTTTATCACTACTGGAGTGTGTGTGTGTGTGTGTGTGTGTGTGTGTGTGTGTGTGTGTGTGTGTGTGTGTGTTCCACATCTGCAGGAATCTCTTTTCCTAATAATGCCCTATATGCCTTATCTCTGTGTATTTCAAGGTTTGTCAAAGTGTGATCTCCGGTTGTAGTTTACTTGTATTTCTTCTGTTAATACATACAGTATAGATCCTCTTCTTACTGTACGAACAGAATATTTTTCTCTCACATACACATATTTCCCTAAAATGAATGCATTTAAAAATCAAGCAAGAAGACTCTAAAATGAGGCCAGCCTTCACTCCCCATGTGCTTCAGTAAACACTGGCCACCTATGACCCTGTCACCAGTTCACCGGTCTTCATTTCAGATCATTTTTGGTATGTCCTGCCTGGGAACATCCCACAAGAGCTGCAGTTTCTGACCCAGTTGTCTCGTTATTAAAATTTGGCCCTTCTCTCAGTACAATATCTCGTTACAATGGTGGCTGGAAGTGGGTGGGATATATATGGCAGCAAGTGAACCTTTTTTCCTGATATGTTGAAAGCAGAAAAAAATGGGCAAGTGTAAGGATTTGAGTGACTTTGAGAAGGACTTTGAGTGAAGACTAGCCCGTGTAGTCCGATCCAATAGAAGTACCAGTGTAGATCAAATTGATGAAAAAGGTTAATGCTGGTTGTCAGAATACACAGTGCATCACATATACAGTATATAGGTACAGTATAGGTACAGTATATGTATTATTGTTTATACGGAGTATATATGGAGTATATGCCATTGACATATAATTAAACAGTATAGTTAAGCCATAAGCATTGCTAATTATAGCAAACATCCAAGCTTTTTATGAATATGATTGCCTCAGGTGTAATACAGTCACTAGTATATAACAATTATCAACCTAACACAGAATTTTAGTAAATATATTTTATTCTCCTGATTAAAAAAAACCCTCAAAATGTTATAATTGAATAACTGAATATACAGTATGCCTTCGTGAGTTTTAAATCATCTTATTCTGCGCATTAAACCGACACTTTTCATTACAGCACATGACATCAATAAGCGAGCACTGTACACACATAATGATTCACACTCTGCATTAAGATAGGTACAAAAGGGTGACACAGGTTTGTCTGGCTTTTCCACCATGTTGACCACCCAACTGACCGCACTGGGAGATTTATTATGACCAAGCTGTGAGCTCTGAAAGCCACACAGGCCACAAGAATGGCAGCCCGGTACATCTTCATTAACAAGAAACATTTCTATTGATTTCATTTTTCCAGCGTTTCGAGTTACACATAAGAAATATGTATGGCGGGGTTAAATGAGTTATCCTGACCTGATTTGTATTGAGCATTGTCTTTATGGTATTATCTATGGCATCGGTTAGTCAGTGGGTGTCAAAACTGTTTGGCTGTAATGGGATAATGCACAACTACAAGCTTGAAGGGCCTGAGGCACAGGGGAGGCTGCAATTGAATTGCATGCTCTAAAGCAATACACCAGGTAAGTGTGGGGTGGGTATAGGAATTAAAGGGAAAAAGGATATCATGAAAAAGATGATGTATGGGAAAACACAGAAAATAGAAGAAGGTAAACACACACAAACAGACGGAAAGAGAGAGACAGAGAGAGAAAGGGGGGGGGGGGATTATTATTTTTTGTCCTAGTCAGTCATTCAGTCACACTTCATGTGTTTATTAACTACCTTCAATTGTAAACCATCCCTATAAAGTTCACAGTTAAGTATCTTCTACAACAGACCGAAATAACCTGTTTGCTGATATTTACTTCAGGTGAACTATTCTCTGTTTCACCTTTTTGTCTTTGTTTACCTCGACATCTACATTGCTCTCAAGATCCTTTAGAGGGCACATTGATCAGTCGTTATGTGTAATGGCTACTTTGAGATTATTGCAGCACTATGAAGAAAGACCGAAGTAATTCATGCCATTATTCCTTCACTGGCCTTGATATTCATCATTTATCGGTGGAATGTTTGTGGGAACACTGTTATTTTTCAGTGGATTGTAAATGGAAATATTAATCTCCTGTCATTTAAACATACTGACAGAAGGTTAAAGTCTTGGTGTATAGTTACTGTATGTATTCATATTTTCCTGCCAGTCCACCACATATACAGTAGATATAGTAAGAGTCCATATTTGCTTATGTAGCTTGTAAAAGTGCTTTATCTGGACTGTTCCTATTTAAGATGTGTGTTTTTTATGTTTTAAAACTTTCTTGTGAAAGAATAACACCACCTTTGTAGTTATGCATGGCTTGTTTTGGACCAGAGAGGGATGACGTTATAAGTAATCCTGACCACTTTTGATGGTATGGTATGACTGACTCTAATGCTGATGGATGGATACAGCATTCACTGTACACATCCATCTTTCCTGGCAGTGTGTCAAACCCAGAACAAGGCCCTCCACCCGTCTGAAACAATAAACCTTCACATCCAGCTTCATTGGGCTGGAGCTAAAATCAAAGCGCCCCTGACATGCCTTCTAAATCCAATCAGAGGTCAATAGCTCGGATGATTGATTGGCTTCGAGTCCAATTGAATCTCTGCCGAACTGTGCTTGGGATCCTATTAGGGATTGGCATTGGCAGGACCTGTCTTGGAAACCCCAGAACAGTGGGTGGTTGCCAGCTCCCACTAATTGCTTTATTATGGCCAGCAAGAGTCCTGGACAGGACAGAGATTCTCAGCCTGCTAGTGCTGGTGCTGAGTAACTGAGCAATATGCAGCTTACACTCCCAACGCCTATTGAACAAGTGCTAGAACAAAATGATGCTGCTGTCCAATAATGGTCCAAACATATACTAAGATAGAGAAGGCTGTAAGATGATTCATCAAACTCTGTGCAGTTAATGAATTATAAGAGAATACAACATTCATTCCATTTATTTCACAAACCAATTTTTGGACCACTCTTGACACTTTCAAATTGGAGTGCAATGTTTCGTCAGTGCAAAAGCCAATAGTGTAGTTCTACCTCACTTTATCAAATGAGGGCATTGTTCAATATTCATAGGGAGGACTGTTTGTTCTACAATAGTCAACACTGCTGATAGCTTATTATCTCACAAAGCAATTGCAGGGAAAATGATTGCGTAACAGTTGCATTCACAAGCAAGATCAAGGCTTTGAGTTATGGCAGTGTATTGCAAAAGTGTGATAAGATACTCAGATTGCCAGAAAACAATATAGCAGGATAAAAAGTTGATAGACTTAGACTAGGAAATTATCTCAGGAGTAAGAAAAGAAGCAGAGATTTGGCTCCAAGCTCCAATTAGATCAAAGTGATAGAGTATATCCCATCTTACCACCCACTGAACACAAACCTTGGTGGTCTGTTACGACAGATGATTAGAAACTGTTATACGAATGAACTTGATGCCACAAAGTTAAAGTTGTGATTTACAAGTTGATTAAGAAGTGTCTACATATTTTACAGTCTTTCAAGGTGGAAACGTGTCTGATATAGTATTAGAAAACACACTA
This sequence comes from Dinotopterus cunningtoni, assembly GCA_028565755.1. Taxonomy (NCBI): domain Eukaryota; kingdom Metazoa; phylum Chordata; class Actinopteri; order Siluriformes; family Clariidae; genus Dinotopterus; species Dinotopterus cunningtoni. The sequence continues at coordinate 3,112,638 of JAOTRS010000027.1, forward strand.
CAATTCACATTAAAGTTTCACTGTAATTAAAGAAGTGCAAAACGATTAGATAATGTTAAGAGTTAACATGGTCTGCTTTATTGGTGGTCTTAGTCTGTATTAGCTGTCATAAAGATAATTGGTGTTCAGAGTACCTCAGTCCAGAGGTTGAATGAGAATAGCTAGAGAACTGTCTGAGACACACCAGGTTCTTTCACATTTGGATGGAAGATGAGCAGGAAGAAAGAACAAGAGGAATGACTGGCTTTCACACACACTGTACATTGAAAGGTAAGTGACACACAATAAGTTTGGAAACTTCTAAATGCATTCAAATATATAAAATACAGAAGTTTAAATACTTTTAAAAATATTTTGTTTATAGTGGTTACTAACTAGTATATACTATTTTCAGACATCTTATGTAGATTTTAACTGACAGTTATCTATTTACTTAAGGGAAATCTGTAAAATTTGTAAAGGTATTTGTTTCGTTTAAGAAGGGGTATACATTTGTTTTCAGTAATGTGCAATTTAACAAAAAAAACTGAGATTAATTATACCTACAAACTTACAATCCTGACAGACAACTCTGCATCGTGGTACATTCGGATCACACACAGCATGGCACATGAGCCAAATGCAACAGTGTCACACCCCAGGCAGACAGCCTCAAGTTTCGTGTGGATTGGACTGTCCGGTGTGGTGAACCCTTGGTGGAGCAGCCAGAAGAAAAAGTTTAATCTCAGTCGGTTAAACTTTCTTTCAGCTGCTCGGTCAAGGGTTCACCATATCGGACAGTCCAATCCACACACCACGTTCTGGTGTGATACTCAAACCAGGAACCTCATATTCCCAAATCAACAACCTAGAGCCTTAGCGCCTGAGCAACCACTCCGCTTTTAATTTAAACAGACTGACATGTTGACTCTCATTAGCTAGCAGTTAACAAGAATATGATACACACTCTGTGAGAGTATATATATTATAGAAGTTGGTATTATAGATAGATAAATAGATAGATAGATAGATAGATAGATAGATAGATAGATAGATAGATAGATAGATAGATAGATAGATAGCAGCTATTTCTGAATTGCACTGTTCATTCTATCTTGTGATCCACAAAGTCAGACTCTCTCTTTTAAACGGGAGCAATTACTTGTGCAACACATTAATAATTAATCCCAGTGAGCTGTTAATTATTCATGTAAATTGCTGATTTAAGTTTCCTTCCTTCAACACAGTAACACAAGGGGAGGGGGCAAAACAACAAGCGCTAAGGTCAAACAATCATGTGGTAAATATGGCAGACATTTTCCTTCAATAGTTTACACCCAGTTTGTTAAATAGCTTAGACTGCGCCACAAGGGACTAATGGCCATGACGGTCTGAGGTTGTTACACTGCAGGCTGAAGTCAGGCCTGTCATAAATGTAACAATAAAGACGACTTCATAGTGGATTTTTCTACATAATGTTAGTGAATATGATGGCAAAAGCATATATTTTCTTGTATAATAATTTTATTTAGTTTTTTGTTTCATTGCATTTAATTGTAGCATTTTCTTTTTTTTTTCATTCTCATCAAGGTGGACCTTCACATTAAACTGAAGCATTCTGGGGAATCTCTGACCTACTGCTGTCAGTAACAAGGATTCATCCTGTTAGAAAAAAAAAAATCAACAGGAAATCTCTGTTACTGGGGGTAAAGGATCAGTAATTACCAACAAGGACAAACTACACATAATGCACTTGATAAGGAAGCACCAACAAGGAATAAGGAAGAAGCTGAAATATGGACTTTTGGAATTCTAGTTTAAAAATTACTTTAAAAGAAATGCATGCAATTACACTATTTTAGTTTTAGCTTTGATGTAAATATGCTGTAACTGTTTTAGTTTCATATATTTATTAATCTAGT
>JAOTRS010000027.1:3150906-3161669 GCA_028565755.1 Dinotopterus cunningtoni
ACTTACACTCTGTAATACTTGACCTGAGCAATCAAACAAGTCAAGCAAGTTAAATACAGCTGTGCAAAAGTTTAAACTTTTGCACAGTAGTTTAAAATAGATTGCTCCAGAGGTTGAGATTCCTTTGTTTTTTACTTTAGAAATCAAAATAATATCTCATTTAAAACTGTAAGGTCACTATGACATTTGTGCATTATTATAGCATTTTAGTGTCACTCCATTACATGAGAAACAAGCTTGCAATCCAAATATGAAGGGCTGCTTATTAAAAATTAATAGTGCTCTAGAAATTTAAAAGTCTCATAAATTAATTAGGTATTTTGGTCCATACTGATACATATTTTATTCCTAATTCTAAATAACAAAAACAGAGCTAGGAGGCTCTATACTTAGCTGACCTTACAGAACATTAGGGTAAAAATAAGTTATGATTGTTAAAGGCAAAATGCCAAAAGCATAAAGGATGTGAGAAAGTACTTCTGCTAAAGAAGAAATGTTACAATTCTGTTGGGAAGGGTGATGTTGGAGTCTGGTAACCTGAGCACACAATTCTCTTTCCTCTGCCGTGAAAGATAACAATGGTCTCTTACAAGCCACTAGCCTCTCTCACACAAAAGCACTAGTGTGCACGACTGTGGCCATTTCGAGACCTAGTCCTGACATTCCATTGGGTTATTCTGTGGCACAAAGAATCTATTGTTTTAGTATTTGTGCCTCATGGGTATACTGTTCATATATGACTGTAATAAAATAAATTAAACTGCAGCGGTATTTTATCCAAAACCACTGTTGCATATAATTTTCATTTAATATTCTAAACTAAACTTTTTTATTTTATTTTAGATTTCCCTCTCCCCCTACTCATTTATAAAGCAAAATATGTTACAGAGCTTACAAAAGATTATTTGAAATAACCACACATATGATATAGAATGACTTCTTTATTTTACACTCATTCAAACACAGACAACACAGTGAAATTTATTGTGGTGCCTGATTTGCTTGATCTTCCTGTTAGTCACTTGTCTGTGGCTGAACTTTCCACCTGGTGCATGTAATCCCATGTAGACTGATCTCTCCCTGGTCCAGTAAAAAAAAATATTTGGATGTTGATATTGAGACATTAATAATTTTCATTATCAGCTAGAAAAGTAACAAATAAAATGCGAGCTGTTGTACTGGGAGGACTTCACAACATGCCCTTGTTCCAGTTATGAGATACAGTATGTGCCCAAGCCCAAAATTACAAATGAACCACAAATGATGCATAATAAATAATAATGAGTTCTCCCTATGCCCAAATGAGTGATGTCACTAAATAGTGAAAGTCTATCTGGCTGAAGAGTTGTGATCATTAGAATCAGCTGGTTTAGTTAGCGTATGGAACACACATGTGGCAGGACTTTTACTTTCTGAAGTCAGGGAGTCCACCACTGCAGAAAATTGGCTAAACTCAGGAATTCTAATTGAATGTTGAACTTCTATGGCAAATTTCTGTAGATGATCTTTAGGAAGCAATCAATCAGACATGAGTGACACCAGAGTACTGCAGATGTATTTTTAAGTCTTTGCCCAGCAGGTTCAAAGAGTACTGAGACTTCTTACTAAATATTTGTTCTTGTATAACAATTCCATTGCATAAAATAACATTCTCTTTCACTAATTGTCAATACTGCTTATCTTGTTCAGGGTCGTGGGAGGCTAGAAGCCTTTCCTAGGTGGCTTGGGGCACTAGGCGGGGTACACCCTGCATGGGATGCCATTAATTTGCATACATACACAGTACCAGTCAAAAGTTTCAACACAAGTCTGGAATCATTTTGGAATTATTTTCCTACACTGTAGAACAGTAAGGGTGATTTCAAAATCATAAAAAAAACATACAGTATATGGAATCAGGGAATTAAGTAACAATAGCAGCAACAGCAGTCAATTGATATATTAAGACATGAAGGTCAGCTGTTCTGGAATAGTTCTTGCAAAGCCAGTATTGTGTCAAGTGCATTTGCAAAACCCATCAAGCGCCATGATGAAACTGACTCTCATGAAGACCTTCCCAGGAAAGCGAGACCAAAACTTACCTCTGCTGCAGTGGAGGAGATCATTTATTTATTCAAAAATTCTTAAAATGTCCTTAAACATACTGTACTGCGCTTTTAAGAGGAGTGAATACAAAGTTTATTTCCTGAACCAGTTAGATACCTAATGCTAATGCTGCATTTTTATTATCTGAGGTGAATTATTTTTTTGTTCTTCAGCATATAGTTATAGTACTTGTCTCGTCTGGGTCACCTGCTGCATAAAACTGGTTCTTCCACTATAATCTCTCTCTCTCTCTCTCTCTCTCTCTCTATCTCTCTCTCTCTCTGTTCCAAGTTAATGAATGTTAAAGTTTTATGAGAGGGAGGAATAGGATTTATCAAAATGTAACTATGTGGAACACTGTCTATTTTAATCTTTAACAGCAGCTCTTGGAGTTAAAGACAAGTTCATATCACTAATATCTTCATTTCAGTCAAATAAGTGCTCACTGTTTAGATCCCATTTATATCTCTGCACCTCACGTTCAGTCTTCAGTTCTTGCCGTACCAGGTAACTGCGTTTCTTCAGTTATCTAACACAACAAACTATATGTTACTGGTAAAAGAGACACTTTAGAAAAATTCACATACATATAGATGTTTTGGCAGCCACTTTTTGTACTGTGCTGAAATATATATGAGAATCGTGGGAGTGTTGAAAGGACAGATTTACTGTTCTTATCTTAAGCTATCCTACACCACCTGACAACAAACAGTCAGCAGTTTACAAAACATGATCTACATTTAAAAATCCCTGGTGGCATAAAGAAGACAAGGTAGTCTGTCATTATTTGCTATTAAATGTCCTCAACTTCAATTACAGTGGAGTGAGATTATGTTAGTTTTCAGGGATCGTCTTAGGAGTCTTTCAGTCAAAAATAGTAGTACGTGTTTGTGTAAATGATTTACAGATTCTTTAGCAATAGCATTCCATAAAACCAGGTAAGTTTTTACTGCAAAGGACTTTGGTTGTCCTTTACTAGTGGTTGTCATTGAAAGTTCAAACATGGGAATGAAGGTTAAATAGATCATAAATTATAAATTAAAAACCACACACACATCTGCCAATCCTGTCCAAGTTTACTCAAATCTCCTCCCTTGCAGGCAGGTGAGCAAGCAGGATATAAAGGTTTGTGAGCTCGTTTTGGAACAGCGGGAGCTGTTCTACTGTCTCCAGAGCACTGGAATAGGAAAATCCCTGCTGGACACTAAATAAAAAGACAAAATGGGATTGGGTGTAAGTGTTCTAAAATTTTGAATTCGCTTTAATGAGTTTAAATGGTTTTGCTTAATGCACAGTAAATAACATTAAAGATTTATAAGATGTTTGGGGTTTTTGTTATGCTGTAATCAATATGTTATCTGTTACCTTTTATTTAAGTGTAAAGTTTTTGTGCCACAATTTTGACAGAAGGGAAGCGATAAGTACAAATTAGCAGCAACCTCAGAAGATGGGGAGAAAAAAAAGAAAAAAGGAAAGAAGCAGGAGAAGGACATGGATGAGCTTAAGAAAGAAGTCGATCTGGTGAGGCTTTCTTACAAATTAAAAGAAATCAAATTTTAAATGTTAGTTTTTACCATTCTTGTAATATCTTCTTATTTTTTCCTGAAGGATGATCATAAGTTGACCTTAGATGAGCTTCATCGCAAATATGGCTCTGACCTTGACAAAGTGAGTAGAGGTTAGGTTAGAAAAAAATAGCAAATGTGCAAATATAATAATACTTTTATATTTTAAAAAAAGCATTAAAACATGTATAAATGTTTGATTCTTAAATTTCTGACTATTTAAGAATAAATAATATAGAACAATGATTACAATAATTTTTTTCCATTAACACATTTCTAACAAGTTTTGCACTTTGTGAAAGGGTTTGACCGCTTCTCGTGCAAAAGAGATCCTGGCCCGAGATGGACCCAATGCTCTGACACCTCCTCCTACAACCCCAGAATGGGTCAAATTCTGTAAACAGCTCTTTGGTGGATTTTCCACTTTATTGTGGATTGGAGCTATTCTTTGTTTTTTGGCGTATGGGATCCAGAAAGCCTCAGAAGATGAACCAACAAATGACAATGTAAGAAAAATAAATGATACCTACTCTTCGAAAATGTAAGTAGTGTCAGCTTACACGGTATAATAAAAGAACACCTTGTCCACCTGTCCCTTCCCCCGCCCCATCCTCTCTCTCCCTCCCTTTCTCTCTCCCTCCCTCTCTCTCTCACTTTCTCCCCCCTCCCCCTCTCCCTCTCTCTCTCTCTCTCTCTCCCCCTTACACATTTTTTTTTCTGCAGCTGTATCTTGGAATTGTCCTATCTACTGTTGTGATTATCACTGGATGCTTCTCATACTACCAAGAGGCTAAGAGCTCAAAGATCATGGAATCCTTTAAGAACCTTGTCCCTCAGGTATTAAAATAAAATATGATTCCACTCAGTGGAATGTGAAGAAAGGTCATGTGACATTGAATAGGCTTTTTTTCTGTTATTCAGCAAGCCCTGGTTGTCCGTGATGGTGAGAAGAAGAGCATTAATGCTGAGGAAGTAGTGGCTGGTGACATTGTGGAGATTAAGGGTGGTGACAGAATCCCTGCTGATCTTCGCATTATCGCAGCACATGGGTGCAAGGTGACCTTGCTAAACCTCCAAATTTCTTAACAACTTTGTTCTATCACATTGTGTAATGCTAATTCCTTATATTTTAAATTATGTTGCAATGCTAATTATCACTTTTAAATCAGTTAAAACAGTTGAAAAAATGCCACTTGACAGATATTAGCAATTTCTTCCTAAATTTTTAGCCTAAATGTTTATTACACTTATTGGTCAAAAATGAGAACAACAACGAGATCAAGCAGAGGCCTATGGGGTCAAATTTTCACTGCCGCATGACCAACACAAACAATATCAATTAAGAATAACAATAGACACAACAGGGCTGTGAAAGAAATTTGTGAAGTATCTGAGAAAAAGATTTTAAATCATTTTAAATATATTACATTGAAGACAGGTAAACAATGGTTCATTTAAAACATTCAAATAACTTACTATTAACTATACATTACTATACATTGAGCCTCATTTGCTTTATTTGCAAAAATTTACATTACTTCACAAATGCTTAGCATTTCTGTAATAAACTTTATTTGCTTACTTTTCAGGTGGACAATTCATCCCTTACTGGTGAATCTGAGCCTCAGACACGTACTCCTGATTTCTCCAATGACAATCCTCTGGAGACAAGGAACATTGTATTCTTTTCTACAAATTGTGTGGAAGGTAGAAAAATAAATTTCTTGTTAAAGATAGATGCATTAATTCATACATAGATCTATTCCAACTTTAACAAACAGCATTACCGCTCTGATTATAGTCCAAAGAAACAAAAAGGGGAAAAAATACATTCTGAGGTCACCCAAAGCCTGAACCTACTCAGTTAAGGAAAAAATGAAAAATGCATTTCATAGAACCCAATGACAAAGCTATTGCACATGAATCACAACCAACAGCTATAAAACAAATGAAATATAATGAGCTCATGATTGCTGTTTTCTTGAAAACTAAATCCATCCTTCTGTCCTTCTAACTGATAAGAGCCAAAACCCAATCATACAGTGATTCTTGGCTTTAATACATCCGACGTCGCTTTCATTTCAGAAATTGTTGATCTTCAAAAAATCTTACCCCAAAACAGTCAAAAAAAATATGTAAATCAATACAGAAGATCCCAAGATTTTTCTCCATCAGCCGTGCATCCTTTGTCTCACAACAAACACAGCTCACTAACTACAAAAACTCCTATGTTGCAACTGTAATATCAAGATAAATCCACTAACACATTAAGCTTTTTTAATGCTTAATAAACTGGTTGTTCGTGATGCAGTGACACGCCTTTCATGTGAAAGAATATTCCCTGCAATTATACACAAAAATCAATTGCCTATTTGGTTAATTAACTTTAATTCATGCCTTAATTGAGCTACTGTACATGGCAGAAGCCTACAGTATGTTTAAATTCAGCAGGACCTCAGGGAGCAACTTTAGCCCCTGGTGTTCATTATCTACATAGCAACAGCAGAGAAAAAAATCTTATTGGCTAATTATGTTCACGTCTCTCTGGGTTCTATAGACACAGTCTATACATCTAAAAAAATATATATATTTTTTTAGATGCATAGACTGTGCAATGACTTTTGTAAGATTAGGAATGTTTGTAAGTAATACTTTTTTGAGAATTGTAATTCCTTATATATATTACCTGCAATGAAGGCCTTAAAATGTTGAGACTGAAATATTGTTCTCAGGTTCTGCCAGAGGCATTGTGATCAACACAGGTGATCGCACTGTGATGGGTCGAATCGCCACCCTTGCCTCAAGTCTTGAGGTTGGACAGACACCAATTGCCAAAGAGATTGAACATTTCATCCACATTATTACTGGTGTGGCTGTTTTCCTGGGTGTGTCCTTCTTCATCTTGTCCCTTATTCTTGGATATGGATGGCTTGAAGCTGTCATCTTCCTCATTGGAATTATTGTTGCCAATGTGCCTGAGGGTCTGCTTGCGACAGTAACTGTGAGTGAAAGAAGAATTAATATTTACTTTGAGTCATACTTAAACATGCATAAAATAAGATTAAAACAACCCAAACTTGGTAGAATATGATTTTTAAAAAATAATGTATTTACAAAAGATGTGCTTTCATATGGCAGCCTTTTCAGATTACTCTATCTTGTCTAATTTGATATATTATTGTTTTTCAAATTCTGAGAACCTCTGACACAGTAAAATCCCCACTGTTCATTTAACACTTTCAAAGTTTATTTGTGTCCAACTGGACTAATATAAAACTGCTGGGTGTTAGTTCACCAATGGGTATTTGCTGTGTGGCACTCAGATGTAACCTTGCTGAACTTTCTAAACTGAACAAATGTCAACTAACAACTTTTTACTTATAACAGGTGTGTCTGACTTTGACTGCCAAACGTATGGCGAAGAAGAACTGTCTGGTAAAGAACCTTGAAGCGGTGGAAACACTTGGATCCACCTCCACTATTTGCTCAGACAAGACAGGAACTCTGACCCAGAACCGCATGACTGTCGCACACATGTGGTTTGACAACCAGATCCATGAAGCCGATACCACAGAAAACCAAAGTGGAACCTCATTCGACAGAAGCTCTCCTACCTGGTCTGCCCTTGCCCGTGTAGCTGGCCTGTGCAACCGTGCTGTCTTTCTTGCAGATCAAGCCAACGTTCCTATCCTTAAGGTGTGCCTTACTATTAAATATATCTTTTTTTTCATGAATCCATAAAAAAAAACAGCAGATATTATTTATATTATTATATGTAATAATGAGGTCAAAGAAGCATTATTTAAAGGCAAATATTCTATTATAAATCTAATGGCTAATGCTTTTACAGAGAGAAACTGCTGGTGATGCATCAGAGTCTGCTCTTCTGAAATGTATTGAGCTCTGCTGTGGTCCAGTGAAGGAAATGAGGGAAAAATATCCAAAGATTTCTGAGATACCTTTCAACTCAACCAATAAATACCAGGTGCTTATGCAGTCTGTGCTTCACTTATGCATTCTGTTCTTGGGATAAATAAAGCCATTGTAAAATGATTTACGTTCTAAAAACACCATTTGATTGTCCCCAGCTCTCAATCCACAAAAACTCTAACTCTTCAGAGACAAAACACTTGCTTGTAATGAAGGGAGCTCCCGAGAGAATCCTAGATCGATGCTCAACTATAATAATTCAAGGAAAAGAGCAGCCACTAGATGATGAAATGAAGGATGCATTTCAGAACGCTTATGTGGAACTTGGAGGTCTTGGAGAAAGAGTATTGGGTAGGTCACACTGTGTCGATGTTTCTCCTGGTAGAAAAAAAACCTAAACAAATTGGCAAAGTGGGTATATCAACTCCTCAGTGCTCCAGAGTCTCTGATATGATCCTGAGCTCAGTCCTGTTTGGAGTTTTGTTTGGTTTCCTTTAGTTTCTCTGAGTTGATAGATTGACTAAAGTAAGTTGTCCCTAGTTGTGAATGTGTGTAAAATGTATATGCTGGATCCAACATGACCATCCCCAGGATAAAGCAGTTAATGAAGCTAATAATACATTCATGAATGAACTAAAGAATGCATTAATATATTACAAATTATCTTTTGTAGGTTTCTGCCATTACAGCCTCCCTGACGATCAGTTTCCTGAAGGCTTTGAATTTGATACTGATGAGGTGAACTTCCCTACGGAGAACCTGTGCTTTGTTGGACTCATGGCCATGATCGATCCTCCACGTGCTGCCGTGCCAGACGCTGTGGGCAAGTGCAGGAGTGCTGGAATCAAGGTGCAGTGTTTTAGCTTTTCATATTGACATAATAAGATGACTAATTTTCTTTAGGAAGTCTCAAATCCTTTTTGTATTTACAGGTCATCATGGTTACAGGAGATCATCCAATCACAGCTAAAGCCATTGCTAAGGGTGTTGGGATCATCTCTGAAGGCAATGAGACAGTGGAAGACATTGCTGCTCGTTTAAATGTTCCTGTTGGGGATGTCAATCCCAGGTAACTGCAAAACTTTGAACATGTCTAAAATCCATTCTGAAGTGTTCCAAAATTTAAATAGTAGCTCAAATAATGCGTGTTTACAGGGATGCAAAGGCATGTGTGGTCCATGGTGGAGATTTAAAGGACATGACCTCAGAAAAACTAGATGACATCCTAAGTCACCACACTGAGATTGTCTTTGCAAGAACTTCTCCGCAGCAGAAACTAATTATAGTTGAAGGTTGTCAGCGGCAGGTACAGTTAGTATAGTACAAATATTTTTCTTTTAAAATTTTAACCGCTGCTGTTTAGGTTAAGAAATAAGTAAATAATTTTGTTTTGATTACAGGGAGCCATTGTAGCTGTGACTGGTGATGGTGTTAATGATTCTCCTGCTCTGAAGAAGGCTGATATTGGTGTAGCAATGGGTATTGCTGGATCTGACGTCTCCAAACAGGCTGCTGATATGATTCTCCTGGACGATAACTTTGCTTCTATTGTTACTGGTGTAGAAGAAGGTATGAATAGCTATTAAACTATCAGGTTAATAATAATCAAGTAATCTACTTTTTACTAAAATGTAATTTTGTCTCCAGGTCGCCTGATTTTTGACAACTTGAAAAAATCTATTGCATACACTCTGACCAGCAACATTCCGGAGATTTCCCCCTTTCTGCTCTTCATTATTGCGAACATTCCACTTCCTCTTGGCACTGTCACCATTTTATGTATTGACCTGGGAACTGACATGGTAAGATTAGCTATTAAGGTAGAAATAGATCGACCCAATACTGTGTACAACAATGAAGATGATGGAATAATTGTGACTTTTACTCATATTTTAGGTTCCTGCAATTTCTTTGGCATATGAAGCTGCTGAAAGTGATATCATGAAGAGACAGCCCAGAAACGCTAAAACAGACAAGTTGGTGAATGAAAGGCTTATTAGTATGGCCTATGGTCAGATTGGTAAGGAACATTTGATAGTGTCTCACACACAAACACTAAGTCTAAAACATTGGGACTACCATATGTGTTTAATTGGGTTGAGATTTCGTGACTGCAATGGTCACAGCATACTATTTATATTTGTTTTAATTTTTATTGAGTGAATGCTTTTGTCCTGTAAATAAAATATTTCATTATAAGATGTGTGATAAGCCAGATTAATTCACCCTCACTAGCCCTAACTTAATAAACAATCCACTATACTTTTCTTTGTAAAACCATACTTATTTATTACTATAAACACTTTATAAATCTCCTCTACCTGTTGATCAGATAGATAGATAGATAGATAGATAGATAGATAGATAGATAGATAGATAGATAGATAAAAAGTAAAAAGCATAGCGCTGCTGTTTATGAATTATTATATATAGTAATTATGGTTCTTTTTTTAATCTTAGGAATGATGCAAGCTACTGCAGGATTCTTTACTTATTTTGTGATTCTTGCTGAGAATGGATTCCTGCCTGCAGACTTAATAGGACTGCGTGTCAATTGGGATGATAAATATTGCAATGATCTTGAAGACAGTTATGGTCAACAATGGGTATGTAATACTTATGTAACTATAAAGAGCTAAAATGCAGAATTTTGGTTTCGTATACTATACAGTACATTAAAGTACACAACATGTTTTTTTTTCTAATTGTTCCTGTAGACTTATGAAAGAAGAAAGATTGTGGAGTACACATGTCATACTGCATTCTTTGCCAGCATAGTAATTGTGCAGTGGGCTGATCTGATCATCTGTAAGACCAGGAGGAATTCCATCCTACAACAGGGAATGAAGTACGTGAACAAATTTATAGAAAATATATTAAGCAGTTGCATAGTTTTTCAGTACTTTATTACCAGAACTTTTAGAAACTGTTTAAATTGCTTACATTTTATGTTGCTCTTTTGTATTTTAATAATTTTTAATGTTTTTATTTTCTGTTGTTTAGAAACAAAATATTAATATTTGGGTTGTTTGAAGAGACTGCTCTGGCAGCTTTCTTATCTTATTGCCCAGGCATGGACGTGGCTCTTAGAATGTATCCACTGAAGTGAGTTTGCATTACACACATCTTTATAATACTATAAGTACATTATATTTTAATCAATATGAAAATGACATTATGCTT
>JAOTRS010000027.1:3195366-3218517 GCA_028565755.1 Dinotopterus cunningtoni
AATGTTCAGCAAAACTAAACAGATATTTTTTTCCTTTTAATTAAACTTTAAATTATGCTTATTTTTCCATTTTCTAAAGGTAACAATTAATTGTCATTGAGGACCTCATAGGACTTACCTGTATAAACATCTTGTGTATCTAAAATACCTGTAAATGTGTCCACAAAAAACTTACCCACTTCCTAGATGTTTAGGAAGGTCTTGGATTGGTTGTCATTGAGATGTTCCAATGACCTGCCTGTACGTTCCAACTGTATCTGAATCTCCGCCTTCATCCAGGTGAGATACTGGAGTATAAAGGCTGGCGAACCTGATTAAGAGACGCAGAGGCTCAAATGTCTCTCTGAAGAAAATCAGGGGAGAACCACAAGGGGGATTTTGACCATTTTTTGGAGAAGAATGGGGTTAGGAGTAAGTGGATTGTACAGTTGTACAATGGATTCTTGTTTTAATTGTATAGCTTTTCTAATCGTTTTTAGATTTGTCTTAATTTTATTTCTTAAAATTTAGATGTTATTATTAATGTTTTTGTATGTTTAATCTTTCTTTAAACAAATACTCAGACAGGGAATGATAGGTACAGGCTGGCATCGACATCTGAAAATGAACCAAAAAAAAAGAAACGAGGAAAGAGAGATCAAAAAGACCTGGATGAACTGAAAAAAGAAGTGGACTTGGTGAGGATTGTCTCCAAACTAACAAATTCCAATTATATCTGCCATGAATGAAAAATTTTCTTGTCAGCGTAACAATTGTTAAGATATTTTAATTTGCCAATTTAAATTATGCTTATATTCATCTCATTTTATACCTTAGCATTTATTAAGATATTTGAATATGTAAACTTGCCTGAAAAGTACATTTATTATTATAAATTATTATTATTACAATTATTTTTTAAATAACCATGCAGGATGATCATAAATTGACCGTGGAGGAACTTCTGCATAAATATGGAACTGATCTTACTCGAGTGAGTAGTAAAATCACGTATATATTTGTTACGCTCTTTTATTTTACACAGAACATTAAGGGAACTTACAAGAATTTTTTATAGAACAAGAACAGTTTATACTTTGGAACAATAAAATAGATCAGCATTTAAAAATCTGAAACATCATTTGCTTAAACTGACACTAATACTTCTGTCTTCATAACGTTAAGGGTTTGTCCAATTACCGTGCAAAGGAGATCCTTGAACGTGATGGGCCGAATGCTCTAACTCCTCCTCCAACAACCCCAGAATGGGTCAAGTTCTGCAAACAGCTATTTGGTGGATTTTGTACACTGCTGTGGATTGGAGCGTTTCTTTGCTTTCTGGCTTATACTATACAGATTTCCACAGACAGTGAACCTGTAAGCGATAATGTAAGTAACACACTTTTATATGAATTGAAAAATATTTATGTTTTTTTCCTCTATTAATTGTAAAGAGTTGGAAGAAAAATTATAGAATGTGTGTGTGTGTGTGTGTGTGTGTGTGTGTGTGTTAATATTCCCCCTTTTAGCTGTACCTGGGTATTGTACTTGCAGCAGTGGTGATGATCACAGGATGTTTCTCATACTATCAAGAGGCTAAGAGTTCAAAGATTATGGAATCCTTCAAGAAACTTGTTCCACAGGTATTGGAACACATTGTATTACAAATTTCTCACACGTGAATGTCAGAATTTGTCAGAATTTTCTCACACATGAATGTTTTTAAAACTGTAACCACTGTGTTATAGCAAGCTTTGGTGATTCGTGATGGTGAGAAGAAGAGCATTAATGCAGAGGATGTGGTTGTTGGCGACCTCGTGGAAGTTAAGGGTGGTGATCGAATTCCTGCTGATCTCCGAATTATTGCTGCACAGGGGTGTAAGGTAAGAGAGTAACTTTGTCATCAATTGTCCTATAAGGGCATTTTAAATATTTTTTAAATTTGTCTTAATTAAACTTTTCCCCTACGCTCTTAGGTGGACAATTCCTCCCTTACTGGTGAATCTGAGCCTCAAAGCCGTACCCCTCAGTTTTCTAATGAAAATCCTTTAGAGACGAAGAATATTGCATTCCTGTCTACAAATTGTGTTGAAGGTACAAAAAAATCATGAAAACTGTCATTTATTTTATTAATTAATTTGATTTATTTACCTTTATTTACAATGTAAATGAAATTTTACAAATTTGTGATGTTTCATGTATTTCTTTTTCAGGCTCTGCCACAGGCATTGTGATCAACACAGGTGATCGCACTGTGATGGGTCGAATCGCTATCCTGGCTTCAAGCCTTGAGGTTGGACAGACACCAATTGCTATAGAGATTGAACATTTCATCCACATCATCACTGGTGTGGCATTTTTCCTGGGTGGCACTTTCAGCATCCTGTCTATGATTCTTGGATATACCTGGTTGGAAGCTGTAATCTTCCTCATCGGACTTATTGTTGCAAATGTGCCTGAAGGATTACTAGCCACAGTCACGGTCAGTAAAGTTATTGAATATTATTTGAAATTGATCAGGCAATGCTAAACTGGTAAATTACTTTTTTTTTTTTTTTTTTTACAATTATTTAAATCATAAAAAAATCTTTTGGCTATTTTTGTAATTACTTATAACTTTATAACATGTAATAACTTAATTTTCTGCATTTCTTAGTTTTTTCTTAGTACACAAAACAAGAACAATAACCAGTTTCAACTTGATTATTATAGGTGTGTTTGACTTTAACTGCGAAACGCATGGCCAAGAAGAACTGCCTGGTCAAAAATCTTGAAGCTGTAGAAACCCTTGGATCCACCTCCACTATTTGCTCAGACAAGACGGGAACTCTGACCCAGAACCGCATGACTGTGGCGCATATGTGGTTCGACAACCAGATCCATGATGCTGATACCACAGAGAACCAAAGTGGAACCTCTTTCGACAGAAGCTCTCCCACATGGTCTGCCCTTGCCCGTGTAGCTGGCCTGTGCAACCGAGCAGTATTTCTTGCCGATCAAGCCAACCTTCCTGTCCTTAAGGTTTGTTTCTGTAAAAGTTACCACTAAAAGTTATAATTGAAGCTTAGTACAGTGTAAATGTAGTATTTGTATAAGCATCTGTAGCATCCAAACAAAACTGGAATTAAAGCCCCAACCCTAGGTACATAAATCCAGGGATTTATTCTGAAATTAGGTTAATGCTGGTTCTGGGACATTCATTTTTTTGCTTTACCCTCAAAAGTAACAAAGCTAATGTTGTTATGAACCGAATCACACAGAATGTAACAGACAAGTCTGAGCAAACTAATGAGAACAAGCAAATCAGTATGGACAAGCCATAGGCCTATAAGGATTTTTAATAAGATATTTAGTTATGATTGCTTGCTTGCTTGATTGATTGATTGATTAATTGATTGATCAGACTTTTATTAAATCTAATGGATTATCTGGGATTTGAGGAGTAAAAGGATTTAAAGCAAATATTTTGTTACTTTAAACTTTGCTCTTTTTGCAGAGAGACACTACTGGAGATGCATCAGAGTCTGCTCTATTAAAGTGTATTGAACTCTGCTGTGGCTCAGTGAAGGACATGAGAGACAAATATACAAAACTTGCTGAGATCCCCTTTAATTCCACAAACAAATATCAGGTACTATGTTTTCATTCATTCATTTAATATTAAAAATTTGAATGATACTGAATCACTAACATTTATGGATCTGGTGTACAATAGCTATCAGTCCACAACAACCCCAATTCTACAGAGACCAAGCACTTGTTAGTGATGAAGGGAGCTCCGGAGAGGATCCTGGACCAATGTTCAACCATTATGCTTCAAGGGAAAGAACAGGAGCTGGATGATGAGATGAAGGAAGCTTTTCATAAAGTATATTTAAAACTGGGTGGTCTTGGAGAAAGAGTTCTAGGTACGCCACATCAATGTACATTTTTTACAATGACCTCTCCAGATGCAATGTAGTCTGTACAAATTGACAAAGATTTTTTCTTACAGGTTTCTGCCATTACAACCTCCCTGATGATCAGTTTCCTGAAGGATTTGCATTTGACACAGAGACGGTGAACTTCCCTACTGAGAATCTGTGCTTTATCGGCCTCATGTCTATGATTGATCCTCCTCGTGCTGCCGTGCCTGATGCTGTTGCTAAGTGCAGGAGTGCTGGAATCAAGGTTTTGCCCTATTTCACTCTTATTTTACATGTTGTATCTTAAATGCAAGAGTTGGTATATCATAACAATGCTCTTCTAATTAAAGTAATTGCCTGTATTTGTAGGTTATTATGGTTACTGGTGATCATCCAATCACAGCTAAAGCCATTGCTAGGGGTGTGGGGATCATCTCTGAAAACAGTGAGACTGTGGAGGACATTGCTGCTCGTCTGAACATCCCTGTGGAAGAAGTCGATCGTAGGTAAGCACAAAAAAAATTAAGCTACCTGTGGTTTTGTTTCCTTTTAAAATACCTAAATTATATCTGTAAATATTGGTATTTGCAGAGATGCAAAAGCCTGTGTGGTCCATGGTGGCGATCTAAAGAATATGAGTCCAGAACAGCTGGATGATATCTTAAAACACCACACCGAGATTGTGTTTGCCAGAACGTCCCCTCAGCAAAAACTCATTATTGTGGAAGGTTTCCAGCGGCAGGTACTACAAAAAAATTACACCAATACATTTATATAATGCATTTTATATAAAAACTAATTAATTGCTTAATATTTATATGATTTTTCTCTTCATTCTGACAGGGAGCCATTGTAGCTGTGACTGGTGACGGTGTTAATGATTCTCCTGCTCTGAAGAAGGCTGATATTGGTGTAGCAATGGGTATTGCTGGATCTGACGTCTCCAAACAGGCTGCTGATATGATTCTCCTGGACGACAACTTTGCCTCTATCGTTACTGGTGTAGAAGAAGGTAAAGAATCTGAAACTTTAATTGCTTTTTACAGAGATCATATAAAAGAGAGTCCTCACTTTGAAATTACATTGAATATAATTATCTTCCCAGGCCGACTGATCTTTGACAACTTGAAGAAATCCATTGCATACACACTGACAAGTAAAATCCCTGAGATGTCACCGTTCCTGTTCTTTGTTATTGCGGGCATTCCTCTTGCTCTGGGCACAGTCACTATTTTATGTATTGACCTGGGAACCGATATGGTGAGAAACACTATATTTAATTTATATTAATATATATTATAGTTATAATCTAAAGGTTTTTATTGCAATTGTCAGACTTTCACTCAATTTGGCAAATTCTCTTCCACAGGCGCACTAAGCGCAGCTGGAACTCTAATGTTCTATGACAGATAGTTGAAATTAGCTTGCATTGTCATACATCCAAAATACATCAGGACACCATTGTTTTTGAAAGTAGTGACAATGGCATAAAGTAACACAGTGTTGTAAATGCAACCTCAAAACAACAGAATGTCGACCTTTACAGGAAATTTGTTACATTCATTTTACAAAACACCTCTTTTTTCAGTTTTGGCTTCGTCCTGGTTTGTCAAATAGTGGTTGTCAAGGTTTTATTTATTTATTTATTTATTTATTTTTACTGTTCTTTATTATTTGTATTGTTTGCTGCTGGTCATTTAACCATGCAATATATGTGCTTTAACTAGCATGAGCAGCAAATACCTTATTGCCTAGCATTGTGATCTTATAGCTCTTAGCATTCAGCCAGGGCTTGAGTCCTGCTCAGGGAATCGGCTTCCGGGCAGAAAGGGAAGAAAATAGTGAAGCAGCAGTAGGATAAACAATCAAAGAAAATTTCAGCTGAGGAATAAAAATAAGTGCTATAAATAAACGTTTTTAAGTTATATTTGCAACATTGTAATAGGGTAATTCATTTAATGTTATTCTTACATCATGAATGTAAACCTAGTCCAATATCATCTAATCATAGTAAATCGAATTTAAAAAAAATGATACCAACGGTGTCCCTACATAATTACTTTTTCCAAGTTAATGTTACCTGAATGATTTGGCAACCAAAAATGGAAATTGTTCATAACAATTAAAAAAACTTCTATATACACAGTCTGGTCAAAAAAATGCATGTTCTAAGAATTTGTTTGATCGCCTTCAGCTTTGATTATGGTGCCCATGAGGTGGTCAATTCATCCGTGAAAATGATTCCTCATGCTTTTTTTCTGATTAGTCTTTCTAAAAAATGGTTTTCTTATGACAATGTATGTGGAAATGCTCTTACTTTGAAAGACTAATCATGGCTGTGTCAGTTCAACACTATTCTTCCAGGTTTTAACGGTGTGTTGCACATTTCTTAAGTCAATTCCAGTAATTTGAAATATTCAGTTGCTATCTTTGTGTGGTGCAAGCCAATAATTTGACCTTTTTGGCCAGGAATGTATTTTTCTTTTAAAAGCTTTGAAATTACATGTTTTGGGGAAAACACAGGAGTAAATGACTGCATTTTATTTCAAAATAGCCCTTCCAAGAAAAGCCAATCACATCACGACTTTCTATGACACGAACAGTAAACTAAAACCACCAACTGGGCAAAACAGCCGCTGTCGTGAATAACATTTACAGTGTGTTAGAGCTAGTGCAGTTACTCCTGCAGTCATACACTAGTTAAGTCATCGTCATTAACTACAAAAAATTTGTAATGATCAACAATCTTTGTAACTCAAAAAAAAAATTTTGTACAACAAACTCAAGCAAGAACACAATCAAAGCCAAAGTTTTATTAAAACTGTGTGTGTATGTGTGGTTTTATATTAATCTTACAGGTGCCAGCTATTTCTTTGGCCTATGAGGGTCCTGAGAGTGATATTATGAAGCGGCAGCCCAGAAATGCTCAGACAGACAAACTAGTCAATGAAAGGCTCATCAGTATGGCTTATGGACAAATTGGTAAGATAACTTTTTGCATAATACATTTAAGTCAAAGTGTAGTTGATCTTTTAGTCCAAAGTACTAATACCAAAGGAGTTATATATACAAAAGTAAAATGATCAAATTTTGATTTTGTGTTACTGTGTGTGTGGAGTTTTGCATGTTCTTCCTGTGTCCTGTTTTGTTTCATCCTCAAAAAGTATGTGACATGGCTAATCTAAAACAGACCCATATATGCCCAGTGTCACTGGAAATCACTTTGGATTAGCAACCCTGACAAGAGTAGAGACCTTTTTGAAGATGAATGAATCAAGATAAAGTTTATTTGCCTTTTCTTTTATAGGGATGATGCAAGCAGTTGGAGGGTTCTTCACCTATTTTGTAATACTTGCTGAGAATGGATTCTTGCCCTTGTTTCTGCTTGGGCTGCGTGTACATTGGGATGATCCCTATAACAATGATCTGGAGGATAGCTATGGTCAGCAGTGGGTATGTATTATATCATGAATTGTATAGTGTATATACAATGATTACAGTGTAATCATGTATTTAATACTAAACATTATATCTTATTTTATTTCATTTTATTTTATATGCATAATACTTTTATCAATGTACAGTCTCACAAAGCAGCTTTACAGAAATATAAATTCTGCATATACATTTAACATTTTAAAAATATATACATTTATAGCAATTTAAATTAATGAGTAAGCCGAATGTGATGGTGGAAATGATACAACATGAGAGGAAGAAACCTTTAGAGGAACCAGACTCAATAGGGAATCCATCCTTATTTGTGTGATATTGAGTGGCGTTACTATAAATAACTCTCTGCTATAACTGTGTACTGTATGTTGAAAAGAGCAAACGTATAAGTCCACTTTGTTAAGGGTTATTAACTGATGGAAAACATTCATAGCAGTTGTAATCTATATATGATCAGAGCAACTGCAGAAGATGGCAATCTTTGTGGTCTCTAAGTGCAACTATCGTATGTAGTCTCATGTATATTTAAGCAAATTTTCAATTCTACAGTCACATACACCACTGTCTCCATTGCCTTCCTGTAGCTAGCTACATCAGATATAAAACACTGAGGCTTGCCTACAAGCCAAAAATGGGCCAACAGCCACTTACCTCAAAGCACTTATCACACCCTGTGCAATGCACCACGCTCCCCCCGATCCTTTAGTACTGCTCGGCTGGTCCCACCATCTGTCAGAGTACAAGGAAAGCATGCATCAAGAATTTTTTTTCTGTCCTGGAACCTAAGTAGTGGAAAGAACTTCCTCTAGATGTCTGAACAGCTGAATCACTGGCAGTCTAAAGGTCTACATTTTCCTTATGCACTTGAGTTAATTAGAGCAAACAAACAAACAAACAAAAGCAGATGAAAAAAAAAGTAAACAGATGGTACTTTTATACAGCAATCCTATGAACCAGTATAGGATGTATTTATTGGTGGAGACTTTAAGGCACGTCTGTAAGTCGCTCTGGATAAGAGCAACAGGCAAATGCCATAAATGTAAATGTAAGCAAAGCTGAAGAGAGACTATGAAGGCCTAATTTGCTGAACCTTTGTAAGTGTTTGTTTGTTTCCTCCCCTTAGACTTATGAGCACAGGAAAATTGTGGAGTACACATGTCACACTGCTTTTTTTGTCAGTATTGTGATTGTACAATGGACTGACCTAATCATCTGTAAGACCAGGACAAACTCACTGATACACCAGGGAATGAAGTATGTATAACATAGAAATGATATTAAATAAAGTGTTTTATTGTAATTGCTATTTTATCAGTGCATAATATTGTATTGTATAATTTATAAACTACAGGTGGGTTCAATCATCTTTCATTTAACTTTTTTTAGAAACAAAGTCCTTAACTTTGGCCTTTTAGAAGAAACAGCTTTGGCAGCATTTTTGTCATATTGTCCAGGGACGGATATTGCTGTTAGAATGTATCCACTGAAGTAAGTTCAATTTTATTTGCAAATAACCGTATATTTTTCTTGAAAGGGAAAAAAAAAACTTGATGCTTTTCTTTATTAGGTTGCTTATATGATTTAATGACGTAATATGTATTGTGCCATAATGGATTAAATCCAAACATCATCCACCATGCTTGAGCATTACAGCAGTAATATTCAGTGTCCTTATCTTCTAGACCATGGTGGTGGTTGTGTCCTGTACCCTACTCACTCCTCATATTTATCTATGATGAGGTCAGAAAATATTATCTTCGGCGAAACCCAGGAGGTAAGAACAGCCCTACATTAACTGATTTAACACAAAGAATGTAGATTAATAGTGAATAAAATAAAAAAAAAAGGAATCTCACACACATTATTTTTTGTGAAATTGATTTAATGAAAATCTGTGATTCCATGGTGAATGAGCATTCTCTCACTTCTGTCCCGCCTCCCCCTCCTTTTTTTAGGTTGGCTAGAACAAGAGACGTATTATTAAGTCACAATGACCCTCTACTGTGAACACACCCACAGTCAGTAACTGTGCAATGCTAAAAATAAAGCATTTTTATTTATAAAATAAATATCAGACCTCAAGTTTGGGGTAAAAAAAACAACGTGTATGATGTTTTTTATTTTTTATCCTACTTGCTAAAACACATTGAGCCGTATATATCCCTATATATCTCAGGAAAATTAGGCCTTACAGCTATCCTGCTAGTCTGACGGTCTATCTTTAGCCACATGAAGTAATACAAAATGACAAGAGGCCTATTTCATGCAACCACAGCAGCAGGAACAAACATTGCCTACTTGTTTCCAAATGATAAGCATAATTGTACAGTACAGTGCAGAATAAGTATCTCTTATTTGAATGAAACTTACCAGAAGTCATGTGCTCCAAGGAGAGTGAATCACTATGAGTGTGCTTAAACCTGATTGCAAGAGTAATGCACAGAAGATTAAATTGCTGATAAAGCAATATCGTGTGTTGGCTTAGGAACATAAAAGGCATACCAAGCCAAGAAAGACCTGATTGAAGTCATCTTTGACTTACAAACTTATCTAGCTTGTGCTATTGATTACTGTCATAAATTAAATTTCAGCTACAGTTCTGCAAACCAATTAGATAAGAAACAACAGCCTTTAACTGATAATGTGTGATTACAGCAGCTATTAGATGAGACTTCTGTTCTGTACATACAGTAATGTTAGGTTTTATTATTATTATTATTATTATTATTATTATTATTATTACTGCAGTAGTAACATCTTCTCATCTAAATATGTGCATCAGTGGAGCTATGATCATAACATGACACTGAGGCAAAATAGCCTGGAGCTGAAGTGGGGCCTTTAATGTCTCTTTATTACTGCAGCAGTTTAACATTCCAGCATAGGGGAAATCGCTGTGCTGTAATAGGGTGGAACATTTGTTTCCAAGGCAACACACATATAGGTTAAAGCCTATATTGTGTCATTATACTATTATCATTATTTGTGTTCACTTTCTTTATATGTAAATTACGTAACTGGTCAGATAATAAAGTGTGAAGATAAAATTTAATAAAAGCAATAACAAAAAAATATTAAAAGATCAAATTTGAATAGAAAAGTATATACAATTATCAATGAACTTATATATATATATATATAAGTATATATATATATACAGTTACTGTAACTTGGTAAGCATTGCTAAATGTTTTAGTATTTTATGTAAATGTAGAAAAAAAAAACTTTTCATAAGCACAGATCTTCTGTTAAGTCTAAGACGCATAACCAAAATGTTTCCACAATCTTACAGTCATTACTGAGATTAGTTGAACGCTCAGTACAACAGTTCCCTCCACACAGCGCAGTACAGCAGGAGCAAGAGCCTCTCTCTGCCGCAGACTCCACCCACCTCCATGTTACCATGGCAAAATACCAGACGTCACGAGAAAAGGAGTAGCGGTATAAAAGTGTGGAGCCGCGCGCGGCGCCGGAGGTCGGTGCGTGTCCGGGTGGAGTGACACGTGTGGTCAGGACGCGTTCAGGGGCGCCTGTATCAAGACCAGCGGCAGTTTTTATTTTAATTAGTGACTTTTAATTCGTTTTAAATCCTCTGGATTGAACAGACACTTTTTTCCCCTTTATTTTAAACCCCAAAGACGTAAAAATGGGACGTGGAGTAAGTGTGGGCTGAGTATATATTTTATTCAATAATAACGTTACATGTGTGTTTAATTAGACGAAATGCTTTTGGTTGCGCGTAATGAACCTCTGGATTGATTTGGTGAAGCGGCGGTAACATAGATGCCTCCTTTAGGCATGACTTCCGCACTTCTCTCTCTCACTCGTTAGGGCTTAGACTAACATGGAGCCTGTTGGATTTAATATCACTTATAACCCGGTAATTTGATGTAAAAAGCAACAGGTACTTATGTTAGAAAGTGTCCTTGATTGTCCTGAGATCAGGTGAAATGTCCAGGTCCGGTTAAGATCATTAGTGTAGCGGTGAAAGTTCTTGTGAGATGGCGGCGAGGTTGCTGTGGCCTGTTTTGCGCGTTGAAGGAAAATGAGTCTTGTGACCACACACACACACACACATTTCACTCCGTCTAAATCTTCCAGTCTGGCGGATCTCTGTACTGAGGTTTGAAAGTGCGGATCGGGTTTCCCGTAGATTCTAATGCACCACGTTGGTGCGACATGTTTGAAAGGTGGGGAATGGAAATTTACTAGAAACGCTCATGGGCTTCACTGAGCCTTCAGTAATCGCACAATTCCGTTTTCCCCCCGCTAACACACACACACGCACACACACCGAAAGCAGCAGCTGCCGCCCCAGACTGATGCAACAGTGTGTGCTGCCCGCTATGCCGTGCTTCATTACCTAACCTGTCATTTTTAGGCTGACGCTAGCAAAAGCGCATTTTCCTGTCTTTTCAGTGTGTGAACGTTGGTGTAGAAGACGTGGAGCCATCATGTCTCCTCCTTTTTTTTTTTACCGCCCCTCACCCACCCCTTCATGCAAAACCTCACCAATAGCCCAAGGCAAGAAACCCACTCAAAACGCGTTCAATTCATAAGATTTCTCATTATGATGATGACTATTATTACACAAGCGGGAAAATTAATCATCATGTTTAAAAAAACAAAGAAAGAAACAATGTTGCATTCTCTTCTTTTGATCGTGTAACGTTGGTGTTTTAAAATAACCGATTGCTGAGTCGCGCGCGATTTCAAGCCGTTTGATCTTTTTTCCTAAGATGAGTAGGGCGAATCTCTAACGTTTAAATGATGAAAGGTTTACACCCAGGACCATGACTGAGATGTGGTTTGGTGCATTGAACAACGCCCCCTTCCTCCTCTCTCTGCGCTACAACCCCCACAGCTGATGCTTTTCCCCACACTGCGTGTTCAGATGAAATCTAGAAATCCTTCACTTTTATCCTCGCTCAGTCTCAGTGATTATCGTGAATTTTATTTTCCTGTGATGGTGAAATGACACGGTAAGGGTTAAGATAATTTAATTTCGTCACAGGCATGTTTGCTTGTTTCTATGTATGTAAACCTTTCACATCTCTCTCTCTCTCTCTCTCTCTCTGCTTCATAACTGCCAGCAGCTTAGTGTTTAGGAACAGGTGTTTGGACACAGCTGTGTTCCCTCGTGCCCTGTACCCCTCTTATTTTTCCTTGAGTGTCTGCACAAAGCTTAAGGACATCATGTCTATTCAGAGATTCCCCACATTCTTTCCATTCAGCAGTCACTATGTGTGAGACCCTTTGTTTCTGGCATTCTGGTCTCTACAAGTGAGAGGAGCAGTAACCCCCCCTCTCTCAGTGGAGGCTGGCTTAGCTGTTTCCTTTTTTGGTGCTTGGCCTAAAGGAGCAGATGCAGTGTGGCGTAACATGCTACTCCATGCATATTCGATGCTGCTCTGCTGTTACTGGGGAATATCATGATCCTTGTGAAATGTTTGCCATCGTACAGGATTCACATATTTGAATGAGACTGGTAACCCCAGCCCTGGCCACCTTCTATCATGAAAGATGTTGTATTTAACATTTGACTTCACCTTTGGAAATGTCTGGGTTCCAGCCCTCGTCAGTGATCATTAAGTCGCAACCATTTTTGGAGACAGCGTGACAATTTATGACCAGGCACTAGTCACAGGTTCACCAATGTCCAGGATTATTTTTTTTGTTACATTTTTATATTAATGGTTATTTTGTGTGTGTGTGTGTGTGTGTGAGAGAGCGAGAACGAGAATGAGTGCACGAGTGCGGAAGTACACATACTTTAAAAGGGGAGCTATCATCATAAGAACACAGGTGATGGACAAATTTACCCGAGTCCAGTCCATAAGGTTTTACAATCATGGTGTAACATTTTATTCGGACTGTGTAAGAAGGCAAAATATAATCAGTGCTAGAACTTAATAATAGCTATTCTTGTATAGTTATTTGTATAGTCTTGGTCAACAACTTATTAAAATAGATGAGCATTCAAACACATTAAGCAATTGTGGCAAAGGTTACACACCAACCAGAGCATTAGGTGTGAGGGAGTGTGAAGAACAAGCACATGTTCTGAGGTCATCAAAAGGGGGAAATACATGTGCACATTTACAGTGACCTTTAAATGTGATGTTTAATCATGCACAAAACCAGTGCATCACAGTTCATGTTCATAGGAACAAACTCATTAAAGAGAGAACACAACAAAATGCAAGCAACAAGAAAAATTGGGCCCTTATACCCTTTTCTTTTAAATTAATGAAGATACTTCAGAAACGGACTCAGGAGGTGAGCAGGTGTTGAAAGAGGCAAAGACGTAGTCTTTCTGTTGGGAATGACTCATACAGTTTTTGTGGCTAAGATCCTGCGAAGTAAGGAAATGTTCTTGAGTTTTTTTCAGACATGGGATCTGTAACATTTTGGGCTTCATCAGTCCATAAAACATCATTTTATTTCATTTAGACGGAACCCCTGAGGGAGAGAGAGCCATGGCTTGTGTGTAATAATTGCCATTGAAATCCTGCCCACAATTATAAAAACAAATAATTCTACCAGCTATGGATGGAAAATGGTTTAAAAAAAATAAAAACATGGCTTGACTTTTTGTGGGAACTTGATACTTGTGCGGGATGCTTCTGTGTCTAAACATAGCTTCTATGTTTAAGAACATAGTGAGAACATAGTTTAGAAGATTTGGGGAGAGGCAACAATCCGGCAAGCATTTACAGCACTATTTCCTCGACTGCTGTGATTGGTAGGCCCACTTCACATACTGTGCAGACTGTACATGTCTATTCTTAAATTTTGTGTTTCAGATTTGTCTTAGCTAAGAGTAAAAGAGTTCAGACTTGTGTCCGAATGCGCTCATTTCATAAAAATTGCTGTAGACGTCATGCTGAGTTGACCTTAGGAACATTAATTGGAGTTAAGATTTGTGTAAAGGAGCCCATGTCTAAAAAGGGCTTTGGTGTGACCCAGCATTGGCAGGGGAAACCAAGTTTGCTGACTCAAACTGTAAACCTAAACACTAATAAAGCACACAACAGCATTTTTCCTTAAAATTAAAACGGCACATTATTTCCATAAATTGCCTATTTAGTACAGAAGCAGTTACCCATCATACAGGTAAAACATGGAAAATGTGTGTGCTGCATGTTGATTTTAAGTGGTGCATCTAAATGTTTTGCTGGTCCTGAAACTTTCAGTAAGGAGCATCAGTGCTAGTCGTGGGGGAAAGCTTGTTTGGAGCCCTGAAGGGGTGTGGCTGCCCTCGGGTGGAGGAGAATGCACAGCGCATTGTAGAGATATCGGAGAAGGTTACATCACTGTATAATGTGATCATGCTGTATTTAAAACAAGCTCGGATATAAAAACTAAATCTACTGTAAAGATTTTTAGTTGCAACAGATTTAAGAAGCAGAAGTGACTTTATAGAGTGTCTTCTCAAGTTATCTGGTCCCAGTAAGCCCATGTTGTCTCTCAGTTCACTTCAATCTGATTAAATTCGTTCTGATTAGAGATTCTGTTAACACTCAGCATGGATGCTGATCTGATGAGCGTTTACGTTCTCAAGTGATCAAAATGTAACTTTCTTGAAATGTGCAGAACAGTCCTGGCTGTTGTGCACACTGAAATATTAGAATTTTAGGCTTCCTATCTTTTCCAATAAATCCTGCCATTTGTATTATGGATAGTTACAAGGATCCAGTCTCTTCTATGATTGGTTAGATGCTTTATTGTGTTTGAAATGGTGATCCAATTAGTTCACCTTCCTCATCCAGAGATGCAATGTTTACCTGAAGTAAATACAGGAGGAAGAGTTACACGTCTATTATTTACCTACTGAACCCCTCTCCACTGAAAGATTGTTCTGATTCGAGTTGGATCAGGTCAGATTGTTCCTGTTGGTGTGTACATGATGCCAGTTGTCCTATTTATCACTTTTCAGTGCTGGTTGTCTGCTGAGTCAGTGTCTACAGCTGGTTAGGGTATGGGTTATTGGACTAATTGCCAAAGCTAATAAGTTAAGGAGAAGAGAGCTTAAAGTGGGCGATGCACACATTCTCAAGAGGGTGCACACAAAGTATCTAGTTCATTATCTCTCTGTGGTTCGAGTGACCGAGCAGCCTGTTTAAACAGATTCAGATTGGCGTGATCATGCCATCTAGTATCTTTAAACATTTTACACACAGCACAGAACGGTAAGGTAAATAGTATTATCGATGTATTTTTAATTCTAGGTCATGATGATGATTCGAGACGTTTGCCTGCAGATGCGGACTACTACCACTAGAGCTGTGGATCATGGGTAGCATGTCACTTTAATTGATCTTATTTTTGATTCAGTTCCATTGCACTAAAGGTTACAATCTGATTTATTTCAAGCACTTTTATTTTTTACATCTTTTTAAAACATTAAAAAAAAACTACTGAAATGATCTAATACACAGTTTAAATGTTGTGTAACTTGTGGGCTTAATTGTTTACATCATATCTCAGCTGCTCATTAAACTCTTAAGACGGGTATTTGCACAGTGCTGGTGGTCTCTATTTTCTGCAAAGCTGACTTTTTAACTGAACAGACCATCAAAAGAGCTTTTAAATTGCAAACTCGATTAAGTTGCACAGCTCTTATTACCACCTGTTATAGAAAATAATTCCCTTTCATGCTGCTGCAGAGTGTCTGTGTATGATGGCTGACGCATACGGCCACAATCATTACAGTAAGAACAAAAACAACTTCTTGGTTGGAGCGGAGCAATAGGAGTAAAATTTGAACTGTGATATCAGTACTTCAGTACTTTCAGTAATATCCAACAATGTTGGATAATACTGAAAGTACTGAAGGTATTGTTGAAAACTTGAAAAATACTGTAGCAGACTTGATAAACGAGAAAAACTCAATAATCCACCACCTCAGCTTGTGTAAAAAATGCTGTGTTGTGACGCTGGAATGTTTTTGTGTAAATTAGTTATCTGAGGGCAGTTTATGAGCCATAAGGCTAAAGACATTAGCGTGTTTCTGTATTTTAAAATATTGTAAACTTTTTTTTTTTTTTTTTCCCCCTGTTGTTAAAAATGTTGTTAAAAAAACTGAAGATATTCCCCTGCATGAAATGTCTTTTATATTCAGAGGACATGCTCGTCAAACACAAAACCGCCTACAGTACATCAATCATTATTGAGTGATTTTTAAGCAAATTTCTTTTGTATTTTATGTAACTGGACCTCTGCATACGGTAAATGCAAAATCAATGTTCTGGTCATTGATGTGTCGAGGTGATCAATTTCTTGTTAAAGTTGTTCTCTAACATTGTCGAAGTGAGAAATCGAAATTATTGGAGGTTTTTTGTTTTTCTTTTGAGTAACTCACAAGCCAGCGAAGAAGCATTTTCGCCCTGCTGTCTGAATCCTAATTTTAAAATGCGCATATCCACGATATCTAGCCACAGAATGAAAATGTGAATGTGTGCCCAGATTAATGAGAGCATATTATTTAGTTTGCATGTTTCTAATCAAAATTAAATTTCATTCATAAATTTCATTTGTTTATTACTGAGACAAACACAATCTGCCATCATGTGCTTAGGTTTGCTTATTTAGCAGTTCCTCATTTCTCTAAGGCTGTACATGCATGACCTTTCCTACATGCATATCTGCTGACAGTGTAGGACAATAGAAAAGTGTGTGAGAACCTAGAGTATACATGGTAAAATGATCCAGTAAAATTCAGAGGCTGTGATTCAGCACTTTGACACGATTAATATTGTATCCCTATATTTAATTATATGAAGCCACACGTGGCTGTGAGTAGCAGTATGAATTTGTGGGCGGGGCGCTACAGCAGCGAAACCTTGGGTAATTTTATTGTGGGCGTGGCCGATGAGCGCGAGATTAAGGCTAGTCATGGTAGTTTTCCTGTTGTCATGGCAATGGCTTTACCCGGCGAGCGTATGGTGTATGTCGTCACAGTTCAACAGGCGGCCGGTCAGAATTAGCCAGGTAGCTAACAGGTAACAGGCGTTCACGGCTTTGTCCTGCAAGACTTCCGCGGCCTTTTTCTGTGTGCATTGCGCCCCCTATAGATGAGGAGAACGTGGCAACCCAAATGTGCCAAGCGAAAGGTCACTGTCTCCGTCTAGCGGCCGCAGCGTTTTGTGCCTCGAGGTTTAGGTACCAGACTGAATTCCAACTGTGGTGTTTCTCCCACCTCACCCTGCTGTCTGTTCAGTTTTATTATATTTAAATGGAGATGAAAAGTCCCTGCTTTACAGAATACCAGCTGCAGTGGTGTTTCCCCACTAGGTCTGAATGTATTTGGTCTCAGACTGCCTTCTACAAAAATGTACATTGCTCATAAAAATTCAAACCTTTTTAAATATTTTAAGTTTGCGACGCCCTGCTCTAAAACCATTTACCCTCGAAAAATAGTTTCCTCTCGCCGTGTTCAGAAATGTAGACACCTGCTCAACCTCCAGCTGTTTCATTGCACAACTGACATTTGTTTAACCAAATGAGTGTGACGACGACACTGTAGGCAGAACAGTCCTGAACACTATTTACAGTCTGGCTCTTTTTTGTTGTTAATAAAGGACTGGGTGTTATTACCGTGTGGGTGGTGACAGGGACAAATACGGAGCTTGTGCACAGGAGACAGTGTCTGGTGTCGACTGGGCGTTACTCATTCAATAATTTCTTCGTTTATATTCAGTTAATGCTATATTGTGGTGTAAATTATGTTTAAGGCTTTCGAAGCAACCATATTTATTAGAAAATATTTTATGTGGGTGCAAGTGAAAAAGTGAGCGGTTATTACTGAAGTATGATTTAAAAACACAAGTCCCTTTTACAAATCTAGTGTTGGTTATATAATGTGTGCGCGAAAATGCTTTTTAAAAATGTCTTTTAATGGTTGTGTACAATGTGTGTGGTATTATTATTGTTATTATTATTATTATTATTATTGTTGTTGTTGCACCGGAATTTTTGTAATGGAGAGCATGTCTGTCTGGTTTATCATAGGAAGGCCGGGAACAGTATGAGCTGGCAGCCACCTCAGAACAGGGGGGCAAAAAATCCAAGTCCAAGGGCAAGAAAGACAAGGATAAGGATATGGATGAACTTAAAAAGGAAGTGGACTTGGTGAGTCAGCTTCTTGTACATTGTGTAAATTTTAGATCGTTGTGTGCAACAATTTAAATTATTTTTTTTTCCTCCCTGCAAAAAAAAAAAAAAAAAAAACTTAATAGGATGATCATAAGCTGACTCTGGAAGAGCTTAACAGAAAGTATGGCACTGACCTTACCAGGGTAAGTCTGTGGTTTTTTTTTTTTTTTTTTTTTTTTTTTTTTTTTTTTATAATCCAAGTAATAGTAAAAAATTTTTTTTTATTAATTTAACTTTTTTTGAGCATTTTTTTTTAACCTGTTTGATGTTTTGGTACAGTTTGTGTTTAAATATATATTTAACTTACTAGGGATTGACTGTTGATCGTGCAAAAGAAATTCTTGCACGTGATGGACCCAATGCCCTGACCCCCCCTCCCACCACTCCAGAATGGGTCAAATTCTGCAAGCAGCTCTTTGGTGGCTTCTCCACTCTCCTGTGGATTGGAGCTATTCTTTGCTTCCTGGCATATGGAATTCAGAAAGTTTCAGAAGATGAACCAACGAATGATAATGTAATAATCTATATAAAAAAAATGTGAAAATTGAAGTTGATTGAACCCTGTTTTTAAAAAAAAAAAAACTCTCTTGCTGCCTTACAGCTGTACCTGGGTATTGTGTTGTCTGCAGTGGTTATGATCACTGGCTGCTTCTCATACTATCAAGAGGCTAAAAGCTCAAAGATCATGGACTCTTTCAAGAATCTTGTTCCTCAGGTACTAAATGTTCTTTTCGTTCCCTTTATACACTTGTGAAATGAATTATATTGGTTATGTTTTTTTTATTTGTTGTTTAGCAAGCCTTGGTTATCCGCGATGGTGAGAAAATGAGCATCAATGCAGAGGATGTGGTTGTTGGAGACCTTGTGGAGGTTAAGGGTGGAGACAGGATCCCAGCTGATCTGCGGATCATTTCTGCTCATGGATGCAAGGTGACTGTGACTAAATTATGTTCAGGGATGAATGACATCCTCGTATATGCCTAAATGTTTGAGTTATTTGAGGCCTTTGTCCTTTTTAGGTGGACAATTCCTCACTGACCGGCGAATCCGAGCCCCAGACTCGTACTCCAGACTTTTCTAATGATAATCCTTTAGAAACAAGGAACATTGCTTTCTTTTCCACCAACTGTGTCGAAGGTACAGTTCTTTTTCTTTGTCATCGTTTGATTACGGATATTTGAGTGAATATTAAAAGTGATTCTTCACAAACTCCTCACCTATTTACCAAACATTTACATTACGTGTTTGGCAGATGCTCTTATCCAGAGCAACCTACAAAAGCTCTTTAAAGTTTCCAAACAAAGCAACGTGTTATTTATTAAATATTGAATGTGTTTTTGTTTTTCCCCCTGTAGGTACAGCCAGAGGCATAGTCATCAACACTGGCGACCGCACTGTGATGGGTCGTATTGCTACTCTTGCCTCTGGTCTGGAAGTTGGCCGAACCCCCATTTCCATTGAGATTGAACACTTTATCCACATCATCACTGGTGTGGCTGTCTTCCTCGGTGTTTCCTTCTTTATTCTTTCCCTCATTCTTGGATACAGCTGGTTAGAGGCGGTTATTTTCCTCATTGGCATCATTGTCGCAAACGTGCCTGAGGGTCTTCTGGCTACTGTAACTGTAAGTACCTATTTAAACGTCTGTAGTGAAATACTATAGGACGTACCATGATTTACTAATAAGATCCTAAATAGATGGCTTGTGTACATCTGAAATCTGGCAATTTGGATCTTGGATGTCAAGCTGACTGGGTAACTTTGTCACAATCAGTGCTGCACAATTAATAATATAAACAAAATTGCAATATAGACCTGGGAATTATTTAATCACAAATGGCTGCAATTTTATATTACAAGTTATATACGCATACTTTAATTTCTGCAGTGTTTGTCAGTAACTTGAGTATTTTTTTTTAAAAAACAACAAAAAAAAATTGTTTAAAAAATGAGAAGATGAAGTGAAACTGTGTTTCTAGGCGTGAGGAAAAATAAAAACACAATGAGTGAACTGAGGGAACAACAATCAGGTCAGCGTGTTGTTTCTGATTTGAGTTCAAAGTCAGCAAGCAGAAAGTAACATTGGGTTGATGTGCTGTCTCTGTCTAGCCTGTGTCTTGTAAGCCAAGCTTAGCCATGCAGTTCTCTCTGTGTCTAGTAAAGAGTATTACTGTTTGACGTAGCAAAACTAGGTTTCGTACCATCCTATGTTATTCAAACAGTGAGTCGGTGTGTCCGTCATGTCAGGTGATTATACCGTGTCACACTGCATATACTGTACATTTAAGCCTGATTGGGGAGAATATCTTCCGGGCTGTTTAAGTGACTTCCCTTGTCAGTGCAGAGTAACAGAATCACTAGTGAGTAAACGCTGTGGATGATTTACTTGTTCATTGCTGCTTCATTATTAAATTATAAAAACGTCAACATCAGATGACTAATGCTTTTTCTGAGAGAGAGTTTTATTCGGTCGTGCATCCTGTTTTAAATAAAATAGAAAAACGTTTTAAAATTTAATTTACTATTTTAACAGGCACCTATTAGGGCTAATAATATTAGCAAATTACAATCATGTAATTTTATAAGATTTCATTTTGTCATGAATAAATTTCCACAAACGTAACACTTGCTCTTCATTTTTCATCATATACACGTACCGTTTTCCAGAGCTGAGTTCTAATCCCTTCCCGTCCCTGTGCACAGGTGTGTTTGACTTTAACTGCTAAACGTATGGCAAAGAAGAACTGTCTGGTAAAGAACCTTGAAGCGGTGGAAACACTTGGATCCACCTCCACTATTTGCTCAGACAAGACGGGAACTCTGACCCAGAACCGCATGACTGTGGCGCATATGTGGTTCGACAACCAGATCCATGAAGCCGACACCACAGAGAACCAAAGTGGAACCTCGTTCGACAAAAGCTCTGCCACTTGGGCTGGCCTGGCTCGAATTGCTGGTCTCTGCAACCGTGCTGTCTTCCTTGCAGATCAAGAAACCGTTCCAATCCTTAAGGTATTCAGACTATTTCTAAGCAGCTGTTTGTAAACACATTAACCATACAAGTTACAGTTCACCAAAATGTTTGTCATTTTAGAGGTTTTTCACCCAGTTGTCCAAGATGTAAACTTGCCAATCCTTGTTTGTCTACCGGTGCTCCTGTGTAATATCACCCTTTGCCTCGAGGGAGCTTGCTCACCTTAGATCCCAAAGCCTCTTAAGTGCCGCCTAGTTTCCATGTAAACACTTTCTGCCTTTGAATAATTGTAAAAGGGAAGATGGTCAGACAATTTTACTTTTAAATAGAGTTTGAAATCCACTATTTGGCACAAGGGTTTTAAGCTTTAATTTGCAGTAAATAAGAAATAGTAATACTGCATGTTGCATTTCTTTGCACACGTCCTCCATAAAACTGAAATGAAGTGCATAACTCTGTTCCACAGAGAGATACAGCTGGCGATGCGTCCGAGTCTGCCCTGTTGAAGTGTATTGAACTTTGCTGTGGTTCAGTGAAGGAGATGAGGAGCAAATACACAAAGATTGCTGAGATCCCTTTTAACTCCACCAATAAATACCAGGTAATGTAATCATATCAGGCCATCTGCTGCTCACACAATATGCAATTCGCTTGCTTTTTGTGAGTAAGATCTTGCTAATGCCTTTTTTTTTCTTTTTTTTTTTCTTTTAATAATGGCCATTGTCCATTAGCTGTCCATCCACAAGAACCCCACTGATGGAGAAAGCAAACACCTGTTAGTAATGAAGGGAGCTCCTGAGAGGATTCTGGATCGATGCTCAACTATTATGCTTCAAGGAAAAGTGCAGCCACTGGATGATGAGCTGAAGGATGCTTTTCAGAACGCCTACCTGGAATTGGGTGGCCTGGGAGAGCGAGTGCTGGGTAATGTTCTGTTACTGTGAACGCATCTCTGCCTTTCAGACACAAATTGCTGACAAGGTGTGATGTTCGTTGCTAATAAATCATGATTCTTTTTTAGGTTTCTGCCATTTCGACCTCCCTGACGATCAGTTCCCCGAGGACTTCCAGTTTGACACAGATGATGTGAACTTCCCCACGGAGAACCTGTGCTTTGTTGGCCTCATGTCCATGATTGATCCTCCTCGTGCTGCCGTGCCGGACGCTGTTGGAAAGTGCAGGAGTGCTGGAATCAAGGTATAATGATTTGCAGAACCTAACAAGTGTCAGCTGATGTTGAGAGTAGAGTGGTTTACATTTTAAAACTTCGTTTTAGGTTATCATGGTTACAGGTGATCATCCAATCACAGCTAAAGCCATTGCTAAGGGTGTGGGTATCATCTCTGAAGGCAATGAGACAGTGGAAGACATTGCTGCTCGTCTGAACATCCCAATAAACGAGGTGAACCCAAGGTAAGCTCAAGGCAGTTCTTGTATGTGGATCATTTGCTTAAATATCTGTGATTAAAATACAATGTGCGTGTTTACTGTTATTCACCCTTGTTTTTTTTTTTTGTTTTGTTTTCTTTGGCTATTAGAGATGCCAAGGCGTGTGTGGTTCATGGTGGTGATCTTAAGGACCTGACCCCTGAGCAATTGGATGACGTCTTGAAACACCACACTGAGATTGTGTTTGCCAGAACTTCTCCTCAACAAAAACTCATTATTGTGGAAGGTTGCCAG
>JAOTRS010000027.1:3218668-3230427 GCA_028565755.1 Dinotopterus cunningtoni
GCTCTGAAGAAGGCTGATATTGGTGTAGCAATGGGTATTGCTGGATCTGACGTCTCCAAACAGGCTGCTGATATGATCCTCCTGGACGACAACTTTGCCTCTATCGTTACTGGTGTAGAAGAAGGTACAGGACACTAAGCAAATAAAAGCAATATTTGATATTTCTACTGTAAAATATTCTGACCCTAACAATAAATTTTTCTTTTGAAAGGCCGTCTGATTTTTGACAATTTGAAGAAGTCAATTGCGTACACCTTGACGAGTAACATTCCTGAGATCACTCCGTTCCTTCTGTTTATCATTGCAAACATCCCTCTTCCTTTGGGCACAGTCACCATTCTGTGTATTGACCTCGGTACAGACATGGTAAGCGTAGTTATAGTAAGCGCTTGTTTAACGGAATTGTTTGACATCTAAATTGGGCTTTATCACCTATGACTTCCCTCCCAGGTCCCTGCGATCTCCTTGGCTTATGAGGCTGCTGAGAGTGACATCATGA
Source organism: Dinotopterus cunningtoni (assembly GCA_028565755.1). Lineage (NCBI taxonomy): Eukaryota > Metazoa > Chordata > Actinopteri > Siluriformes > Clariidae > Dinotopterus > Dinotopterus cunningtoni. The sequence continues at coordinate 3,219,168 of JAOTRS010000027.1, forward strand.
AGAGGCAACCCAGAAACCCCAAGACAGACAAGCTGGTTAATGAAAGGCTCATTAGCATGGCATATGGGCAGATTGGTAAAAACCTTTTGCTACTGCATTCATTTTAATAAAGTTTACCATTGACATGCATTACACCTTTCCCTGTGCATGCAATGCACTTGACCACTTAAATTCTGACCACTTATGCCCCTGTTTCCATTAACAGGGATGATTCAGGCTCTTGCTGGTTTCTTTACCTACTTTGTAATTTTGGCTGAGAATGGATTCCTGCCCTCTACATTGCTGGGTATACGCGTGTTCTGGGATGACAAATATACCAACGACCTGGAAGATAGTTATGGACAGCAATGGGTGAGCTGAAATTATTTGCCGGGGGTTGGGGGAGCTGGGGGAGCTGTAAAAGTTTCAGGGTTTTTAACATGACCAAATTCTTTCCAGACATATGAGCAGAGGAAGATTGTGGAGTTCACATGCCACACTGCGTTCTTTATCAGTATTGTGGTCGTGCAATGGGCAGATTTAATCATCTGTAAGACCAGGAGGAACTCTGTCTTCCAACAAGGAATGAAGTGCGTAGTACATGTTCAAAATTTGTAATATTGGTTTTACCTGGATATGAGTGTTTTTAACTTCTCATTTTTTTGTAAAATGCAGGAACAAAATTCTAATCTTCGGTCTGTTCGAGGAGACTGCTTTGGCAGCGTTCCTGTCCTACTGCCCAGGAATGGATGTTGCCCTTAGAATGTATCCACTCAAGTAAGTTTCTCAGGGTCACCTTCCTAATATGTGCTTCAGAGAACTGATTGGTGTCAGGAACTATACATTTCATGCCCACATTTTGGTTCAAGTAGGCCTTGATCTGTCCATTGTAGTGAGATCAACATGTGAAGTTTGCAAATAGATGCATTTATTAACATTCAGTCATCTCTGATCTTGTCTCTCCAGACCAAACTGGTGGTTCTGTGCCTTCCCCTACTCACTTCTGATCTTTATTTATGATGAAATCCGAAAGCTTATCATCCGACGCAGTCCAGGAGGTGAGTGTAATTTCACTTCATTGTCTCAAATCAGCTTTACAAAAATGTAGATACTGTAGCAAATAGTGTATCCCAATTCAAGTAATTTAACAATTTGTTTATCGGACATAAAACCAAGGGCGACATGGTGTGTTAAATATAGGAAGCAATAGGACCATGGATTTTTGACCACCAAGCAGTTTTATTTCATATCATGTAGTTCATGCTAGATTTGGGATGACTAATGATGTGTGTGTTCTGTTGTAGGTTGGGTGGAGAGAGAGACCTATTACTAAAGCATCCTGTCCACATTGCAAAAGTTTATTTGCATGGCTGTCTTGCTGCCTGGAATTGAACCTCAGTAATTCAGTTTTTTTATATAAACAAATCTGTACGTCTATAGGGAATGCTTGACACAAACATGGAGATCATGAACCAAGACATTGCGTGCCTTGTTTCTGAAGCTGGACCAATTTTCTACGTTTTTAAAATTGTGATATAAATAAACTTCCAGGCGGTTGCCGCATTTGGGATCATTTGGATGCTTTACATTTATTCATTTGGCAGACACTGTATCCAAATAGACCTACAAACTCGTACAGGAGACAAGCATAAAGCTGAGCAGTTTGAAAGGGTCTTGCTCAAGGGCCTTAAGTGCCCGCTGACTAGATTTCTCTCTTATTTTTTTTTTTCTCCCTAGCTCTCGATGTGAATTGACTAATAATAGATGAATGAGTAAATTTTCTTTACATATTTTAACACTAACCAAGGACATGCTGAATTATGTGCAGTGTCCATTTCTAAAAGTAGGATCAACTCGGTTTATAGATGTGACTTGTAGCTTTAAGGCTTTTCTGCTGCAAAATGACTTGAAATCTGTTTATACCAAGTTGGAGCCGCTGAGGTCTCTCTGTGCTTCCAACTCAGGTGGGTTTTAAAGACCGCGGTTTATATACTTCAGTGGGAAGCCAGTTTTAACCAAAATGCCCGTGAGTCCCCAGCATCCAAAAAAAGGCACCAAAGATCACACTTAAAATAGTTCCTCTGTATGTGAGTTGCATTAGTAAATTAGCATGTTTAGTTCTAAGGGCAGTTCTACTTTAAATGAAATTCTTCTCCCTTTCCTTATTTTGCTCTTCTAAAGCTGAGCCCAACACTGGGATGTTTATTAGGTGTTTAATTGTACTTGAGCTACACTCTTTCAGCTGTGCTGTGCTTAATTAATTTCCAAATATTCAATAAACCAAATGAAACAATGGCACTCTTTCTTCACCCCCTCAAAAAACATTTAAAAAGATCAGTAAGAGGACGGATGTATTGGAGCACATTTTCTTGTTTGGCACAATAAGAAGCATGAACCCAATAACCTTTTATGTAGGAGTATGATTTCGCCTGATATGACATTACGGCAGAAAGATGTAATTTGTATTTTAAACCATGTATTTAGTGTGCATGATTTTTGCATGACTTGTAGAGAGTTGAATTATACAAAACAAAAACAGCAACTGGGTCCAGTGTGAAGTGAGTTTTTATCATGGGGCAGATGTAGTGCTTGGGGACCAGGTGATGTGTACAGTCATCATTTCTGCCTAATTTAGGCTTTACCACTTTTTGAATCCTTAAAGAAATACGAGCTTGCCAATTATCTTCTGTTTATGACCTCCTTGATATGTAAGTCATTATTATAAATGCATTCCCTATGTGAATGAAGACTGTTAAATGAAATCAAATAAAAAGACAAAAGGTTAAAATGTGTCCTGTTCAATTGTCATTTCCTTGAGGCTTATGTAATCAATATATAAAACAAATTGTATGTGCAGTGCTTTTAGCAAAAAACACTGTAAATGTCATGTATTGATGATTTTTGAGGTAGAAGTGGATACGTAATGAGTCAAAAGTGACTGGGGTGGGAGAGTACTCACTCAGACATGAAACAATCTAAACCTATCAGTTTTAGGTGGGATTGAGTTTTATTTGCCTGTACTGCATGGATGTGATCTATTACAAGCTGTATGTTACAGTCATGGTCGAGTTTTGATTTATAAATGTTGCACAAAGTTGGGTCATCTCCCCAACTTTTCATTTCATTTTCCCATTTAGAAAAAAGATTTTAAGATATGACTAATGGGAAGCTGGCAAGAAAAAAAGCACATTCTCTCCAAACAAACATTAATTATGGCAGCATAAATTTACAGATTGGTCTTTTAGAACCACAGTATATTACACAAGTATGTATTAGTTAAATGTGCAAATGATCCATGATGCAATCTAACTTGTATCACATTTCAATAATTGCATTATTTTTACACAAAGTATTTCCTTTATGAACAATCATTAAAATAAAGACTATACTAAAAATACAGGCACCAAAGATAAAAAGCAAAAGTGATTACACCTCTTGTGTAATTTTGGCACTGAGCGATCGTTGTCATGCTGGATTATTCCTCTTTTGCCAAGATTCTGAAGACTGGAAGTCATCTTGTCAGGTCATATTTTGGTGTCTATGGGCAATCCTGGGGCCATCTATAAATATCTCTCAAACACCTTTCACAATCATGCAGCCCAATATCACACTTCCTCCTCCATACCATGCATTGAGTGTGATAGTCCCAGCCAGGTTCACACCAGACTGCAGCCAAATAACTTTATCTTCGTCTCATTTGACCTAAAAGTTTTCTCCCAATATGCACCAGTGTTGTTTTTGATTATAGTTGAATATTGCTGTTACGTGCTGAAGCACAAGCATTTTTTTCCTTGGAGAGCATCCATTGATGTTATGCAGCATCCTTTGAACTATATGAACTCAGGAACTCTGATTTCCACTGGTGACCCCTGTGTCAGGTCTGAAGCACATGACTGTTTTACAGAGCTAGATTGTTCAAGTCATTTTGGGAGAAAGGCCACTGGAGCTCTGGTTAGTGTTACTATATTACATTCTTTATCTTTTGATTACTGCTACAATTTCTGGTCACCAATAATCATTTATCCTTTTCCATTTTTGTGAAGTCCCACAATCAGATTATCCAATTAACATTCTTTTTCATGTGAAGCCAAAACACAGACACGAGAGACACACAGCCCGGTCCAAAATTAGGAAAGACCTGGTTCTCTCAGGTTGTTAGAAATCACAATTGTACTTTATTGGCACTACGGTCACATACTGGGTTCCAGGTTCAATTTCCACCTCAGGTGTGTGTGCGCGCAATTACTCCCCGTGCTTGGTAGGTTTCCTTCCACAGTCCAAAGATAAGCAGATTAGGCTAATTGGAGTTCCCAAATTGCCCATTGTGTGTCCATCATGCAATAGATTGGCCCCCAGTCCAGGGTGTACTCCATTTCGTGCCCTTAAATTGCATTCCCAAATTGCCCGCAGTGTGTGAATAAACGTGAGAATATGTGTACCCTGTGATGGATTGACACCCTGTCCGCTGCCCCCTGTCTTAAAGGCCCCTCTGCCTAAAGCAGTATAGACAGTGCGCCGACTTAGGTATACTTATTCTTGTGTCATTAATCACAGGTGTTCCAACCTTAACTGAAATCTTGACCCAAATCCACATTTGTTTTTGCATTGCATTTCTATATTTATTTCATAATGTATTTAAACTACCACTGTTTCTGATACTTCAAATATTTTTGTTTGTTTTTTCTTTTACTTTACTTCATCCATTTAGCTTATTTTCTGCACTACTGGCAACCACTGTGCTTTCATATCACACAATAGCAGCGGGAGTTGGCTGGGCTCGACCTGCATGGACAGTTTAAGCACAACCCAGTGATGTCATATTGCCTCATGTTGTCTAATGCTGTAATTCATTTCCTGCAGCACACATTATTCAAAAGTCTGGGTAGGGGAATAACAGATCAACTCCAGCCTCTCGTTCTGGTCCCAAACCAGTGGGGACAGGTTGGGAATGGAGCCAGCAATCCCATCACGTAAACCAGAGGAACTACAGAAAACGAGAAGAAATTGGTTGAAGGAATTGGACATGCTAATCAGCTGAACATATGGATATTTCCAAACCAGTTGTGGGCCTCCTGCCATGAACAATTTAAGTCAAAATAGGATGCTGGAATCATTTTGCACTCCTAAGTTACCAGTGATCCTGCCCCAAAATGTATCAGACATCCTGGTGCCAAACTTCTGGCTTGAGCCCTCAACACATGAAGGCCTCTAGCTGCTGCAGCGGATGGCACTGCGTGATCTGCTCGGGGATGTGTGGTGACTGAGGACGTTAAACTTGACTGAAAATGGCCTTAGACCAAGCAGACGCTGGCATTTTGATGGCTTGAGGGCAATTGGTGACCACAGTTTTAGGATTGCAATTGCCACACACAATTTTATACCTCTATAAGTCTCAATCAAGTGGATTTTATATTAACTTAAACACATTGTTATATACAGGAATTGAACTTTCAAGCATATAGCCCACAGATTACATAACATTACCACCACCAGGTGAAGTGAATAACATGCATACATACACATTACATATACTGTACATAACACACACACACACACACACAAGTGAACTGGTTACAGGTTAATGGGTACACTTGCAGGGACCAAAGGCCAGCCTGCTGCCCAATCCCACAAAAAAGCTAATGCAGAACAAAATGCCAAAAAATATGCCAAAAAATAAAAATAAAAGTTAGCACGAGTCTAACAGAACCTTGCAGAACAAACTTTAGTTTAGAATTTTCTGTTTTGTTGCAATAAAAGATGTCAGCTGACTATGCTATCCCTTAAATTTTTTTTTCTTCCTAATGACCGACAGCTAAACATATAAAAGTGTAGTTCTGGAAGTATGATCAAATATTTTGAACATGCATTGACCATATTGCATGACAAAGCACAAGGTGGTAGAAGAAAATTGTGTGCAACATAATTATTTTTTTTGCCAGGCAGTGCATCACTTCGTTCAAAGTAGAATGAAAGGTTTTGTTTCAGTATAAAGCATTTTCTGTAAGTCACTACTTTCAATACATGCTGCACTGCATTTTATTCCTTTGCATTAGACATTTACTTCCGACATTTAACATTTCATTTTAAAACACAAACCTGGCTACTGCATTTGCAATTTTATGTTTTTCTTAATCCTGTAATTTAAATTCCTTTTAAACAATTACCAAATTAAATACCAAAAATACATGTTTTGGACAACTGCTCTTTTTTTCCACCAATGTACACTATATTCCTGGTCATTTCCCATTTTGCCCTGGGAAATCCTTTGAGTCATGGATGAGGCATCATGATTGAGGTTATAAGAAGTTTATTGCAGAAACTCATTACAACCAAAAACATTCAAAAACTTATGTTCTTTGTAAGTGTGTAAATGAGCTAGACAACTGAAAATAAGTCAGATATACCAAGCAGATATGCAGGATAATTCAGCAAAAGGAATGATTAAAATTGTGCAACAAGTAATAGTGGCTCTATTTAACATTTTACTGTAAAAAGGGACTTTGAAGTGTTCAGTGATTACTCAAATGGCTTTGCTTACTTAAGATAGGATTGAACAGACAAGTGTCAGACCCCTTATTTCAATAGAATTAAACTGTGAAAAATAAAAATTTACTGGTGATTGTTTTAAGGATAAATACATTACATTAACAAATTTCACTACACCAAAGATTTTTTTTCTTAAGGTTAGAAAAAGCATTAGGTGTTAAAATGTTGATTATGAAAATGTCTGCATGTACATAGACATACAAAAATACATCTGCCTTGGCTAAGGAAGCTATTAAATAGACATACTGTCAGGAATCCAGCATTACTCATGTACCAGCCTTCATGATAAAACATGTATTGATTAAATTGACAAAAGTCAATGTTTAGTCTGCAGTCAGAGTCCTTTCAATATTACTGCACACTAAATAGAGGGGGGTGGGGGGTGGAAACTAGCATTAGTTGATGTGATCACTAGTACAGTAGAGAAATTTGTCTTTACACTTCTTATTGCCCTGAGAGGAAAACAACTTGTCTGACCAAACAGGAGCAAAAATGACTGGATGACACGCTGCAGATTGGAGAATGTAGTGAATAAACAGATATATGGACACTGAATTTTTATATTTTAGCCTCTGCACACCACTACAATGGATTTCAAATTAAGCACCTCCAATGTGATTAAAGAGTAGACTTTGATATTTAATGCAGTAGTTTTTTTTTAAACCCCTTAAATCAACTTTTTAGGATTTACAGGCATGATTTACACAGTTCTCCCATCTTCACAGGCTCACAAGTAACTGGATAAACTAACCTGACCATATATTATCATCATTCAATCATTGACTAACAATGCTTGGATGCAAAAGCTTTGCAAAGTCTGGAAACTTTTTACATTCTACAGTGTTCTTAACCTGCCATGGGTGAAGGTTTTTTTTTTCTTTATCAAGGACAGAATTCTACAATCATCCACTTTGTCTTCTGTGCCCTTTAAAACCTTTTGGTGTTGCTGAGCTCACTTGTTCTGTTTAATGATGGCGTCCTTCAACCGCGCCAACCTCTATGGACTGCATACTGAAAGCCCCATGAATCAACTCCAGAGATCTCATCTCCTAAATGCATCATGAAATAATTAAACAGACTACAACTTGGCAAGCATACGAGTCTGTCATCAAATTACTTTTGAGACTGTGTGTATAGAAAGGTTGTAATACTTAAACGGTTCATGCAATATTTTTGGAAACCCCTTAAATTAAAGCTGAAAGTCTACTGCGGTACACAGAGGCAAAAAATATATACAATCACTGGTCAAATTATTATAAGTGGGGCTAAACTATCCCCTTCAGAGAATTAGCTTTTCACCACATGAATTTTATTAGGCATTGATATGATCTCTGCTTTAACTGAAAAAGCAAACTGTAATGCTCAAGTGTCTCCGACATGTACATATCTCTGCAGGAAAGTCGATGTGTTCCCATTTTTTAGGGCTTCACATCTTTATGAGAACTAATTAATTAGTTTTACTGAATATTAATGATCTTTGGGGGGTTTGTAACACTGATTACTAGTGGATATACACAGTCTCTAAAATGTTACTGTCCAAATTTAAATGCATTTATATTTCACAATAGAGAGAAAAAGAGATACAAATGAATCATAAACAGCCATCTTTCTGTATTAATGATGTCACATGCTTAAAAAATGAGAAAACTTATCTAAAAAAAAAAATAAATAAATAAAAATTCACAGAGACCTTCTACCTTATGTTTTTATTTTTATATAATGGAGTGACTGGACAGAAGATATGCTGTTAGCCATTACATCACATCTGCATGGGTGCAAAACAACTGGCCCTATACCAGTGAAGTCACTACAGTTTATGGTGATTCTTGTTTAAACTAAAGCTGCAAAATGTAGAAGATATGACGATCTCCTTAGTGTAAGACATTACAATGGGACAACACGACTGAACATGGGTGGGACTGTTCCTATTGGAAATATTTTAACATCTACTGCAACCTCCACACTTTTACCGTGATGAGCACAAGGACTTTTCTATAAAGAAACAAGTCTTTTTTGTGGGAAGAAATTAATACTACACCCATTGGGTAGGAGAGAGGGCATATGGGATCTTAGCCCTACAACCAAGTAATACTACAGTTTATTACTCAATAAGTGGGTGGGAGATTTGAGGTCTTCTCTCTTTCAGGTGGACAATGAGAAAGAATATTTACGCTGTGTTGAGGAGATCCTGAATGGCCTTCTGGTGAGTTTCATTAAGTGTCGATACACACTGTGTCCAAAGACCTCCAGAGACCTGCAGTTTGTGAAAGAGCAACTTTTAGACACCAATATTGATGCCTTCTTCCAGCAATAACGCTCGGTCAACTTCATTATGTTGGCTTCATGAATGGAGAAAAGATTAACTAATCACTCACTTGTACTTGACGAATGACATTTGCCAATCTCTTGCTGCAGTGATCTTCAGCTTTAATAGATTCATTAGCAACACCTTCAGCAATTATGAGGAATATCTTGGGAAGGTTTGCATTTTCAGGTCCAAGAACAGTAAGATTGTTGCTTTACCAAAAGGACAAAACATTGGAGAATAGATTAGGATTGGTCAAAAATTGAATAGCACCTGATTCACAGGAGTACAACATTGGACTTACCTTTCAATAAGATCACAGAGATAATTAAACGTGTGAACAGCTTCTTCTTTGTCTTCATTGAGCGGCAGCCATGAAATCCAATGAGGGAGGATCTCGTCAACATTGACGCATTCTGGTCGATACTTCATGACCTTGCCAACAGCAGAGATGCAGTTTTCTGTTGCATTAACATTTTCCTTCGCTCTGGAATCTGCAGCCTGGATCACTCCAATCAGGAGGGGAATAGCTTCTGGGGTACATGGGAAGAAATCAAATAAAAAAAAAAATCAACACCCATTGAGCTATGAGTTGTTGCAAAATTTATTTAAAGGGTATTAACAGTAAAACATTAAAAGTTTGCATGTTCTCCCTGTGCTTGGTGGGTTTCCTCCCACAGTCCAAAAGACATGCAGATTAAGCTAACTGGAGTTTCCAAATTGCCAGTTGGGTGTCAAGGGTGTACTCCATTTCGTGCCCTTAAATTAAATGCAGCCCAGATCACACTAACAAAACCGCCTAAGGCAGTGGTGAAAATCTGCTGACTCAAATTAAGAAAAAGTGACATATTGCATGATCTAGAGCAACCTACTAGAGCCAAAGTAGGTATGAACATACATGTTTCACCCAACAAGATCGTCATCTAGCCCTAGAGTATAAAAATTAGACTTTAGATTAGACTAAAGAACAATTAGACTTTTCCCACCAGTTTTTTATTCACTATTGTACAAAGTTCCCAGGGTCAGTGTCCACATAAAAGGACTCGTAGGGCTTGTCCCAGGAAACTTGCAGCACCCTGTAAAGCCCGTCAGCATACAGGTGCACTGGAAATGCCAGTCAGCAGGTGCATTTTGGTCATGCGTTCATGTGTGACAAAACTGGGCATCAAAATGACCAACACAGGACCGTTTAAAGATGATCAAGGCCAATGTCTCTAAGGCCTAAAACTGATACATCTGTGTTTTCTAAATGACATTAAATGGACCGCACACACCTGTGCAGAAGGGCCTGTAGTTCTCTCCTCCAAACTGAGCCATGACTCCGATCCCATAAGCAGCTGCTTGCCGTACCTCAGGGCTAGTGTCACAAAGGGCTTGCATCATGGGTTGCAAGAAGTACTCTGCATACTTGAATGAAGAAGGACTGCAGTGCTCGATCACGTCATCGAAAATGCACAGACCCCATTGTCTGTCAGCCCAGGGCCTATGTGGGCACTACAAGAGAACAACAGTGAGACGCACTTATGTGTCTTGTTGGCATTGCTTTTTATACTTGCCTGAACTTTGTTTAAATGCTTTTTAGTTTTGTTTTTTTTTCTGCTCATTTCCTCTGGGTTTCAGGTCAGGGATTTGTAATTACTCTGATACCACTCTGATATCTTTACTTTGTGGTCTTTAAACTTATGTTACAGCTTCAGTATTCCTGGGAGTTTATATGCGCCTCCAACACAATGCAGTGTCTGTGAGAGGTTAGGATTTTTATATTTGCATAAATTTATAGTTTGCATAAAATCATGCATACAGATGGATTAAGTCGACTTCGGGAGCTGACACGAGTGGCTTCGTCTGTGTGTCTTCTCTTTCTATGTTTCTTTTGGTTTCCATTGCTTGTTTTAACGTTTTTAATCTGAAATTTATTTCAGGATCAATAAAGTATCCATCTATCTCTTGGTACCTTGTGATACCATGAAATAACTTGTGAAAATACATTAAAAATCTTACAGTAACAAACAAAATTATTTAGCCTAGTTGCAGATATACAGTAGTTCCCCTGCAGCCCTTTTTCTTTTTGCTCTACAATGAATTTTAGATGAAATAATTAACATATGATAGGAAATCAAATCTGAAATTCTAAACTATTAGGGCAAACCATCCATGATTTAGGTAAGCAAAAGTATAGGAACAGGTAGTCAACAACAACACATGTTGCATTCTGCTTTGAAGATGTACAAGGCATTTATCTCAGTGCATTTCAGATGAATAAGTTTACTTTCTTTCCATTAGAGCTACGTTCAAGGTACAAACCTTTAGACTTTATGTGGAAATTAGAATAAAAGCGCAAATAATACAGGGCGACACAGAATAACGGGAATTTTTGAAATGCGTAATGGAGCGACATCACACACTGCACAGCAATTTTTAAAAAATGAT
>JAOTRS010000027.1:3306689-3318331 GCA_028565755.1 Dinotopterus cunningtoni
GTTATTATTAAAGAAAACAGCACAAACAACAGCTCAAGGGCTTGTAAAAACATTTTTATTTTTAACGGTAAAAATGTAAATTTTGGAATCCACAGAAGCTCAGTGGTCCGAGCACAACATAATAATCTTTGTATGATAAAATGACTCGTGACATGAATCTACACAAAGCGCTTTAGTTTTAAATAATCATTCAACACTGAACCCAAACAGCAAAAGAACATGAAATTCTTATGTCCAACATTGAATAATTATTTAATAATTAATAATTAAAGCTGTTCACATCGCGCGCGCTTTTAACTTTAAAAAAAATGCAGTGTTTAATCAGCAAGTATATGTTGCCCCTCTTTATAATAGATGAATATTATGACTGAATACATACACACGCATACACACACAGTGGACCTTTAGTCTGTGAGCGTTTTGCAAGACGAGCAAATTTTTTAAATAAAATTTAACTTATATATCAAGCCCTCGCTTGTTTATTAAGAAGTACCATGCGCTTTGTCTGCCGAGCGTCACGTGATCACAACTGACGCAACCACACATATACACGCGCATCCATGCATAAAACACACCCGCGAGAGCACACAAACACACTAACGGAAACACTGCTCACGGGATTCTTTTCAACAGTAAAGTGCAGTTGTTTTATTTTTACTTTATATTTTGTGTTAATTATTTTTTATGAATATTTTTGGGTTGTGGAATAAATCATCGGAATTTCAGTTAATTCAGTTAATTTCTTGTATGAATAAAATTAATTGAAATACTCTGATTTTGTAAAATTGCTTTGCTTACAAACAAACAAACATCTGATTGGGCTAAGTCTGCTGCAGTTTTGCAAGAATTTCATTAATTTTATTAACTTGGAATTTCATAACAGTTAGCAGTACAAGGCCACTGGAGAGACAGATCACCCTGCCCCTATTGGTGCATTTAGTTTGGCTGCAAGCGCCAGGGTGTGAGCAAAGCAAAGTGATAATTAGCATTTCTAGTTAGCAAGTCACAGCCAGTACTCTGAAAGAGAATGAAATTGGTATAATCTGGGCAGAGAGAAATCCAGAACGAAACAAACTGAGTATCACATATTGGGAGGATTTACCGACGTTGCAAGCTGCACAGGGTAACTCAAAATATACATGTCATCTAGCATATATGAAAGTAAACAAAAACAAACAAACAAAACAAACAAAAAAAGAAGATGCAGTGACATCATGTGATTATTTATTGCAAATAAAGGACACTGTTCTCTTTCCATAAGATCTTGGCATGTACACATACTGTAAAATGTATGAAAGTTTTAAATACTGGAGATAAGGAGAGGTGCAACTGAACATGTGTGTGCCAAGAAAGCTACTTCTGAAGTTTATGCAACAGGTTATGTGAATGCCATAAATTATGTTACAGTGGCATCGCACCTGTCAAGGGGTGGCAAATATACAGTCAGTCAGCAAGTGAACAGTTAGTTCTCAAAGTTGATGATTTGGAAGCAGGAAACACAGGCAAGGGTAAAAATCTGATTGAATTTTGCCAAAAGACCAAACTATGATGGCTAAACATTTGGGTCAGAGCTTCTCTACTTCTCCTTTACTGATCACTTATTTTACATATGATGAACTACATATCTCTAGTATTTTTTTTTTTTCATGAACACAATCTATTGTTAATAACTGCAAAGAATGTCTGTACAGCTGCCTATAGAAAGCAGTCCAGTAATTATATAATATTATATACTATAATATATAATTTGTATAAAATTATATTTTGTCTGACTAAATCTCTCTACATATATAATTTATTATATTAGAAATTGCCTGCAATATACCAATCAGCCATAACATTAACCTTCACTATCAATGAAGGTCAATGAAGGACTCCCTAAGGCTAGCATGTCTGGTTTGATCCCACAGAAAAATAAGTTGGTTATGCTAGAAAGATGCGAGTGGGGTAATGTAACGAGCCACAGGAACTTCAAAGGTGCCAGAGGAAATGTGCCTTTGATCTCTGTGACGAGGACAGCTGCGAGCTTACTGCCAGAGCTCCCACGGCTCTTCAACTCTCGCACAAAACCGGATTTCGTGATCCTGTCACCGAGGAAGAAAAGGCCGCTACACTGTAAAAAATCCAACTAGATAAATGTTGTATGAATGAATACTGTATTGTTGGCCCAACTTCTTACAGTAGTTTTTGTTAAGACAACAGGTAACATTGCGTTCTTGAAAACTGGAGACACAGACTAAATAAATAAAAGAAAAATCAAGTTGAGCCAGCAATTTACCTTTATTGAAATGCAATCACGTGATTTATAAGCCCCCTGATCCCCTCCCCCCTGTCAGACGGACGCTATCAGACTGAACTAAAGAGGTGAAGATGGCCAATTTGTGGACTCTATTTTTAAAAAAAAAAAAAAAATACTCAATAAATACTCACCAAAATAATAATGTTTGTTAGCTTACAGGTATTTTAGACAGTTAACGTTATATATGTGAGGCCGGTGTGTTTCCGCTTATCGTTATACTATACATTACTGAGGTGAGCTGAGCTAAGGTTAGGTACTAGTGATGGGAAGTTTGAATCATTTTAGTGACTCGGTTCTTAGAATCTTGTTTATCAAAATGAGCACATCTTATTTTGAGTCATTGAGTTTATTTCATTCTTTTGATCAGAAATAAAATAAAATGTTACATTTCCAATAAACAGACCCCAAGCACGTCTACATACACAAATTTTGGCTATAGTTCCAGTAATGAAAATATTACAATGCAGCTAAGGACGCATTATGATAAACAGTATGAGCATCTCACCTCTCATACTGTATCTTCTGGTCCGAGTCGTTCGTTCTTTTGAATCTAATGCACTGAATAGCGTCTATGGGAGTCAGGTGACAAAAGAACGAACGACTCGGACTAGAAGACTCATTGAGAAGTAACGTTCAATTCTATTTCCTGTGTACTGCATGGCATGGCGTCTATGGGAGTTACGTGACAAAAGAACAAACGATTTGGACCAAAGACTCAAAGGTGACTCTCTCATTTCTGTTTCCTGTACATAACCTATGGATGTTTTGCAATTTGCGCATACGCACCCAGTGCAAAATAAACAAATCACTCTCCGAGACTACTCGTTCTTCTGAGTCACATTAAAGACTCGTTCAAAAAGAACGAATGAATCGTTCATGAACGACCCATCACTATTAAGTACACTGTACAGGAGTTAGGGAGCTAAACATTCATAACCATATCTATCTTTTTCCTCACTTTGCCCTGACTTTTGCCCAGCAACAGTGTCCTACTCCACATCAGCATACACCACTGTGCGAGTGCTCAGCTAACAAAACTTCGAGAAAACCCTGAAGTGTTTAACAGGTAAGAGTAGCAGCGCTTCAGTACTCAGTAAGTTAAGGGATATAACAATGTCCGGGTTCGTTTGGCTTCAGAGTCACTAATGCTCATCTACGAGTATTAGATGGTTCACTTATCTGTATAAAAACCAAATGTGAGTTAATTTAAACTAACATGTAGTTACTCCTGAGAATGACAAAGTAAAACCCGTGAAAAAAAAAAAAAACCTTTTGAATATAAAACAATGCATGGCTTTAAAACATCATTAGAATTCCAGAAACAGTGTTTTACACTCTGGTGGTATATAGTCTTATTAATATATTTTACTTTTTATCATAACTAGATATTCAGTTAAATCTATCATCTTTGTCTTTACAAGATTCCACTTGTTCTCTTTACCCGGAGCTCTGCTCTGGTGGATTGGGGTCAGAGCCTGGCCTTTTGGAGCTACAGGAGGTGTGTGAACAAGCTGTTAGAGGGGACTGAAGTCTTTGAGGGTCTGCAGCAGCTTTAGAGGTGATGTTTGGTCAGGTCTGTGCTCTAAACATTGAATTCCAAAAGGACTGGACATACACCTATGAAGCCATCCAAACGCTTATTGGACTTGGAGAGACACGCTCCCCTCAAATTCATATGTTGATAAACATACTATTGTTGCCATAGATTTTGTAAAGTAAAAGAATCAGTAAGATACTGATGAGCATCTGGTGGTCTCCAGGTATTTTATTTACCTTTAGGCAAAATAAAACGTGTATTCTCCTGTTTTATGCAGATCATTGCTTTAACTTTGACTAGTTTTGGAAGAATAAAGTAATGTTTGTGTGTTCTAATTGTCAATCACTTTAACAAACTACATCAACGGGAGACAACTTATCTTTTTGAGTAGATGAAAAGTTGGGCTAAGTCAACCCTAGAGAAACATAATTAATTGAGCCCACTAACAATACTACTTGAGCTGACTTAAGTTGACTCAACTTTTAATTTAAATATTTAAGATTTTGAACTGGGTACACAATGTGTCAACTAAACAGCAATGTGAAATATTAGGTTTGGCCAGCAAATTTCTATAAAATTTCAAAATTTAGTAAACTTAAAAAAGCTTAAACTTATTACTAAACTTTTTTACGTTAAGACGGCCTGTTTTAAAAAAATTTTTTTACAGTGTAGGAGGTTACACAACGCGGCCCCCGTTCCCAGCTGGGGAAAGCCGCCCAGCTGCTGGACGTCAGAGAACGACTCCCGACTAAGGCCGCGTCCAAGAGCTGGGAGGGGTCAGTGTGGCCACCCCACGAGAGTAAAGCCACCATGAATGAATCGTGCAGGAGCTGCCCACGGCCCTGCACGTGCACACGTTCACTCTTTCCTTCCCTTTATTCCTTACCCCCTCCTTTTAACCCTTTCCCTACTCCATTTATCCTAAATAAATTACCCTTTTTCCTTGCCTAGTGTCCGTGCTTTATGGTGCCGCCCGTGCACAAAGGGTTGAACCCGTTACGAACACATATCAAAAAGTATTTTAAGTGCTGAACCAACAACTTTGTGGAAGAAATGTGGAAAAAATCTACAATGAAGACCATAGGGAAAATAAGAGCATTTCAATACATACACAATGTTAGGAACAGATTAGAATTCACAGGATTGGGACTTAACAGCTGTGCGGCCATAAGAAAACCACTTGAAAATGATGCTAAACAGAAAAAAAGGCTTCAATCTCCTAGGGATCATAAAGATTGGTCTTTGGAGCAATGGAAAAAGGTCTTGTGGTTTAAGAGGTCCAGATTGAGCCCATCATGCATAGTGGCCACTATACAAGCCTCTGGAAGCAGTGTTATAATCTGGTATTGCTTCAGTTGGTCAGGTCTAGACTCAGCAACGTTATGTGGCAATAAAATTAAGCTGATGAATGTACTGAATGACCAGGTTATCAGATCTTTGGAGTTTATTTTCCCTGATTGTACAGGAATATTCCAGGACTTGGATTGTAAAAGAATGGTTCTGGGAGCATGAGGAATCTTTTTCACACATGACCTGCCTACTACAGTACACTGTTCTGTAATCAAAGATAAAGGTAATTAAATCTTGTTTGCGACTCTTTTTTGGCAAGGCACTGTGTATGCAAGATTTAAAAAAGAAACATAAATTACTTATATTAATATTACTTCTAAGGGTCACCATCAAATTAACACAATACGTTAATGTTTAAACTTTTGCCCATATATTGTACATAGCATAATATATTAGTAAGTAATACCAAAATACTTTTCTTATATTACTTATTGATATAATGCTATGTACAATATATGACTCAAAATTTTTAACATTCAAGGATTTTAAACCATTGGAATTTTTAAAACCCTCAGCATAAATGACCTTAGCCAATCTTTATGATGAAACAAAAGTGACATGGGCCGTTTAGCTCAAGCAAAAGGATTTTTTTACGCTACAGCATAGACATTCTGGACAACTGTGTACTTTGTAGCAACAGTTTAGGAATCCACATATGAGTAGCATGAGCATAAGTGATGGATAGATGTTAACATATCTTTTTCCATGTGGTGTATTTCATATATAAATTCTGGTTGTAAATAGATATGAAACTTATTTTAACTTACTGTATTGAAGTCATTTTTGAGGTCACATCCTACCCACCTGCTCTAGTAGCTGTCTTAGCCTCTTAAGCTGAGATTCAAGCTGCTTGTTATGGTCTTCCAGAATTTGCATTCTTGCCTCTAAGCGACCCTTGTGTTGTCTTAGTAGTTTTGCCTCAGCAATGAGCTCAGCATCACGATTCTGCGGTGAAACAGGTAGCAATGGTGGAGGCGAAGGAAGAGGTGAAAAGCCCTTGTGGTCATGGGCCTTTTTAAGTCGATCATATTCTGCCTGAAGTCTCCTAAAACATTGACAAGGATAATTATTTGCCTGCAACAGTGGAAAAAGTTTATTTAACTATGGATTTTAAAATCATCAAACCTATTTTCCTGCTCTAGATCGCTGAGAACTCTCTCAAGTTCCCCCTTCTCTTCAGTCTCCATTGAAATAAGGATCTGTGCTGGACTTTGTGGATGGTTTAAGGGGGAACCCTGATTAAGACTCTGGCAGTAATGCTGGATCAGTAGGTGCTCGTCATCCCTACAAAACCAGAATATATAATTTACATAAAAAGGTACACACATTCAAAATAAAAAGTACAGTTTGATTTTTTTTTTTGTCTCTGTACACCACAGTAAATGTGAATTAAAGCAATCAAGATGTGGTTGAAGTGTAGATTTTAGATTTAATTCAAGGAGTTTTAACAAAAATATTACATTAACTATTTAAACTGCAAAATCAACTCAATAAAATAGACCACAAATTTCCTGGGATTAACATCTGGATCTTGTAAACAACTTACAACATAGAGACCAGAGAGCTGTCCACAAAAGAAAAGCAAACTATTTTGATCGTAAAAAAAGGGAAGATCAAAGCCACTGCATTGGGCATAGACAAAGACAACAAACTGGAAAGTCCAGATAAGACATTACTAACTGGCATCCAAACAGGTAAACCAAGGAAAACAACAGCCGTTAATGACAAAAACATAAGAGATTTGGAGAAAAAATATCTATCAATCGATCAATCACCAAGCTTAAAATTATTCCAGCATGACACATCAAGGGCTATAAAAACATGGTTTAACAAGGATGGTGTGAAAGAAGTGTGAGAGGCTGCTTACTTTCACTCATCTTCTATACCGCTTTATCCTGTATTTAGGGTCGCTGGGCTCTGCAGCCTATCCCAGGAGACTTAGGGCACGAGGCAGGGTACACCCTGGACAGGGTGCCAATCCATCGCAGGGCACACACACATACACACACTCACACTTTTATTCACACACTACGGGCAATTTGGGAACGCCAATTAGCCTAACCTGCATATCTTTGGACTGTAGTAGGAAAACCGGCGTACCCAGAGAAAACCCACCACAAGCACGGGAAGAACATGCAAACTCCATGCACACAGAGACGGGAATCGAACCCGGACCCTGGAAGTGCAAGGCGAGAGTGCTAACCACTACACCACCGTGTGAGAGGCTGCTTTTAGGAACAAAAAGGGGACTAGGATAGATGGGATGTGTAACAAGCAGGGATAGTCAGGCTCAAATTCTGGCTCAAACCATGCTGAGCAGTGTCACATGGTTGAGGTTGACTGGTAACTACTAAGCAAAGAAGTAAACCTCCATGTTACTGAATAAAATATTTTCAGAAAAAAAGATCAAAGTCTAAAAAATGGCCTGCGCCCAGCCATCTGTCCGGTAAAAAATTTGGAATGACATGGCAATACTGAAAAGACCCCCTAGTAATATGAAGGAGATGGAACTACCAGGGATACAAGTGCAGGTGTGAAATGCTGATCAAGATGTATTCAAAAGGACTTATTGCTCTATTTCTAGAGTGTCTGAAAATAGGTTAGTTGGGACATGTGTGCATATTTATTTACCCAGCCTTTTGATTATTATTACTTTTATTATTTTGACATAAATTCCTAATATTTAGTTTTCCTCTTAAATTTGTTTTGTTGTTTCAAAGTCATATTAAAGGTTTTTATTATTTTTCTGGCTTTACTTTTAGCTTTTAATATCAGAGCAAAGATGATAAACAGTGAATATGGCTTAAATAAGAATATAAGCAACTTATATTATTGTCTGATCGCACATATTTATAAGATGAATGCAAAAGCTTACCTGATTTGCCACAGAATGTATGTGGAAGTACCATTTATTAAAACATCTATACATTTTATTTATTGGTATTAAAACAAAAAAAAGGTAACAGCTCACATGCTCTCATTAGGAGAAATATTCTCATTCATATATGACCCATTTCTGTTTTCCATTTCAGCCAGCCTGTAAAAGACAGAATTATTATTGTTAGTGTCACATATGTCAAAATGCACTGGAACAGATATTCTTAATGCTAGTTCTTAAATACTGCTGACCAGAATATATCATACTTCCTAACTGCCAGGGGTGGTAAGTAACACCTGGAAATTGTCTTATGCTGTGTACATACTGTATATGAAGACCTTTATAACAAAGCCATATGGCAGCATTCATGCACAACTTAATGTATGCACCTTAAGCTAATTTCTTCTACTCACTGACATCTTGGTCTGTGTTTTTTCAACTGTAATATAGAGTGCATAGCCATTTCTTTACTTCTCTTTGTAACAGGTTTAACGCATGGGTGGCACTACAGACACAGACACAATGCGCGGTCTACAATCTACAAGGAGTAATTTTATTTGGAAAAGAGGGAAAAGGAAGGGGTTTAATGAGAGGGGATGGGAAAAGAGGAGGAAACCAGTGAATGCGCATGTGCGGGTCTGGAGGCAGCGCCCAGCGGGCATGCAGGCATGAAGCTGGCGAGCGATGGCGGCAGGCAGAGTGGGCCTGCGTGGGCAGAGGCTCCTGTATGCTGAGGCTGAGGGAGCTTGTGCAGTCTTTTCACGGCTGTCCTCAATGCGGATATCAAATAGTGGCTTTCGGTTCTACGCATATCCCTGAAGTACATGTATTTAAGCATCTGCCGTTTGAGTCTGCTCTATAGCCCTCCAGGACCTCAAGCTAAATTCCCCATCATTAAAGATGATTATACGCTAGCTGTGCATACCTCTTGCCCCACCCCTTTGCATACCTGCAGGCCACCTATCTAGTGAGCCTATGGAGTGAGCAAGGAGTGACAAAAGATTTAGGTGCATGCCCATTACTGGCGCACACGTGACAGTCTTGTATAAACAAATGAGCTCATGCTTAAAAATTTGAGTGCTACAGGGCTGGAACCTGCGCATCACTTTCATGCCCTAACTTAAAGTGAACATCCTTTAAACAGGTGCCCAGGTATTAAACAGGTCTTTATAACCAAAGTCACAATTGTACATAGGGTTTTCCATTTTGGTTATTCATTTAAATATAGCTCAGGTGCTAAAATAGCCTTTATCTAGCACAAGCATTATGATTTCCTAACCACAATTTAGTATCTCTTATGCAATATTAATCTGTGTGCACTTATGAATGAGAAGATGCAAATATAGCAAATGCAAAATGATGTGCTGGATGAGGTGCTATTTCTAACTATTCATAATTTATAACTTAACAGCTATTTGTAAACCAATGCAGTAATATACTGACAATATACCAGACTGCTTTAGGATATTTACTTAGTGCTTACCATTCATATAATCATTATATTAGTGCTTTTAAAATTATTTTTATGTAAATATTGCATTTATTGTACAATTGACAGCTAAGAAAAAAACTATTTTATTTTAGTATTTTTTTTATCCCTGAAATCTTAGAGGGCTTAAAGGCAAGTGATCATGTTTAAAGGCAACGGTGGTATTACACTAATTTAGTTTTTTTAAAGAAAAAACTGGCACCCCAAAGATGTAAACACTTTGCATAAACAGCTGTAAGCTGCACTTACTAAATATTGGCTTAATCTGCTATGGAAAATTATTTTCTTGTAAATATTGGTGTTAATGATATTGCCAATCCTAAATACCACCAATAGCTAACAAATTCAGTTACTTATTTAGTGATTTTTTCCCCCCACTGTTGAGCAGTTAGAGAATTGTTAAAATGGTTATGCTGAAATGCCACAACCAATATGCATCTCAGGTGATAAAACACAGACTGATATGAAAAATTCTAATACTGAAAGTTTTTTTTCCCTAAAGATTCCATTAGTTTAACAGTAACAGTAAAACATACCAGAATTTTTTTTAAAAATAAACAGATTACAAATTAAGAGGTAGTTAAGGTGTGAAAGATTCACTGGAACTGAAATGGAATTTAAAGATTTTCTTTCTCTATTAGAGGAAAAGCAAATACAGGTGATTCATGCTGTTTTTTTATGTTTCTAACTTATAAAATGTTGCTCTCACCTGCTAGCATAATGTTCAATGCGTGAGTGAGTGTCATCATGGGACAGCTGTGGAGAAGATGCTGGGCTACAATTGACAAAAAAAAAAAAAATTACAAATAAAAGTAAATTGCACTTAAAAGCTTCAAGCTGGCAATCACTGACATGACCAAACTGTTGCATTCATTGTTAGTCCTACTTTCCATGTTTTAACTAAAGCTTCTTTAATGCATGTTTAGTTTTATCTATCCATCCATCCATCCATCCATCCATCCGGGATGTCTTCACCCTTGAGTCTCATCTTCAGAAGGTTAAATGCATGTTCAATCAGGTTTGGCTAATTACTTGGCCCACCTAAAACCTTCCACCTACCTTTGTTGTGTCAGCAGTGTGATTTGTGGCTCATCTCTGCATTATCTGTTGCTACCATCGGGAGTTACAAGATTAATAAAGTTTAATGGGCTTGAGTTCAATTATTGCCCTGCATCAAGGGAAGAAAACAACTAAGGAAATTGGTAGCTCTGGTTGCTTCTGTTGGACAGAAATGCAAGTAATTAATGTGACTCTGGGTGTCAAATGTGATTTTCCACAAGCTTCCAGATGATGCCAGGGCGAATTTGTGCCATAATTAAAAACAGCGGTCCAATGATACATTAGAGTGTACTTCGTTCAACAGGAATGTAAGCCTATTCTTTCTGTGTATGGCTCTCTTCAAGTCATTTCACATCATCTTTATTGGATTTAGGTCAGGGCTCTGACTTGGCCACTCCAAAAGGCAGATTTTGTTTTTCTGTAGCCATTTTGTTGTGGACTTGGTCTGGTGTTTTGGGTCATTGCCCTGTTGCATTACCCGACTTCTACAGAGTTTCAGCTAAAGTACAGACATTCTCACATTTCCTGAAGAATTTTTTTTGATACTTGGGAATTCATCTTCCCCTCTATGACAAAGCAGACCAAAATCATGATGTTTTCTCCACCATACTTTATCAATAGGCTGGTGTTTTTATGATAATATGCAGTACCCTTTTTACTTCTGATGTTGTGGTTTTAAAATAGTTAAATCCTAATTTCCACAAAAAAATTTCCAATACACAGTGGGGGAAATAAGTATTTGATCCCCTACAGATTTTCTAAGTTTGCCCAAAGAAATGAAGGGTCTATAATTTTTATCATAGGTTTATGGTAAAGGATTGAGACAGAATAACAACAAAAAAAATCAAGTATTTGATCCCCTACCAACCAACAATAATTCTGCCCCTCACAGGTTATGTGCTCTTGTGGTACACATATTAATTTAAGAAGGTGCTCCAACAATGTGGTATGTGTAAAAGCCACCTGTCCACAAAATCTCTATCTTCCATTCAAACCTCACCACCATCGGCAAGACCAAAGAGCTGTCAAA
>JAOTRS010000027.1:3345888-3357804 GCA_028565755.1 Dinotopterus cunningtoni
TGTATGATTTTCGTTCCACTTCTCAAGTGTACACCACTTTGTATTGGTCTTTCACGTGGAATTCCAATGAAATTGATCCATGTTTGTGGCTGTAATGCGACAAAATGTGGAAAAGTTCAAGGGGGCCGAATACTTTTGCAAGCCACTGTATCATATGATATGATATGATATGATAATAATGCAGCTTCAGCTAAACAAGTAAAAACAACTAACTTGGCAGCAACACAAGCTGAAATATACAAAAATATAATTCATCCATTTAAATTTTGATTTAATAGCCTATTGTGTAGGGCTTCATGTATTTGGGTGTTGCTTTATAATAAACAATATTAAATACTGGCAGTGTTGGGGTGGCCTGTTTTTAAGTCATTAGTGTTTTTTTTTTTTTTTTTGTTAGGACATTTTCAGCCACACCAACACTGCCAGTATTTAATATTGTTTATTATAAAGCAACACCCAAATGCATGAAGACCTACACAATGGGCTATTAAATCAAAATAATGATATTTATATCTATTGTGTGTTGATATTAGCTTAGCGATGGCCACATATCCATCTTAGACACAACTTGGCTCTGATTTTCTTGTAGCAGGTCAATTCTTTGCAATTAACTGCTATACTTTTTGAGTTTCTTAGTTGTCCTGCAGGACATTTTTGGGTGACTCTGAGTTATATGTGTGAAAAATTGTGATGCAGGCTGAACACTGTTGTAAAAACAATTATTTTTATTAGGATGGAGCACTTTTCTGGGTAAAGTTATAATTTAGTTGTCTAACCTTGTTCATCTTTTAGCAATTACTGATGATGTAATCTGTCGGCTAGAGGATTCTGCCATACCAGATGTCCATGCAGTTGTGTGTTCTCTTAATACTTCATATTAATTTATTTCATAATGGGCTGGGGTAGAAGAGAGAGATTATTTATTTTCTTTACAGGAACATGATGAAGATACCCTGTGAGCTAAACAGAGTGAGGGAATATACTGAGAGGCCTGTTTGGATGTACACATTATATAAAAAAAATTAACAGTTGATGATAATATAATAAAACTTGCATCTTATTTTCGCTAACTGGAAATTACAACAAAGAAGAGAGTTTTTAAGTTCTGCAGCACAACATAAATCATTACTGACATACTGTTCAGCATAGAAATAGAACTGTTGGAACATCAGTTAAAGGTTGACAGGGTGCCACCAGGTTAATGATTTTACTTATCTTGGCAACATAAAAATATTAATAACTGTTTATTAAAAAACTTCATTAAAAGAGGTAATGGTCAATCAGAAATGATGGGAGCATACAGTGTCTCTGACTGCTCTTCCATCTTGTGTATCCATCTTGTAGAGGGTCAGGATCAGTATCAGGATCAGTCACTGGCTGTGTTTTTAGTAAGTGTTTCATTGTGAGAGTCACATCTCACATCCTGACAGAGTGTTGCCTTGTAAACCTGCCAGCATCATCAATGTTAAATAGAAACTTCAGTTGGAAATGAAGTGCAAGACAAAGTATTAGTTCCGAACTGAGAGCATGGTCATGATATGCGTCATATAGGCAATATAACAGATGAGAGTATTTTTTAGATAAATAATTGTGCAGAAAAGTTTTTATATTCAAACATAATTATAATGGGATTATGAAACATCCCAGCAAGGTGTGATATGTTTTCTCAATGGAGTTTTTCTGCTTTAATATCAACTGCCTTTTTAAGAAAAGCACACACCATGTCTGAAGGGGAGGAGAAACTTTGGGTAAGTTTAAGTAAACCCGATTCTGTTGCCCAAGCAACTGCCTCCGAGTTGACCTGAACTGGCTTTTAGTTTCCATGAAATTAGGCTCAATTAACACTGAGTTTTCACTAAACCCAATTTCCAACAGGCAGTAGACATTGACATTAATGTATACACAAACTCTGTCACCAACTATACTGGTGTGTGCATGGAAAACACGGTTTCTAAAGCCTGTACAAGATCCTTCCCAATCCAGAAAAGTGGTGACTTGAGATAAACACAATCTACAGTATGTTTGGTTTGAGACAAGCAACACCTTCCCTTAGTGAAATTCCTGGCAGCATCAGATTCTTTAGGATGGTCAACCCATGAAAGCCACCAGGCGCTGATGATGGCCATGTCCTCAAAGCATGTGCCAGACAGCTAGCAGAGGTTTTCACAGACATATTTTATCTCTCCATAAGACTGACTGTGATCCCAACATGCTTTTAAGAAGACCACCATTGTTCCTGTCCCCAAGATGATGCAGGCAGATGCCTAAATGACTACTGCCCTGTAGCTCTGACATCCAGTCAAGAAGCACTTCAAAGCCACTTGTCAAAACCACATTTGTTCCCCCTTTCTGGCCACCATTGACCCGCTCCAGTATGCAGTACAGTACTGTGAAAAATCTTAGGCACATATTAACTTTAGTACAAATTTTGATATTCGTATATGTTTTTCATGCCTGCATTATTATGTACAAGACCATTAAATAATTCCAAACATAAATTTTAAATTTATTTAATTTAAAATTTAAAATTAATGAATAAATAACATTACAGAAGAATATTTGCATACCACCTATTTTGCTGCACAAGTCTGTATATAACATTACTGATTATTTTCAAGTAAAGACTTTTCACACCAAATACAGACTGTGTTTATCTGTGTTAGTCTTTTTTTGAAGGCATTTCTGCTTAAGTTTTTTGTATATACTGTAAGTAAATCAGCCGTTAGGTAGTGTGCTGGAGAATATGAGTGTTTCTAGTTGTAATCTGTCATAATATATCACTTTCTTTATAATATTCCTGACTAATGTTATTTATTTATCAATTTATGGTTATTATGTTTGGAATTATGAATGATTTTTGCACATAATAATGGAGACATGATAAACATACTGTATAAGACCAAATTGTTACTAAACATAATATGGTGCATAAGACATTTCCACAGCACTAAACACACATATACACAATAGTATATATTTAAGTCCTGTGTAAAGCAGCCCCAAAATATAGCCAAGCTTCTTCCATGTTTTGCAGTATAGGTATTATGCTCTTTTCTTTAAAAGGTTTGGTCTGTGAACATGCATCTGATGTGATCAACCTTCACAAACTCAACCAATAGTTACACACTCAACCAATTATTCTTAAGATAATGCACCAACAAGACTAACAATATTCACTGACATATTTGTATCCATACAGTCAGAAACATCAAAAAAGCTTAAAGGCTTGTCTTGGAGTCAACTTTATGTCTTAAAGTTTCAAACATGTCAAAATCGAAGCCAACAGCACCAGAAGTCTTTTAAAATTAAAATAGGAATATAGTGAAGAAAAGCTATTTCAGGAATTTTACCTTGTTGTTAACTTGACCCTATTTGGATTAAATTCAGAATATAATCACTTCTTCTGTAATACAACAGTAAATCCTAATGTAATATTTTGATAATTGAGACATCAGGCAAATGCAAAAATCAAGCTTGATGTGAAGTAAAATGAACAGTCCATTCACACAGGCACAGGCACAGGCACGTACCTCACACCGTACCCAAGCCAGGACAATAATTGAACTATACCCTATTTTTTGATACAGTATTGCTTCTTGAGGCATACATTTATCCAATCTGCGTGTAAGTAAGAAATAGTCAAATGCAATTTCCTATCTAAATATATACATATATATATATGCTTGATGGGTTTTGCAAATGCACTTGACAATACTGTTCTTGCAAAAACAGCTGACCTTCATGTCTAAAAATAACAATTGACTATTGTTGTTGTGACTTATTTACCGAATGTCATATGTAATAATTTATAGTTCTGAAAAGACTGAAGTATTGTTTTGAAATATTTTTTTAGAATGTTTATATGTATTCAACTATACATTGTATGTATGCACATTGTTTTACCATACAGTATACATCTCATAATAAATAAGTAAATGTGTAATATGCATGTGTAATATATACATCCATCATTGTTCTACGTTTTAACTTGAAGTTGCTAGAAAAATTACCGTAGTTTAAATAGCCCATATTTATACACCTTCCCAAAATGGTTGCAAACAATATAGTGTATCTTAGTTCCTATTGCCAGGTGTTTCTGTGTTTTTTATTATATTAGCTTATACACCTGCAGCTCAACATGTTCTTTTCAGACTAAAAGATATTAGCTGCCTTAAATTTCTAAAGTTAGTGACTTTGTGTAAGTTAGTATTATAACACACATTAAGGACTTATATGTTATAAGTTAGTATTATAAGACACATTAAGGAATTAGTGAACAACTGAAATTTGTTGTCTTTGGAATACTTACTTTATATAATAAGGAACACTGTTTGGAGAAACAGAGCGTTCAAAAGGACTTTGTACGGACACTGCAGAAAGAAAAAAACTGACTGATCAATATAACAACATCAACAATTATAGCAATAATAATAATAATAATAATAATAATTATAATAATAATAATAATAATAAAGAATGATGATGATGAAGAAAAAAAGAATGCAGCAGTACTGTATATAATAAAAACTTATTGTGCTATGCCTAAATGACTTTCCTAGTGTACCTTCTAGAAACTGCTGAGAACAGGGTCCTAAGTCTTTGTGGGCCTCAATAAGTTGGGACAGATGTTCTTCAATTGAAATCTAAAAAAAGACAAAAAGACAAGTTACTGAGTGAGTTAGTGATTGGGCAGTTGTCATACATTTTGTCAGAATGGTTGCAGGGAGGACAACAGCAGATGGAAATGGTGGAAAGGGAGAAGACTCCATTTTCTAAACCAAGGTGCAAAATTGTGTTACTGCATGTTTTTGGCATCTTCGTGATCATTTGAGTTTTAATTACTTTGGGTGTGCACAGAGGTATAAAAGGGAATAGCAACAAATTGTACGAAAAGCATAAACTCTGTTAAAATGTTATCCAACAACATTCCCAAAGTTTTAAAAACGTTATACAAACCTTGTTAAAATGTTCCCAGAATGTTATCCAAAACTCTGATTGCCCAGATTGCTATGCAAAGGCCAAAACAATGGGAAAAAAAATCCCACATTCATGATCACAAGGCTTTGCAACACCCTCAGGTTTATCTGTTCATGTTCAAGTCCATGTCCTGTATCCCTCCCACCAGAATGGATACATTTATTAATAAAAAAAAAACAGTGTTTGAGTGATGTTAATTCTAGTCAATAACCTTGTGAACCGGCGGTGTAAGGATAGATTTATTGATTTATTATTTGAGTTCCCCATTCTCTACAATACTGAATTATCCTGTATAAATGCATACCATATTACGTTAATACATGACATGTTCTGCCCTGCATTTTCTTGAGAATTCCAAAGTTTCATATCCCTCAAGAAACAGCTAGTTGTGCACGTTGTAGTAACATATTTACAATGACAAACAAAGATATTTTACTTAAATATTATAGTATGTAATAATTAATCAAAATTATTTAAAAAACTTTGCTACCATCCAATGGTGCAAATCTATGGAAGTAGTCTCTAAACTTTTATATTTATTTGTTTATTTATTTTATTATAGCTTTAAATGCTGTTTGGCTCAGTCAGAATTTGAGGTTGATGCCCCTAACTTACATATGACCAAAAATAAATAAATTAAATTACCAATAAATTAATTAATTACATGTACGGTCAGGTTTATAACTGTTTGCAGATTGTAAATGTTGTTGATTTTTTTATCCGTCCACCACAGTATAGTCAGGTGCAAAAGTATTTGGACAGTGATTTTTTTTTTCTTGTTGTAATTTTGTTTTTTTTTATACCCCCACAATTAATATGAAATTAAGCAATCAAGATGTGATTTATGTAGAAACTTTTAACTTTCCTCTTTAACAAATAAATTGCATTAACCTTTCTGTTTTTATCAGTCTAATAATGGCCGTATTCACTACAAAAAAAGCTACAGTAGCTAGCAAATGCAAATTCTTGAAAAGATTTAAAAATGCAACGACTTGGGATCAACTCCCAACTTTTTGTCTGCTTAATCTGGCATGAAATAAAGAAGCAGGCCACATATGGCCATGTCAATTATCAGTCAGTTATCAGTTAATTATCCGTTTACAATTGAGCCTTTAAAAACGACCTACTTTTTGTGACTTCAGTCACCCTTTTATATTCTCCACACTTCTCCAGAAAGGTGAGGTGTGCTGGTATTTATTCTGTACCATCTGTCCCTTGTCCCGCCCCATATCCATGAAGCTATTTTTGTGTTCATAGCATCGGTCCTGATGAGTTCCATCAAAACCACCTGGCAGGAGTGTGAGGAGTGCCAAACGTTCCAGAACTGTATGGTTTTGGCAAACTTTTTTCCCCCACACAGGTGGCTTCAGATAAATACCATACTGTGGTATTTATCATTATAATCAGCACATTGTCAAAAAAACAAAAAAACAGCTATGATTCATAGTGCACACTCAATGTATGCTACTTTTAAATTCTAGCCACGCTATGCTTTGTGTACTGTATACCACCTTGTATTTCCTTGAATTTGTTTTAGCGTGTTAGTAAAATGGTTGCATCCTCAACTAAAAAAATTATCTTCCTTAAGCAAACATATTTGACTCTTTTTCCTCAATATATGTTTACCTGCAAAAGTCGCCATCGCCTACTGAGATCATCACTTCTCTTCAGATTTTCTGGTGAAAGTTGAATACCAGGCATTTTAAACTGAGAGGCTACTTTGTTGACTTGATTTATGTCATCCTGAATCGGAGCTATGGTCTCCTGGAATACCTGGTTAATTAAGAAAAGTGGAGGAATTTAAGCAAAGTATTATTAAATATCTTACAGAAACTTACTGATTTTGACAAGTCCTTCCATAAATTATGTGCATTTTGACCACAGCTCTAAGTTAAGAAATCTAATAGAACATTTCTTTTTCATAATATAGTTTTCTTCCAGAAATAATTATTGCTAAATAATTTTTGCCATCCATAAATTACAACCACAACCAGGTTATTGTTACTCCTGTGCCATGAATAGTCTACCAGCCAAATAATTATCAAGGTGGTCTTGTGATGGTTCCTTTCTGTTGATGGATGAAGCTGAGGTGGGATGGCAAACTGTGCATTGCGGCAGATTTGGAAGTCTACAGTCTTAATATTTAAGGCTCTAAAATCTTTCATTGTCAAAGTCACTGTCCCCTTTTGGCATTAATAGGATTGATGCACAGGCACTATAATAACTGTATGGGCTATTTGCAACTATTATTTAAGCTGTTGTTGAAAAATCAGTTACAATGTACACTGCTCCCAATTTAATCTTATTAACTGTAATTAACTGTCCCACTCTTTCATCACTGAATCAGTAGCGTGTGATGCCAAACACTAACCTTTACCATGTCGATTTGGTCACTTAAATTGTCACCAAGCAAGTTTTCAACTGGGTCCCAAGAATTTTTTTCAATTTCTGCTTGTTGTAGCTTTATCTCTAATTGATCCGTTGTAGCTTGAAGTTCTACCAGTCTCTCCAAAGCTAATTCCAGCTGTTGTTGCCAGTCTGCTGCAGCTGTACCAAGGTTTATCCAAAGTTTGTTAATGTCTTCTGCTTCCTTACGCAAAATGCGCTCTACGTTTTGAATTCTCTCCTCTGAGCTGACACCTGGAGAATACACAGGAAGTAAAATCGATCTTCTTTAAGTTCTTGTAATGTAACACTTAATGTAACAATATAGGTGTGTTTCTTTATTAAGCGTCATTGTAACAATAAAATGAAACTAGCACAAGCACAGGTCTTCAGCACGCTGGCCTCTATGTAAGCATCTGATGTCTGGTTCCAAAAACCTCAGAGCAACCAGGTAACCAGCATTCACTGTAACATTCTACACACTAGACAGTGGCAGTGGCTGGAACCAACCATTACTGAAAGCAGCTTATAAACAGGACCTGAGTCTGTGATATTCTCACAGAAATGGCATGACTTGATAATAAAGCATCCTGTAACTTCCCAAAACTCTCCATCCATCATTGCCACCTTTTAAAGAACTTGAGAGGTAACACTCAGGTAGCTTTCATGATGGAAATTCCAGCAACAGAACCAATGCAACTTGGACAAGCCAAGTTGACAAATATGAAAGTACAAATTATACTTCTACTGTGCCAGCCATTAGCACCCAGTTGAACTATGCCCAGTTTGTCCTTCAGTAAAGGATCACTATGAGGATCAAATCTCACTCCTCCTGCCTGGGGAAAAAACCCACATAGTGCTGAGATTCCCTTTGGTGCGCATCCAATATATCTATCCACACTACATCAACTGCTGCCTGCAGGCCCCTAAGCTCATTTTCTTGCTGTTTCACACTAGTATTCAGTGTGCACACAGATGTGGGTGGAGAGCGAGGTGCCTTCCAGTGAAGGTTGGATGCAGAGGTTTTGCGGCCCGTTCCTTAGCCCGAGCCCTAAGCAGTTTAGGCATCATTGGAAAGCGAAAGAGGAGAGCTATCCGCAGTACCACCGGAGTGGCAGAGAGGGCCTCAAGATGGCTGTGGCTTAAGAGAGGCCAACCATGGAGTCGTGGTAGCTAGTTAGCCATCTGGACACAAGCTGGGGTCTGATCAACACGGGCTGGGTCACCTGGTTGAGGGTGTATGATGTTGAAAGACCCGAAACACCCAATGATTTCAGGAACATCACTGAAGATGTGTCCAGATGCATCAGCAGATGTTTTTATATAGCGTATTCAACACAGACTGTCGATATGAATATCACAGAGATACAGTACGCCAAGAAAACCACCACTTTACAATTGTTTTTTGCTCTTTAGCTGCTGTGAAAGCCATTAACCACCGAAGCTTATAAAAAGCTTATAACAATAGATACAATAAAAACAATTTGTTCTACTACCCTAATATTACAGTACATATTTTAAGTAAACACACATAATTTCCAAAGGAAAAAAACCCTGATTTTTCTCAAGACAGTAAGATGAGAAGAAAAAAGAAAAGCAAACAGGGGTTTGATTGCTGTTTATGAGGCATACCTCTTTCAGTGGGGGTTTCTTTCCTTTCTTCACCAGGAATCTCAATCAGAAAACTCTTCACATTATCCAGAGCTCTATTTATTGAAGGCTCTTTTGCACTTAGCTCTCTTCTGAAATCGTGTACAAATTGATACAATATATGTACTGAATTATTCACAATTGTAGTATTTTTCCTTTTTTTCTTATAACAGTACAAATTGTAGTGGTATGTACAGTATAGGTAGCTGCATTTCCAGATAACAAATTGTTTCAAAGTACAAAAACACCATCTAATGTCAAAACTAAATTGCAATATAGGATTATGAGACAAGTCTTTATTTGACATTAAGAACAACAAACTTTTTTTTTTTTATCTTGCATTCATCATTTAGGAATTACTGACATTTTACATAGTCCTTTAATTTGACAATTGACCTATAGGCAGTTTCCTGCTCAGGTGTGGTCTGTGTCTGTTATTTAATGAAAGATTCAAGACATAAATAGCTTAAATTGTAATCGATGGCTAAAATAACAATATGGCACATTCTTTACACTGGCAAGCTCTGCCAATTTTGTGACAATTTTGGATGGTCACATAATTTTTTATTTGTTAAAGAAAGAAAAATGTCCATGACATTTAGCCAAACCA
Source organism: Dinotopterus cunningtoni (assembly GCA_028565755.1). Taxonomy (NCBI): domain Eukaryota; kingdom Metazoa; phylum Chordata; class Actinopteri; order Siluriformes; family Clariidae; genus Dinotopterus; species Dinotopterus cunningtoni. The sequence continues at coordinate 3,355,511 of JAOTRS010000027.1, forward strand.
AGAACACACTTAAGGAGGCTGATAAATTAATGTTAAAGTCTACATTGAATACATGATGTCATAAATATAAATACAGAGGGTAAATACAGAGAAAGGTAAGCTGAATCAAATTTGCTAGAAAACTTAAAATCTTAAAGCCTACCCAGTTCTTGAATAAAATTATTTGGATGATGAAACCAAAAAACTTTCTCGCTGAAATGATGGGAAGAGAAGAGTATGAAGAAGGAAAAATGGCTCATGATTCAAAGCATATCACATGGTGGAGTCAGTGTTATGGCTTGGGCATGTGTGGCTGCCAGTGGCGTTACTAATGATGTTGCTCCTAATAAAAGTATACAGTATAAAGCTATATTTTCTGCTTAGATTTAGTCAAATGTGGCAAAACTGATAAGATTTTGCTTCACAATAACAATCAATAACACCAAAATATACCATGAAAACAAGCCAGGAGCTTGTTAAGAAATGAAATTTTCTAAATTGGCCAGGTCAGTCGCCTGCCCTCAACCCAAGTGAGCCAGCTTTTAACTTACTGAAGACAAAACCAAGGGGAGAAAGAACCATAAACAAACAGCAACTGAAGCTGCTTTAAAGGCTCAGCAAAGCATCCGAAGAAAGGAAAGTCAACTTTCGTAATGCTGATGGTTTCCAGACTTCAGACAGTCATCCACTGATTTGCCTCCAAACTTTTAATAAAAATAATACTTATTTTTTGTAATTATGATAGTTTGTCCAGCTTATTTGAAGTTTGTAAAAAATTTAGGGATAAATGGTTGTTGCAATATTTTTGGTTAACACCTTAAATTAAAGCTAACATGGTTGATAATTATAAAATAACTCCCTGGTTATAAAAAACAATGCATATTAATTTATTATGCCATTTTTATTAGGGTCCATGATCAAACTTACTGAGATTACATTCTTACCTAATCTAAAGCTTTTGACTTGTTGCTCCACTTGTATTTCATTCTTTGTGCCGTTATCACATAATTGGGTCATAACTGCATAAATCAGCAAGTATTTCCACTTGGGTGTAAATTATATTATAAATTTCATGTTGCATTCTGCAACTTTACTACTTAATTAATTACTTACTACTTACTACTTAAGTCAGCTCCTAGCCTGAGCTAATATTATCCCACAATAACTAAGGGTACAATGTCTATGTCTTACATAACTGTCCAACTACAATAAGTCAATAATTCTGTATATAGATTTGAGCAAAATATTAATATAATACTTACTACAACCCACAAAACACATCCCACACATCATTAAGAACATAAAGAGAAGAAGAGTGCAGTTTTAACCTTATGAGTGATCAGTTGCTGACGAACTGAAGGAATGTCTCCCCCAACTGGTTTCTGTTGCTCCAGCTCCTCCCTCCTAAGCTGTATCCACTGCAGGAGACCCTGTAAGGATATGTGAAAATGCTTCCACTGTTCCATACTATCACCTAGGTCATGGCTGAAAAGAAGAAAAGGAAAACATAATTAATTGTCTATCTACAAACTGTATTACATGTATCTAGACATACTAGATTTGAGTTTGTACTTTCTTATATGAAGATGCACCAATGCTATTTTTAGTGGTGCCTGCAAAGTGAAAAAATCCCATCGACTTAACATTGAGACCCACCTTGACGGATTCTAGCGGTAGAGCAAGAGTTCTCAAATTTACCACATTTGAAGAGGCTTGCAAGCTGTCAGAACATACCCTGCAAGAGGGTATAAGTTGTACCCCTGGGGTACAAGAAGGGCCCAAATTTGCCCCACTGACATATAATGATAACTTCCATAGGAACTTTGAAACTGAACCTAACTATGGATCCTGTTGTCGCAGAGACACGGAGTAGGGCTTATTTAACTCAGGCAACCAATCAGTCTTTCACGTTTATCACGTTGCTCATAAGCCACGCACCAGCAACTATTTAAAAGCACCCTAGCAACTCAAATCCATGGAGGATTACTGTATCTTCACGCAGTATATAATAGAGACATAGGGATTGGTTTATATCATAGTAGACAGATGCCTTTGATTTCTTAATGAGCAGGTGCCAAGCCACTCCCTAGCAACCAAACAGAGTACCCTAGCAACCAGTTTTCCAAGATATTTATCTCTGCATCAGAAAATTGAATAGACATGTCGGCATTGTCTCATGCCAGCAAAGAGGGCTTCCAACAGGCTACACATGCTAGCAGTAAATAGCTACATGTTAACACATTTAGGCATTTGGCAGACGCTCTTATCCAGAGCGACTTACATTTTTATCTCATTACACATCTGAGCAGTTGAGG
>JAOTRS010000027.1:3361547-3373587 GCA_028565755.1 Dinotopterus cunningtoni
ACTTAGGTTATCTTTGTGTAATATTACAATTAGTTTGATCTGACTCATTTAAATATGCCAAAAAAAAAAAAACCTCAGTGCAAATACTTTTTCACAGCACTGTAGGTAGGATAACATCATTTAATGAAGAGATACAAGAGAAATGCTTAGTTTTAACCCTCTGAAAAAATGAAAAGACAAAAACATATTGGTTTAAATTGCCAATTGATTTAGATTTTGGGAACTGTCCTGTACTCACCCCTTACCATAACTAAGGTACATTATCATCTTTTACAGCCTCTAATGCTGGTTAATGTGTTTATAGATCATTAAAGCAAAATGAGCACTGTAAATAGCAGATATGTGTAGCTATTAATAGTTTAATTCGAACTGGTAAAACACACAGTCACATACAGAGATTAGAGCTTTTACCCACAGTGAGGGTGATAAATAAAAATTCTACTTACTTTGATCTGTAATTGTAGCACGCATCTGAGGGTTGTTGGTTTTGTTTTTGAAGTTTTCAGCAGCAGTGATCTGTTTATTCAGCTGTTGGCACCTCTGGTCCATTTCATTTCTTGCTGACTGCAAGATAAAGTAGAAATTTTAATTAGAGCCTTATTAAAAAAAACAACAACAATCAAAAACAAATATTATAAATGGGGCGTTTTTCTCAACATGAAAGTAGTTACTGTTACCTTCATAATTAGTGCATTTGCCCCCTATAGAGAGAAAGCATTTCCAGTCCTTTTTTTTTTACAGTGCAGATAAAATCTGCCACAGATAAGTTTTCATAAAGTTATAAAAACTAATTAATAAATAGTTTTCACATTTTACCCTGACTTTCGTTCAGCTGCATGCAGGTCATTCTATGATGACAGAGGGCAACAAGAAACCACCTACCAGAACTAGGAAGGTTTTTAGTGACTATATGTTTGAAAAGGAACAATATACTGTCTGAGCATACAGTATTAAAGACATTTGGTAGAGGTCAAAAAATGAGGTGTTAGAAAAAAATCTCAGAAAAAGCCAAGAGAGCATAAAAGGATGCAGTGGAAAGCTTTACTGGGAAGTAAAAAAATCTATAATTTTATAAATTATTTAATAAATGATGGTATTGACAAATGTTTGGTAAGGCTCCAAAGGCTATTAAGTGACTGAAATCATTTTGATGTTGAATGGATTTTGATTTTGTGCTTCACATGTACATTTAAGCCATTTGTCTTCCAAATCCAAAGCAACTGGGATTAACACTCACAACGTTCTGGCCAGAAGACCAGTGTCTTAACCACTAAACTAACATTGCTCCCACTGCACTATACTTGCTCTATGGGCTTGGTAAACCTGATGTAATGTTTTTACGTCTTAGAAATAATATCCGTTAGAGTGTGTGTGTTTGTGCGTGTGTGTGTGTGCATGTGTGTATGTGAAGCTGAAGTTAGATGACAGAAGAGAGGAGGAGGGAGGCGGCTACTGTGTAGGACGACTTTCACACACACACCTCTCTAATGACTTTGACTTGCTTTTGCTGTACACGTGCGCACACACACACATAGTCACAATGTTATAATAAATAGTAGACATGCTATTTCCCATGCCCAGACGGATGGGGACTATACGAGTGACGCACGCACACTAAGACTGAGCATGGGGGATGATTACCCATAATCCCGTAGCGCGCGACAATGGGTACTAACACTAGCACATAAATCAATCAATCAATAAATAAATTAATGAATCGATGATTCGATTTTGTAACAAACAACGGACAATTGTCTTGTGAACAATCCATATTCTTTTAGGTGAAATAACACTGGATTTAAATAATAATAAATAATAATAATAAATATAAAAAAAAAGCAGTTTGATGACTTTTAATGATGACATTTTCATAACGCAAAATTTTAACTGCAGAAAAATGTTTAAAATAAAAGATTTCTCTATTGCTAACCTTAAGTTTTATAATAAGGTCATTGATTTCACTAAGATCTCCTACTGTCACCCGCTGTTTTATGATCATGTGATCGAGATGAGAGAGCCAGTCATTGAGTTCAGTATTTGAACGAGTGAATGTATCCATTGTTGAAACATCTGGGACGCTGCTTGTCAAGTATTCAGCTGCAAAATAAACAAATTAATGAAATAATTAAAATGGCCAGTACTGATGAAATTATTTACTGTACTATCAGTAATAACACTTAATATTGTGTGTGTATGTATAGAATCGTATAATTCCATTTATTTTTAAATGTTTTAAACTTCCAAAGTTGAAACCCTACTTGTCACTTGACATTTGGTTTTCCACTCCTTAAGCAGCACCTGAATGATCATCCAGTCTGCACTGAGTTTATCAAACTGGCCCTGAAAAATGGTGCACCACAAATGTATCAACATTTATTATAATTTTTTAAAATATATATACATATATTTTATTTGTAATGGAAAAGCCTGCATTTATGTTTGAAATTGTATTTTAAAAAGTACATTGCAAATAATTTACCCTTTCAGGCTGATATTGTGGTCTGTCCTTGGCCAAAACTGTTTCAATTTCTGGCTTCTTGGACTGGATGTCATCAATCTACAGAAAGACAGGAAACAACTATGAATATAGTTGAACAAACCTATAGAATTATTAGTAATGGTGCCCTAAGTGCAAAAAAAAGATGGTCGTACCAGTGAATCCTCCGCCTAGGATTTGGGCAGTATTACTGTACTTGTCTCAGACAGACCGTTTTCTTAAAATTCACATTTATCTGATTTTGAATGGCCAACTTGGTGGCCATATCTACCTTGATTTTGCATGCACCTTCACCAAACGTAAATCAGAACATTCAGCTGGTTCTCCTAAGCGCAATGGAAGCCGACTGCAGCATAAATTGCATTAGGATTTGTTTGAGACTCGCGCTGACCCTCTTTGATCCCTTGACTTCTAGCTCTCTTCTTTTTGATCCAATTGAAAAAAAATATGCTACACATCAAACAGCTCAAAAATATCTTCTCATTTGGAAAAAAAAATGCCTATCAAAAATGACTAACCCCTTTTGCTGTAAAGGCAAGAGTGTGTGTGTGTGTGTGTGTGTGTTGCCTTTACAGACCCCCTCCCACCCCCTCCTACTCCCGGCTTCGCACGCACATACACACACACTCTCTGCCTTACACAGAAACTCTGTTCTGTCGTGATTCTTTTCAAAGATAAAGTGGAGGTTCATTTGTTTTTTTTTGTTGTTTTTTTACTTTACAGCAGTGATTCCGTTGATTGAGTATGCGCTCGCGCGGGTGTGACTAGCGATGTTCCTTGCTAATTTTTCCGATAAAACAATCTCTCCGTTAATGTGTGTTGTCTGCACGCACATTACACACACACACACACACACACACACACACACACACACACACACACACACACTCTCGCCTTTACCACCCCCCTTCCACCCCTCCTATTCTCGGCTTCACACACAGATACAGACGAACACTCTCTGCACACACACAGCTCCTGCGTGCACAAATGGAAACACTTATCTGTCTGGATTCATTTTTACTTTTTTTTAAAGGTAAGGTGCAAGTTATTTTTACTTTATATTTTGTATTAATTATTTTTATGTATTTATTTTTTGGGGCTGTAAAACGAATTATTTGAGTTTCCATTATTTCTTATGGGAAATGTAACTTTGGTTTACGAGTGTTTTGGAATACGAGCCCACTTCCTGAATGAATTATGCTCGTAATCCGAGGTTCCACTGTATTTATATTTAAGGGACTCCAATTGCCCTTCAAGGTAATGCTAGATACAGTAGGTTACATTCTCTCTGTCCATGCAGAATGGGACTGCTGGGTCATGCCACGCCCCTCCACTCACACACTGAATGGACTCACTGCTAATCTGTGTGGGCTAGGAAGTGGCTATTTTTACTGCTTTGCATAGGAAGGTATTGTACCACTGCTTCCCTACTTCACAATTTCTCCAGTAGGTATATCTAGTTATACAATTATTACAGTTGTTTAAATTGTGTGAATTTTTGGATGCTTTGTTTCGTTTATTTCTAAAAATGAGAAAATACCTTATGTTCTATCGCTTCAGGTGATTGCTCAAGTAGGCTCTTAGTTGCAGAGGCCCAGCTGGAGAGCTTGTAGTACAGATTCAAATCTCTCAAGTGATTCTCAATCTGTTGCTGCTTTTCAGGAAGGTTAGATGACACCTGCAGCATTAGCAGGAAGACAGGAAAATATTATCATTCTCAACAAGTGTAGGTGATCATGCCATAAATATCAGTCTGTGACTAAAACATGCCTGAATGCCTGGATAAATAAAAACACAGCATTTAAGAGAGAATACTCTGTAACAACAGCAGCAGTAGCAGCAGCAGCAACTCCACATTTGTGTAATATACTGCCTATCACATACATTTTCTAATTTGTTTCTTACAGAGACTCTACAAACTATTAACTAGTCCCTAATCCTATCACGACCTCATGTGAAGTACTGATTAAATAATGTTATTAAAACAAGAAAGTAAAACAATATTCACAGTCTAAAACAAGGTATTCCCAGGTATATATATATATATATATACTAATAAGAATGGAGAAGTTTGGAGAAGGATAAGAATGTTGTTAAAATTACCTTGGCCCATCGCATATTGATAATCTTAAAATTGTTCGCCATAACCTTGTTTATATCAGGAGACAGGAATGAAGATTTTGTTTTTATTTTGTTTAACATTTGCATTTTGCTTGGTAATTCAGTTACTTGAGCCTAAATATTTCAGAAACACAAGAAGAAATGCAAAAAATACCTTTTATTTACATACATTTACAGACAAATGAATTATATTTTCTGTTCATTTTATATACCTGGTAGATAATGCTTTAAAATATATACAAAAAATACTGTACCTGCACTTTTTCTAATGCATTGTTGAGCTGTTCCCTATGGTCTGGTTCTACTGGCAGGTTAGCAACAGACTCTGCTTTATCAAGCCAAGACTGAAATTCCCCCATAACTTCGTGAAGCTCAGCAAGAACAATCTTATCCCCTGCTGACCTATAAATAGTGTAAGGAGGCAAGTCATTAAAGTCTGCACCAAATGACACCTTTTGCAACTATGGGAATGTCCTTAACAAAACTTATAGACACATATTTTCATTAGTAAATGTATGCACAAAAGGTTGCTTTTTTAAGATAATTTTACACAAATTTAACAATGCCTACAAGTGGAAATTCCAAATTAATTTTTGATTTTGATAGAAGCTATCCAACTGTTGGTCAATCTGATGGTGGAGCGTTCCAAGGACAAATAGCTGGGAATCTTAAAATAGCCCTTGTTACCAATGGCAGAATTACAGTCTAATTTTAAAAAGTCACAACTTGGTTGACTTGGGCTTTCTAAAAGATATATTTGTGGTGTTCAAAAATCTGTTACATTTAAAAGCTGGAAGAAAGTTAGACCAAGAACATCATTTAATTGTCTTTCATAGCTTGGTTTTCAGTCTCACTGATCTGAACAGTATTTAATTGTATTAACATAAGCCTAATAATAATAATAATAATAATAATAATTCTAAATACAGCCACAACTTTGAGAACACAGACTTTAAAAATGTGAAATCAAACAGCCAAAAACACTAATACTTGCCTTCTCCTTATTTCAGACAGCTGATTGAACACTGTAGTCCAGCGAATATTGACGGCATCTAGTTGATTTTTAACCTGTTCTTCATTATCTTTTCTACCCTGCAAGGCCAGTTCCTCACCTAGTTCGTTAAGCTCTTTTATTGCAAGCTCTTGATTTTCCAAGTCTTCCTGCAGTTCCTGTGTGTAACATATCAAACACAGTAAAATATAATACATTTATTTAAAAAAAATGTATATTGTGTGTGGCCATTGCTCTTGTCATCTGCCTTCATCAAGGAATTTAGAATTTTCTTATGTATAGCCCAAAATTATTGAGATGAATGTGAAATTAAAATTAATTTTAGTAATTTGAACAAATTTTATATACCACAATATTACAAATTTTGGTATATATGTTTATGTCTGAATTATATACAAAACCATTTAATATTTCCAAACATAACTTAAAAATAAACAAATAAATAAATAAGCAAACAAATTAAATTAAATTTAAAAAAGAAGTGATTTCTTTGCCTATTGCAATAATAATTACCTTGATCTGGCTTGCATGGATGTTTGGATCTTCTTCATACTTCAACAATGTTTTTTCTGCAACAGTCAACCAACCCTGGGTGTTTTTTAACACCTCCCTATATTTCTTGCATTTTTCAAAGTATCTGAGAAGAGAAATGAAAAAAAAAAGACCTAAAGATGACAAAGAAGAGAGTGAAGACAATCTAGGAAAAAAAGAACAAGTAAATTGTGCAGTCCTGATGACATTTTCATTAAACTGCAGTCACAATACCCAGCAGGAATCACAACTTTGGGACAACCTTATGGACACTGGTACACCATTGGTATTAGATTGTTTTCGAAAATTAAAATTACTTTAATAAAAAGCTACTGGAGCAATTTTGACTACATTTCAAAACAACATTTATTTACCACATTTCAATTTAAATATATCCATGATCCTTCTGACTGTATTTTTTTTCAGTGGCTCATAGCTTGGACGGGACTTGTACACTAGTCTTAGGTGTAAAAGCGCAACTTGTCCACCAGGAAACCTGCTGCTGAGACTAGTAAAAGCACATTTTTTTGCTTTGTTGAACAATGAGCACAGCACAGTAACTCCAAGTTGAGACAACTGCAAATACTATATAAAACAACTCAAATTCACCAGCTAATGCTTCATGTCAGAGATCTGTCCTGTGAAACTGGATGTTTTGCTGTTTAAACTGGAAATCACTAACAAGTGGTTTTCTTACAGTATGGACACACAGCTTTTTAGTCCCAATCCGGTGAAATCTCATCACATTCTATGTGTGGAAATGCTCTTACTTACACTATTAAACACAGCTCTGATTTCTACCAGACGTTTTTCTGTCCAGCATTTCTGACCACTTTTCTTCTTTTCCTAAAAAGGTTTTAATAATGTGTTGAACAGTTCAGCACTCTTACTTATTGTTTTCTTTGCTTGATGCAGGACAATAATTTAGTGCTTCTGAAATGGCATCTTTTTTTTAGCTTAGGCAGTGTAGTTATCAAAGAAAAGTAACAGAGCGATATTGTGTGAATGGACACTCATGAGTGGCAGAAATATTTTTATATTCAGTTGTTTTGAGGTTGTATTTGCATATTTATTTTGGAATAATTAATTCCACATTATTACAGTGTCATTTTATTAAAGTCATTTTAACATACAAAACCAATGTTCTGATGTGTTTTGGGTGGATGATGTTGCAATTACATGACAACAATGTCATAAAGTTAGGGTTCCTGCTGGGTCTGTATAAAATAGTTACTTTATAAATTACCAGTGATTTGGCAGATGCTATTAAACAGAAAAAAATTATTTGGGATTATGTACCCAAGATATTTAATACAGCTTTTCTTAAATGGCTTTTTAACAAATCAGATAATTTCCCCTCTAGCCAATTACTGATAAATAACCAACACAAATTTTCTGTTAAAAAGAAACAACCAACAGCTTTGTTATGTTCAAAAATGCAATTACAAAACTCAGTTAAACACTCATTCAGTACTCAGCTTTTATTATTTGGCAGGAAACAATCTCTACAAAAAATGTTGTCTGTCCCTGTTTCCAGAGGTTTGCAGGCAAAATTCATAGTTTCTTACCTGAGCCTATCCTGATAAAGCTTCTTCAGCTTCTCCCACTTGGTACTGAGGAGAAGAACAAGTGGATTTACATGAGGGGGTATGTTTTTCTTCTCTAAAGCCTGTGTCACTGGAGATTCAAGAGTGTCCAAAGTATGCTTTACTTCCTAAGTAAGAAAATACAGAAGAACATGTCAAGTATAAATAAAACAATTATGGTTATTATAGTTTTAATTCATTTTAAGTTAAATATAGTATAAATATATAGATTAAATATTTAACTTTTAAATAAAAAAGATCTCCCTTCATATGCCTCTCCTCTCCTCTTACTTTAGCTTCACAGACACGCACACAAAATGCACAGCGCGTGTGCGCACACAAACACACACACACACAGCGCGTGTGACACTAATGAAACACTTATCTATATATAAGTGGACTTATATATTGGGATTTATTTTTACTTTTAAAAAAAGTGCAGGTTAATTTGTTTTATTTTTACTTTATATTTTATATTAATTATTTTTATATATTTATTATTTTGGGTTGTGGAACGAATAATCTGAGTTTTCATTATTTTTTATGAGGAAATTCGCTTTGACACTTTAAGAGTGTTTTGACATACAAGCACAATTCCAGAACAAATTATGCTCGTAATCCAAGGTTCCACTCTATTTTACTAAAGACAGACGTGCTGACACTAGGACTGCATGCAGCTAGAATTAAGCTTTTTGATTATATAGTAACTTTAGGTGCCTTTCATGTGCAGCAGCACAAGACCTTGTGGTGATTATTGTGTCTGATCTTCTATGTTAAGCTCATGCAGAAAATATAGAATAGCCTTTCATCGAAAAAATATAGCTAAGATATGTAATACGACATCACAATGAAGCACAAAAGAAGTGTGCGTCTGTTGGATTATTGCAATGCCTTACTATATGGATGCTCCAGTTGGTGCATAAACAAACTTAATTTTAATCTTATCCATAAAGCAATGGCTTCCAATAGAATCTCTTATTTTTAAAAATGCAACTGCTGACCTTTTAAGACACAATACCAGAGCAAACGTCTGGTGTTTTACAATTTGCCACTCCTTTGATCGAAAAGGTGCAGATTATTTCTTGGTGCCTTGAATAGTACAGTAAATGACACATAGCTTTCTCTTACACAGTTATAAAGAAGTTTTCCATTTATGGAGAAGCTTTTACATTTTCAGTTCTCACTTTGGACCCTCAGCCCTGACTTTAACAAAATATCTTTACTTCATGTTAAAATTATAATGACCTTCCTGGTTATACAGTTGCACTTTCTGATTACACAGGACACAATTACAGAACACATCACAGCAACGAATGGCTTATGGGCAGAGTGGTCCAGTACTACTAAAAGATTCAGTGGTGGTACACAGTACTAGAAAAAGGGGAGAGCAGCTGACATCAAAAGCCTAACTTTAAAGCGAGTCATGGAAGCACTTTCAGCAAGAAAACTTATCTGATAACGTTGTCATCTTAAACAACACTTAGTCTCCTTAGTAATTTCTAAGCCATTCGAAATTGCTTCATTACTTCTAGTTAAGTGAGCATAATCACAGCCTAATAAGAAAGACTAAGATTTTCTACAAATTCTTCACAAACAATCCAGATTTGGCACATTTTCTACCATGGACTTAATGTGCTTCTTCCATGGACTTAATGTGCATGATCCCATTTGTCACGCGGGCACATAACTGTAAATGGCCATTCGATGTGGACTAAGACCTTAACTAACACAATTTGCCTGAAAGGTCACTCCTACCAGTGTACCTGCAGTAGATCAATGATACCCATATATAAATCATGGGACCAGTCATGGCTAATCATAAGAGATTTCTATGGTTAAAATCTCATGCCTTGACAGATCAACCCTTATTAAAGTACATAAACCCTCATAAGGTAACCTTTTTCATAAAATGTTTATTATGTTTTTGACCTAGTATAAAACTGGTAATCTTACCTTAAGGTACTTTTCTTGTTGCGGTGTATTTTCAATGTCTAACCAGCACTTAGAAGAGTTTAGCACTGCATCATTTTCATCAATAGTACGCAGTAATGCTTGCAGTTCCTTTTACAGAACAGGGTAAAAGCCATAATTACAAACTATGGCCATAATTACAAACTATGGTATTTATTTATTGTTATCATGCTAAAAACATAAAAAAAATAATTTAAATTTTTTTTAACCATACTTACACTGACATGATGCAGTTCAGTCAATTTTATATTCAGCTGTTCCCAGCGCTTATTAATGGAAATGAGGCGGGGTTCCACAAGTTTGATAAAGCCCTCTTCTGAGAGCTTGTGACCAAGTCTTTGCACATCTTCAAGTACTGGACGCTGCTGTTCAATCTCATTGGCAATCTTCAATTTATCAAATATAAAACAGAAAATTTCAACCTGTTAAGTTAAATAGTGTCGTTTATATGTTCAAAACAGGTCAAAAACATAATGTTATTCCAATAAAATAATTCTTGCTGCTTATAGATAGGATTGCTTTTTGTTAAAAATACCAAAATTATTTGTCCAAATTTATATGGCTTTTTTATACAGATGGCTTGATGACTAAATAGCTTGATAACTGAGAAGTCCAGCCACTCCTTACGCACACATTATTACCTCCACTCTTGGTTGATTTGCAAAATCATGTGGTTCAGCCAGCATCTTCTCAATGCTGTCAAGCCAGTGCATCATGTCCTCTGACTTCTCACAGAACTGGTACCACTGTGGGGCAAAAGCAAGTGACTTCTTCCTCTTAAGTGCTTTCAGGTTCTGTGGAAAGTAAATACATGATTATATAGTGGGGCAAAAAAGTATTTAGTCAGCCAGTAATTGTGCAAGTTCTCCCACTTAAAAAGATGAGAGAGGCCTGTAATTTTCATCATAGGTATACTTCAACTATAAGAGACAAAATAAGAAAACAAATCCATAAAATTACATTGTAGGATATAAATAAAGAATTTATTTGCAAATTATGGTAGAAAATAAGTATTTGATCACCTACAAACAAGCAAGATTTCTGGCTCTCACAGACCTGTAATTTATTTAATAATTATTAGAAAAATAGAAAATGGAAGACATACAAGACCACTGATAATCTTCCTCAATCTGGGGCTCCATGCAAGACCTCACCCTGTGGGGTCAAAATGATCACAAGAACTGTGAGCAAAATTTTTTTGCAAGAACCACACGGGGGGTTGCAAAAAACTGGGACCAAAGAAACAAAGGCTACCATCAGTAACAATTTTGTTATTGACAAAATACTTATTTGACACCATTATTTGCAAATAAATTATTTAAAAATCCTAGAAAGTGATTTTCTGCATTTTTTTTTCTTATTTCGTCTCTCATAGTTGAGGTATACCTATGATGAAAATTACAGGCCTCTCTCAATTTTTTAAGTTAATGAACTTGCACAATTGGTGGCTGACAAAATGCTTTTATCCCTAAGGTATATACAATATATATATATACACACATACAGTGGAACCTTAGATTGCGAGTATTCCGCAAGACGAGCAAAGATTTTTAATAAATTTTGACTTGAAAAACAAACAAGTCTTAATTTACAAGTCCTGAGTATCATGTATCACGCATGCACTTCATGTTTTGACGTTGAGCGTCACGTGATCACAACTGAGCCAATGTTTTTCTCTCTCTTGCGCTGCGGAATTGTGGGTAATCGTCTCCTCTGCTCAGTCTTAGTGCGCGTCTCTTACTGGTATAATCCATGTGCATGTGTACTGTTTACTATAACACACATGTGCACGCGTGTGAAGCAAAAGAAAGTCTCATTAGAGAGCTTATAGATCCATTTTCTCTCTCTCTCTGTCAGCATGCACTGTTTCCATTATGTGTGTGTGTGTGTGTGTGTGTGTGTGTGTGTGTGTGTGTGTGTGTGTGTGTGTGTGTGTGAAAGTCATCCCGCACAGTAGTTCCTCCCCCCTCTCAAATAAGCGAGTAGGAAGGAATACAGTGTAAGACGAGAAGAGGGAGAGGGTGTCGCACAAACACACACACATGCACACACAAACACAGCACATACGCGCACAAACACACACACGCACACATACAAACACACATATACAGCACAACCAGATACAGCACAAACACTAATGGAAACACTTATCTGTCTGGATTTATTTTTACTTTTTTCAAAGATAAAGTGCAGGTTAATTTTTTTTTTTACTTTATATTTTGTATTAATTATTTTCATGTATTTATTATTTTAAGCAGGGAAATTAATAGTTTGAGTTTTCATTATTTCTTATGGGAAAATTTGCTTTGGTTTACGAGTGTT
>JAOTRS010000027.1:3387902-3398095 GCA_028565755.1 Dinotopterus cunningtoni
ATAAGTAAAAAGGCATTTTAAATCAGACAGCTAATATATAGAACTCTTAGTTAATTATATTTGACAGGAATACAATGGTGGCTTTTATATAAACACCTGGAAGCAACATTTATTTTATTTACACTTACATTTTGAAATATTGTACAATTAAAACACTTTGCCTTTAATATTTTGGTCATAAAAGGCCCTACAACATTAGAAGTATTGATGCACACCTAGTGCAATAGATTCAGTTGATCAGGCATTATTTTGATGAAAAGAAATTTAATCCATGACAAATTATTAAGGTTTTTGAAAAACCTAACTTTTCACTCTTGAAACTGTTAGGGACAATGATCTGTTTTTAAAAAGCAACATAATTAAAAACCAAGGCTTCCAGTTTGAAAAGCACAAACCTTAAGTTCCTCCACTGCTGTATGAAGTTCTTCAGGTGTTTTATAATGAAAATCCCTCTCCAGGTAATCTTCCTCTGCTTGTGTAATCCACTCTTGCATCTCTTGCATCTCCTTCTTTAAACTCACTGTCATATCCAGTCCACCTTTTAAGGCAGATTTCTTCGCATACGCCTACAGAGAAAACCACAAATTTACAACAGCAATCCAAATATAGGCACACTTTAAATCCTCTGATCAATTAAGTTTTATTTTTTAACACAAAATCAGAAGCTTTATTAGAACTGCTACCTGTTTGCAAATCAGTTCCCACTGAGAATTGAGTTCATCAAGCAGCTTCTGTATTTTCACAGCAAATGGTGGCTCTGCGTCTTTTTTCAAGACCTGTCCAACCTCATTGATGCCATTAAGACTAGGTTGGACAGTGTGAATGTCATTAACTAAGGCCTGGTAACAAAAAACGCAACATATTAGAAAAAAAAATTAATTAATCAGTCAGTCCCTCCATCCATTTGTATTTCAGGACCATTTCGTCAACACAGAAATACAATAAATAGACTCACCGTGCACTGTTCTAGCTGCTTCTCCAGAGCCTCTGAATCTCCTAAAGCTGGCCACTCCTCGTTCAGAAAAACATCAACCTTAGCCATCCACTTCTGCAGGGTCTTTGTGTCATTCTAATTGTAAAATATATTTTTGTTGCATTAGAGGATAAATGTTTTTTATTCTTTAAAAATACCACTATTGTGTGAATTATTTAAAATATCTTAAAAGCTGTTGGTGAGTTTCACTTTTTTAAAATGTTGTACAAAACAGAGTAATTCATTATTCCCACATCTAAGTTAAAATGCAATTCAAAAATAATAATTACATTAATTAAACTCCATAATCCCCAAACACACACACACACACACACACACACACACACACACACACACACACACACCTGAAGAATAGCACTACATTATAAATGTGTTCATTTAAATACACTTTCAACTTTGCTTAAACCTTGTCTAATATGTGAGCTAATATCTATTAAAGAATATTTCTACCCAGCACACAATTTGCTCCACTTTTCTCAGGTAGAAGGCTGAAAAGTCTTAAAGCTAAAACAACAAGACCGAGGTACAGCTTTCCTGAGGCTGTGAGGATAATGAACTCAAAAAACTCACTAACGTAACTTGAACAGTCAAAATGACTAATGCAATTAGGGTTATATTTTCTAAAAATGCTGTGTGTTTAGTCACTTATTATTATTTATTACTATATGCTTAGGTTTTATTGGCCTATATACATTTAGCTTTCTTTAGAATGTTACAGTATTATTATCATTAATATTATTATTATTATTATTATTATTATTATTACTTTGATTCTGTTGTGTGCTGGTTCCGGAAAACAACTTTCATTCTTTCATGTCTAACATATTGAATTACAAAAACCTAAACCTGAACTAATTTTATTGATGTTCTCTTTTTAATATTTCAGTTAAAGAACAAACTACATACAGCCAAAACATAGTATTGGTACAGTTTCTGTATTATATGGATAACATAAAAGAAAAAAAATCAACATTAATACAGTGTTTTGACCATTCATTAGAAATAAAAGTAGACATAATAAGGTGCCAGACAAATTGAATCCCTGTGTTAATTGTTTTTTGAGCCTACTCTTTAGGAAGGTGAAATGCATGCTCAGGTGGGTTAAGGTCTGCTGATTGACTTGACCAGTCTGAAACCTTTTTTCCAGACACAAACCCATAACCCTGGAGGCACGAGGTCACAGCGCTAAACTCTACTGTATAGGTACACAATGTGTCCACCTTGCCACTGTGCCACATATAGTAAAAACATTTTTTTTGTTTTGAAAATTGCTATATTTTCATCTTTTAGAAGTGTTGATCTGTTAGTACCCCTGGTTTCACTGCGTTTGGGAACTATGATGCATTTCACAGTAATATTCACAATAAATAAATAATTATTGAAATAACACTACAACACTCAAGAGATGTGATTGCTTTCTGTACAATAGAGATAGCATTGTGTGTAAAAAAAATGTTGCATTTGGCATATCTGGTTATATTCACTGCAGTCCTGGCCTCTAAACAGGTCTGCTGCACCATTTTCTAACCACTGGAAGCATGGATGTGTATGTGGTTGGACGATGCCAAAATGAATGTTATGCAGCACATATCTGTCAAAAATCTTCCAAAGAAGACATGTGTGGCCCCCCACTTAACATACTACTTGAAGTACTCGAAATAGCTACTGTGCACCTATGCTTTCTAATGATGATTCTGTAAAGGTTTGGTCAAATTACCATGAACTTTTTAGGACTTTAATAGCATTTCAAAAATGGAAGAAAAGCCTGGAAAATGCCCTCTAACCAGGCTTAGTGATTAACTACAATAATAAAAACACAATAAACAAACATCTTAACACCCACCTGGAACTGCTGCAGCATGGATATGTGACCCTGCAACAGCTCTATGTTTTCTCTTAGTTGATCCCACATATGTCTCCAACAGGCCATCATATTGTCCATCTCAATGTGATACTTTTGAGATATTTCAGGGGGGGCTTTCTGGTACACCTGTTCAGCCATCCTACTGACATCATCCTTTTTACTCTGCTGCTCTTGTTGTGCTGCTTGAATTGCCTGAAAAATACCATTGCTAAATTAATGTATTGATTATTTCTAGTCATGTATGGCTTCCTCAAGTCACACTTATGAAAGAAGCTAATCATCTTTTTTTTTTCATCTTATTTATTGTGAATTTATTTTAGATTATTTTAAAATAATAATTATATACCAATTATTTACAGATTGGAAAACCAGAAACTACTAATATGTCACTGCCTCCTGCCGAGTACACGATAGCACAATTCCTCTAGATCCTGTTAGTTTAACACACCTCATCCAAAGGTGCATCATGCATAACCATGTTATAGGATTTTGAAAGATGTGCACACATAAAAGGTGGTATACAGGTGTCTTAAAGCTAATTTTCATGTTTTTTGTCACAACACTTAAAATGCATACATCAGGAACAAACACAAAGTGTTATTTCAAGACATTAAAAACAAACCATGGTGTCTTTCAGCCTTTGCTCCATGATAGGGTACTCAGTTACAGCTGTAGAAGGTAGTTTGTCTTCACATTGTTGGAGCCATGCCATTAGGGTTGCCATTACTTCCTTGTAGTGTGCAGGTGGAAGGCTAGTCTGAACTACAAAATAATAAAACAAACAAAAACATATTTAGGATAAATCATAATTGTTTATGTCTAAAAATACTTGCAATTTCTATTTAAATTTGGCATAAGTATGCATGGCTGCAAGTGGAAGTGGGTCACTGGTGTTTATTGAACCTGACCGCTGATAAAAGTAGGAAGTGTATAGGACTATACTCAGCCAAATGATGCAATACTGATAGGACACTATCTATCTACAGTATAATGGAGATAGATGATGACCCAAAAAATAAAAAAGCAACCCAAGGCAAAAAAACGGGATATTCTTTACTGCACAAGTCCGACACCTGATCTCAATCCAATAGAGCATGCTTTTGCTTTTGTTTATGTCCATGGGTTTCAGACTTCAGGCAGTCTCTGACTGCAAAGTATTTTCATCCAAGTAATAAAGGGAATCATAATATTTGTAATTATGTTTGTTCATCCATTATTTATGAATCCCCCAACATTTGTGAATAAAATAGCTATAATTCCTGAATGGTTGATGCACACTTTTGGAAAACCCCTTGAATTAAAGCTAAAAGCCTTGACTTTACTCTTATCTTGAGCGTTTCATTTAAAATACAGTGTGGTGGTGTACAGAGGTCATACTGTATGCCAAAAAACAACTTTGTTCCAAAATTGATGGACCTGGCTGTACATATGAAAATATGTTTCTGTATGTATATTTACAGTTCACCTGAATAACTTTACATACAGTAATATAACATTTGTACAACAATTTTAAAACATAATGTACAAGTTTAAAAGTGTCTTGAATGCCATTTGTATAATGTAGGCAGTATATCCACCCAATGGGTTATGATACCATTTGTTCAGTGATCACAATTAATATATATATTTTTTTTAACTTTTTTTTTACTCTTCGTTTTTTTCTGTTTGGTTCATTAGTCACTTTACTGAGGGGACAAAGACTGTTCTTTTTTTGTTCAAAATTTTTGACTGATAACATTCCAGTGTTATCATTTCTGCTCAGGGAAGCCTCTCTTCATAAAAAAAAGCCACAGCGCTGAAGAGCACTGAACCCCCACTCTGGTGTAATTTGCATATTTTGGGATCTTATCTTTTACAGTGTTAAGTGGAAAGAGGATGCCGCTGGACAGAATGACATTTATAACAGTGGGTTTTACTTCCACAGACAAAAACAAAAGAAAATTATCTGCACTAATTGATTTTAAAAAGGAAACACATTATCACTCTGCAGTGCACACACAATCCCCATCCCCCGAAAAAATACCCATAAGGCAGTGCACTTAAACATCAACCCTTCTCTCTCTAACACATGAGTGTAATCATGAGCTAAATCCATAACTGTTCACAGATCTGACAATATAATAAATTAAGCAATAAACATCACAGTATATTGTGTACCAATCGATTTCAGCCAATAATTACTTAATTTTTACAGCTCGGTTGTCTCTCAACTGGCCGATCACATAAACTGATATTATTGTGATGCAGCAAAATACACGGGTCGACGCCACATCAACATACCATCGCCAGTCTGGGAATATTATTAACTCTCTTCATAAGGTTTAAAATTTGCAATATGCAAAGTTTTTTCTAAAGCAAAACCATATGGGAGAACATCAGCCAAAGGCTTTAACACAACAAACAAACGCAGTGTGAATAAGCAGAGGCGTTCAAAGAGCTCGAGCCTCAGTCTGCAGAGTGTAAAAAGACTGAAACCATTATCACAAAAATAATAATGAAGAGAGAAATAAAGAGCGGTTCCCAGCTCTGGCCGAGGAAGCCCGGGCTTAGGTTACCGCTCCATGCATGCGGGCATGATTGGCTCGCCAAATACAAAGTGACGGATGTGTGTGTTTATTTAAAAATATTTTGTGCAGAGGCTCGGTTTGTTATTCATTGACATAGCCATGTTCCATGTGCTGCATGTTATAACAAGTGAGTATAGTAGGACAGTCGTATTTTAGAGATTACGCATTTTATAGTGTTAAAGCAACTTGCTTTTGCTCTTTAGTCAAGCATAGTCTGTTCTATTGGTTTCAGTTTCTTCATAATCTACATGAAATAATAAGAGAATGGAATATGACGCATATTTTGCCTTCTAACAAATGTTTTAAATGTATAATATTTTCTGATCTTAATTATATTTGTGCACTGCTGTTTATAACATTTATTTTTACTTTTTTTCAGTATCAACTGGTAAATAAATAAACAATTTAAACACAAACTGATTTTGATTTCTGTGATCAGGGATCAGGGATTGGCTCCAAAAACCCTCATCAGAGCACCTCTAACTCCTCAAGTGATATTAGTCTCTGATGTTAATGTTAAAATATTTTCATGTAGATTATACTGAATCTAGGAATAGATTATCAAAAAAACTGAGATAAACTAGTGTTTACCTTTGCCTTTATTCTTAAACTAGACTTTATTAGTTTTATGTGGTGTTTCATGCATCACGACAGTTCATTTACAGTCTGATTAACATTTTACAGCTGAGTTTTTTTTCTTTTCTTTAAAACATATATTGAATAAAATGTTCCAGGCAGAGATTAAGCCTGACATACTATAGATGTATGCCCACTGGCATTGAAATCAGGGTCACAACCACAGGGTTATTGGCTAATATTTTATGCAATCTTTTAACAATATTGCATAAAATATTAGTCCAATAATTCCAGCCCCCCATTCAAGTTTAAGAATGAAAAGCCAGTAAAAAGTCTGTCAACTCTATGCTGAAAACTGATAGATTGTAGGTGTAAAATCTAGAAATCTTTAAAGTAACAAGACACTTTTATATGATAATGGACCTTTTTTGAACTTCTGTACAAAACAGTTTGTGTTGTACAGTGCCTTCACACATCAAACATTACTCACCTAATACAAGCTGTTTCTCTCTTGCCCGTAGGTCAGCAAGAACACTTTGGTAGTGCTCCTGAAATGCAGCTGTATCAGCATCAAAGAGCACCTGTGTTTCCTCCTTTTCCCTTAGCTCCTGAAGTTGTTCATGTAAGTGCTTCATTTCTGGCTCAAGCACTGACAGTCGAGCAATCTCATCCTACAAACAAGAATAAACATTTCTTTTATTAACGACGTTGATGACAAAAACAATCAAGTATATAGAGATGTACCGTAGCAGCGGGCCAAATGTTCATGCATGCATTCATGTAGTAAGGTCAACTACTGTATCATATAACCAACAGCATTACCATGGACAGACAACACTGATAATTTATAGAGAAAATATATTCACTTTGATAAACAATGATTTACTTTAGACTTAAGAAATGATTAAAAACAGAAAAAAAATATTCCAAGTTCCTGTTGCAGTATAATTCTCTTCTTCAATTTGCTGTGCTCAATCTACTTCCACTGATCACTGTTTCCACATTACTATTACATAAGGTAGCTATAAAAAGTCTACACAGCCATGTTAAAATAGCAGGTGCTTGTGATATAAAAATCAAACCAAATTAAATCATGTCAGATATTTTTACACTTTAGTATTTGCTTGACTGCTATACCCAGGCTGTGCAGGCTTGTTTATCACTGTATATACATTTACGACTTTTTGCAAAGGCCCCGATCCAGAGCGACTTACATTTTTTATCTTATTATAGATCTGAGCAGTTGAGGGTAAAGGGCCTTGCTTAAAAGTCCAATAGTTGTAGTTGTGCTGGGGTTTGAACCTGTGACCTTCTGATGCATAGTCCATAGTCCAACACCTTAACTACTGACTACCCCTGACCCCTGACAGTATGTCCCCATTTGTATCACACCTTTTAACAAGCATTTTTAAAAATAATTTAAGGATAAACACACAGTTACGCCTGGAAAACTACGTAGGAAAGGGCATAAGTTATCATTAAAATCTGACATAACAAAACCAAGACAAAAGGTAAAGCAGAATATATATTAAATGATTGAACATTTATCTTGTTTTACACAATACTCAATAAATTAAGGACGATTTGCTATTAAGAAGGACATCTAAGCTCCAGTTATGCAGGAAGGGTTGATGTGAGTTGAGTTCTAATAATGAAGGTTTATTTAACAGGTTAACCAAGTAGTGTGACTACTTTTGTTCTTTTATTACTTTTAGATTAGTAGTATGTAGTATAGCTGTTATAATACGATAAGCTGAGAGGATACCAAGTACTGTGAAAGAGGGGCAGAGTGAGATGCTGAGGATCTCAAGTTGACTTACTGTTCTAAGTGTAAAAAAAATAAGTGTGGTAAGTCAGGTTCTAGATTGAAATATTTAAAAAACTTTTCTGTGCTTAGTTTTATTATTTAAAAAATAAACTGCCATTAATAGGAATGATTTCCAACAAGAAGTAAAATGTTGAAGGTACAGGAGCTTTCCAAAGTGAAATTATTAAACATCATTTCAATGGAAACATACATAACAGACTTTCAGTAGGGTTAAATCAGGACCATTTGGTGGCAAATTCATCTGTGAAAATTATTCAAAATGCTTCCAGAAACACTCTAGTCTATTTGTGGAATAACCTTGTCATTCAGTACATTCAGGTAGTATTTTTTATGCTACTCTTGAGAGCAAGGCTTGCAAGGATGCTATCTCACCCATTTAGGATGGTGCTGCTCTCATTTCTTGCAGCATAGCTCATAATCTTAGAACAGGACCAGTAATAGCAAAAGACCAGGAAGCAGACATACAGGTGAACCTGAGCGTCTGCTATCTACACTGTGTCATCGCTCAAGTTCCACCAAATTGAGGATGTGTCTGATCCCCAAGCTAACCAAAAATGTAGCAGGACTGCTGATCTGGGTTAGGATTATAAATTTTTATTTTTATATCTAAAGCCATTATTGTTTATGTCAGAAGTTTAGTTTTACAGAAACAAGGATTGAACTGAATTAATATGTATCATTAAATAAAGCTAGTCCTCTGGGATACAGTTACATAAATCATCCTGGTAGAGGAAGAGGTGTTGCTTATTTTTTGCTTATTTAGTTATTTGTTATTTTTAATAAATTTTTATAAGAGCATAACATGCCTACTAAAATAAGAGTTTGCTCTGTCGATTCTGCAAATTATTATTTACAGACACCCAGAACCATAATTTATATGTGAATTTGCAGATTTATTCTCAAACCTTTTTTTTGGAGTCATTAATATGGATTTTAAGAATTAAGAAGAAGCGTCTGGAACACTACGTAGAAAAGGGCACAAGTTATAATTAAAATCTGACATATATAACCACTATTCGCATCATCTGAGAATAGTGGTTATGTACATTTATCCAAAGACTGTATAAAAAGAACTTGACAAATCTTCTGTGACCTCACCTATACAATAGTTTTTCTGAAGAGCAGCTCTGAAGCTCAACTGTGGCAGGAGCTGACCTCACCTACTGTAAACCCTGGTTAATCCATAAATAGACATATGGGTGGAACAAAAGAAGCCTGGATGTTGTTACCTGAGTGTTGCTACCTAACTCAGTTCCCACACACAAGCTAACAAGCTTACAGTCCATGTAGCTTTAGCTTAGCTATGCTATGGTGGCTAATGTTAGGTTACATGTATATGCTGATGCATTTGATTAAACTCTGTCATTCATACCTTACACATCATCCTATGTCAACTACTGTACAACATTTTAAATATTAATACATGCTAATGTTGTAACTTACATTTAGAGGCTTTTAAAGGAAGTTTTAATATAATTTTAACAGTTGTCATGAATAGGAAATTTAGCTATTGGGACCAAATTTTTTTTGTACCAGGCTGCTAATATGTCTATTAATGTTGTAAAGTTGTGACTTTTAACATGGGCATGTAAAGGGATTAAACTCACTTTTGGAGCCAGTGGTCATTCAAGAAATTGCACATTTTGCCACTTGGCCTCATTTTCAGAACCAGAGGTTGCCTCTTTGTCCATTCTAGATTCATTAAGAGTTAATAAGCATTGGAGGACCCACTCATAAAACTAGTGACATTCTTGATCCTCTTCAAATGAAATTTAAAAAGTTATAGTACAGCAGTTATCTTCATATCTACATATGAATAACATTCATAAAATGAAAGATTTAGCCCTCAACACTGCACAGAGACAGCACAGATTAAAGTGGTAAATGATCTACTACTGGCCTCTAATCAGGGTTGTGTCTCTTTGTTTGTGTTATTAGAATTAGAAAATGTAGAAGGTAAAGGAAAATCCCTTTCCTGATTCATGTCCTATTTGACTGATTGTTATTAGTTTTAAGTAAAAGTAAATAGTGACTTTTCTATTCATGCTAAAGTTTGGTATTTAACAAAATCCCATTTTAAGTCTATTGCTTTTTACAGTATCTATATATTCTTACTCTGAATAATATCATTCATGAGCATGGGATTATTTTTCACTGTTATGCTGTTGACAAATATGTTTAAAAAAGCCAGATGGGAGGCATGAACTTAATAAAATTAAGGAATGTGTAAGGCACATTGGACACTAAATGCTTAATAACATCTTTCTACGACTCTACTCTACTTACTATGACTCGTGGCATGAATCTACACGAAGCGCTTTAGTTTCAAATAATCATTCAACGCTGAACACAAACAGCAAAAGA
>JAOTRS010000027.1:3479517-3492037 GCA_028565755.1 Dinotopterus cunningtoni
CCAACATGGTGAACACACACCGACATCCCCGCAAGGCATGCTGGTCGTCAGCCGCCGCCCCGCCCACGCCACAATATTAATTAAGAAAATAATCACAATAACAAAAAATAAATAAATAACCAAGCACAACAAGCCACATACTATAAAAGAATAAGAATTTAAACAGTTAATCAATAAAAGGCATTTCGTGGTTACAAAGTTGAGGCTCTTTTAGCAGATTTGAGTTTGACTCTTTATATCTTCTGTTATATAGAGCATTCCACTGTGTTGTAGCTTTTACAGAGAATGCTGACTGCACATATGCAGTGTCACAAAATGGTATGATACAATTTCTTACTGAAAATATTCTCAACAATTTTATAGAGCATTCTGAGTGAAAACTACCTGGAAGTCACATAATGGAGGGGGAGCAAGCCATTTCGATTTGTATACACAAGACAAAAATTTTAATATAATCTGAAATTCTCAAAGCAGAGAACATAATCGTACAATGGAAGAACTGCATTGTTACTGTTTTTATTTTTAAGATTTGTTTGTACAGACCACTGCATAAAGCTTTCTCCACACATCCCAAAGATTCTCAGTGATGTTAAGGTCTATACTCTAAGGGCCAATGACAAGTGATGAAAATCCATGAAAAATCTGTGAAAATGATGATTTAAGTTCCCTGAACCACTCTTTCACAATTTGAGCCTGATGAATTTTTGCATTGTCATTTTTGAATATGCCTGTACCATCAGAGAAAAAAGAAATTGATGGAAAAATTGGTTATTTAGTCTATTGAGGCAGTCAGATGACTTTTTTTCAGGCAGTCAGCTGACATTTTTGGTCTGACAAAAGCAACCGTAGATCATAACACTGCCCCCAAGTAGGCACTAGGCATGATTGGTGCATCACTTCATCTGCCTCTTTTTCTACCCTAATGCTCCCATCACTCAAACAAGGTAAATCTGGACTAATCAGACCACATGACCTTTCTTCAGTGCTCCGCATTTTTTATGATCCCTAGTAAATTAAAGCCCTTTTTTTCCGATTACCTCAATGATAAGTGATTTTCTTATAGCTACATACTGTAGCTGTTTAGTCCCAATCCTTTGAGTTTTCTTCACATTGTGTGGAAATGCTCTCACTATTAAACATAGCTGTAAGTTTTATTTTTTTATAATTATGATTAGATTTCACTAAGCATTTAAGTGATCATGTATGAAACAGTTACATCTCTTAGGAGCTTCTTCAGTGACAGACTGTTGGGAATGTTACATCCCAAGTGTCTGAAGGAGCGATATTGAATGTCTTTTCTCCCTGTTTCTATTAGACTGTACAATCAGAGCTGCTCCCAGTGAACCAGTCTCCATATTCCACAGTTGTATACTGCTATATAATGCTACAATATCTCAATTTTTACAATAATTACAATATCTTAAATATGACATCACAATACTATCTTACAATACAGTTATAATATCTTAGATTTGGGTGCAATAGCAACTGTGCAATAACACCATTTGAAACTGCAACATTATCCTAGTGCAATTCATTGCAACAGAACTGTGCAATAACATTTTAAACTGTGCACTACTGGCAATAACGACTTTTTAAACTGTGCAATATTACCCCTGTGCAATTTGTTGAAACTAGTGCAATTTGTTTGTTTGGAAGTGCAATTATTGTTTTTTCTTTACTTTTTCTCTTGTATTTATACACTGTACTGTTCCTATTTTTTATTTGGACAATTTCTTCTTCGCTGCTGTAACAAAGAAATTTTCCCGCTGTGGGACGAATAAAGGAATATCTTATCTGAACATGTTTATTCTGAAACATGTTCAGAGTTCTGACCTCTGCCATCAACAAGGCATTTTTGCCTAGAGAACTGCCCTCACTGGTTATTTTCTCTTTTTCAGACCACTGAAAATGCTTTGTAAACTTGATGGTTGTGCATGAAAATCCCAGCTGATCAGCAGTGCCCAAAATACTTACACCAGCCCCCCTGACACCAACAACCATTACATGTTCAAAGTCAATTAAATCACCTTGCTTCCCCATTCTGATGCTCGTTAACCTTAAGCCTATACAATCCTTTCAGTATAGTAGATTATAACAAAATATAATTTAAATAAAAATAAAATACAATGCTTCAGGCCATTTATAGATTTTAAAGGCTAAAATACCTCCACAGTCTTCAAACTTCAGTTGATCACGCTGGGTTTCATCATTATAAGCCTGCAGAAACTTTTTTATAGATTTTGTGGTTTTCAAATATGTAGATGGATCATTCACGGTGAAGAATATCTCTGCTTTCTCCGAACGTGGAGAGTGAGTAAGTCCTGCACACCAGTAACATCAAAATGAAAAACTGTAAAAACTGTATATATATGGCTGTCATAAACATAATTTAATTTCCACAATTTAAGTTTGACAAAAAATTTGACACAATTACTGAAAACCCAGAGCTTGTGCTATATTTTTTATGTAACATTTATTATATGACCACCGTCTTAGAATAAAGATTGATTAAATCTATACACAGTTTTAATATGCATTAGAAGTAAAACACCTAATAAGAAAACAATCTTTTGTAAGGGGGATTTGGTACACCTCATGGTATACCTGAATCCTGTTGTCTCCTGAATATGACTGCGTGTGTGAGTGCGAACCAATTTATGCAACCAATCAGGGGACAGGCCCGTAAAGTTTGGAACAAAGATTCCTTAGCAAAGTAGTCTGTACACTACCACACTGAATTTAAGTAAATAAGATGAAAGTGAAGTTAATAAGCTTTAATAGCTTCAATTCAAAGGGCGTTGACAAAAGTGTGGCATTAACCGTTTAGGCTCATAAGAAATGGGACCTACAGTATAAACAAAATACTTGGATGAAAATCCTTTGCAGTGAGCGAGTGCCTGAAGTCTGGAACCCATGGACATGAAGGTCAGGTTTTTATTGTAGTTACCTTCAGTTGCTGCTTGTTTGTGTATCTTTCTGGCCTTCAGTTTAGTGTTCAGTACATGAAAAGCATGGATTGAGAGCACTCACATGGACTTATTCACACCACTGTATGGTACAAATATTTGAAAAAAAACAGCAGTGTAACATAACTGGTAGCTGGCATTAGACTTTTTGTATGCTTACATTTGTTTATGCATGTTTCAAACCCTTAAAGCCTGTCCTGATTTGAGATAAAGATAAAGCTACCGTTTCAGAAGACTAAATGTGGGAAATGCAATGCACTGACACAGAAGAGCTTTTACCTGGAGGAGTAATTCTGTCCTGCCAGGTGGGTTTGTAGCTACTCAAGGTAAGAAGAAGTGCCTGGATGGTGCCAATGAAGATTCCAGCCAGGAAGCCATAAAAGATGACATAGAACAAGAGGATTTTTGCTGTCAGGAGACAGACAAACAGGAACAGTTTGTAAGAACAGACCAAGACACAGGATTTTATTACTGTCACTATATTTATTTTGGCAATTAATAGTGTACATGTCACTTCACTCTAGTCCCTTTAAAATCTGAAATGGAAGGATGTGTGAAATCCACATCAATTGCTTCGCTTTTTGGATTTTTGATAACAGTGGTAAAAATCATTATATGGTGCTATTACATTTTTATACCCTGGGAATTATAAATTCATGTTCCATATAGAAAGGTTATGTGCTTCCACACACATAACCTTTCTATACCTTCCAACTGTGACTGTATATGGAATTTGCATGTTCTCCCCGTGCTTGGTGGGTTTTCTCCCACAGTCCCAAGACATGCAGATTAGGCTAACTGCCATTCCCAAGTTGCCTGTAGTGTGTGAATGAGCGTGCGAGTGTGTGTGTCGTGAGATGGATTGGCACCCTGTCCAGAGTGTACACCGCCTCATGCTCTCCTGGGATAGACTCCAGGTCCCCTGTGACCCTGTATACAGGATAAAGCGGTATAAACTATGATTATAAATTTACACAACCACTCTCTGACTTAATGGGTTATGAGACTGAACTCAGAATTGACCGATCATGTTGTAACTCATAGTTCATAAGGAGTTATCATCATTCAATATCATAAAAAAGTAAAGTTGACGTCATCATGGTTTTATCCACTCTGTCGTCAGCTTAACATCAGGCAGCACAAAGTAATCAATGAGCTGCTATAGTTGGATGCCGGATGACCGCTGGTGAAACATTAGATGAGCAGTTTGAATCCCAACACCCCAAAGAGTAGGCCTTTCACCTTGAGTCACCTTGGACAATGATGCATTTTTAACCCTTACAATGCAACGACATAAAAATGAAACATTTGATATCAACATTTTCGAATGCACTGTAGTATGCTTGTTTTGACATATTTGCTGAGCTGTTATAATCAGTGAGGCCATGTTTTAAGTCTTTATCAAATAAAGGAGAAAGACTCAACTTAAGGCTGTTTGTAATAACCTGAACCACTTTTTCTTACAAAAGTGAAATAACTGTCTTCCTGACAGCATAATAACAGCATAATCTTCACTTCACTACGTCATGATCCTTTATGACCTTTCTACCTGCATCATCAAAGACATCGCGTTATGAACACCGCATATAAATGTCAAACTCTCATGTGCTGTTGAAGAAAAATATTAACACATAAATAAATAGGTAATATCTTTCAGTTGCGCACTGAGGTGTGGGGACATGTGAGAAAAGATATGAACGTATCCATTTTAAGCGAGATTGTTACTTTTCTTCATTCAGGTCGGTAATGTGTGCACACACAGCTCGTGGCTGGAGCACGTCATGCGTTTGCTGCAAAGTCAAATCTAACAGGTTGCGTCGTGACCAGACAGCAGACAGCCAGACGGCACCCGGACCCGGTGGAAAGCAGACGCTCGGGGAAATAAAAAAAAAAACAAACACACACACACACACACACACAGTGAAACATTTCTACGCAAAGAAGCCTTACACTTTCCTAAATATCTATATATTCTTACCCCAACTGCCACCGGTGCGTCCCAGAAACTCCCTCGTATCGGAATTCCACACAAACTTCTTCCATCCTCCATCACCTTTATTCTGAGCAGGCATTTTATCTTCTATAGAGCTACTGCTATGAATGTCCCCTTCCCTGATTAAATCACCACAACGCCCTTGATGAAGCCTCACCACCCCAAAGACACGGAGCGGTACCCGGGTCTCCGCAAGGTGCCCTGTGCGTTTTATCCGTCACGGCGCGGAGACACGCCCACAGCTCCCCACGCGCATCCACACAGCCTCTGTCCAATCAGAGAGAAAAAGTTCCACCTATGCAACATTTACGTGGAGGATCCAGTCAGGAGGAGGCGGGGGAGACGCGATTTACTATAGCACGCAGATCTGTCCTTGTGGGCACATACTGGCGCTTCTGACGCGCACAAAACATGCCACGTGATGACGTCAGTATGCGATGTGACGGGAGTGTGTGTTAATGCTACAACCGTGTTATCATATATCATTTCCTAATAATAATAATAATAATAATAATAATAAATGCCAGTCGTTGACGGTTAAACAGTTTGTAGAAAGAGTTAAAAGGTTAAAACTAAACATCAGCTGATGAACTGATGTATCAGTTGATAGTGATATTATTATTTCAGGTTGAAGTCCACGTACATGTCTGTCTGTCTTTCTGTACAGCAGAACTCTCTGACTAACTTATTAATACAAAGAAAAATAAAGTTTTGTGAGGTTGAGTATCTTACGCTTGTTTACACTAAGTTGTACTTCTTTCGCCCTACAATACACTTCCTGTTCGGTAATCTGAGAGAGAATCACAAATGAGAAATCGAAAAAGTAGATCGGATAAAGATGAAGTTTTGTCTTAAAATGACTCCAGCGGTGGTTAGCACTGTTGCCCTGCACCTCCAGGATCCGGGTTCGATTCCCGCCTCAGTGACTGTGTGTATGGAGTTTGCATGTTCTGTCCATGCTTGTGGGTTTCCTCCAGGTAGTTCGGTTTCCCCCAAAGTCCAAAGTCATGCAGATTACGCTAATTGGTGTTTCCAAATTGCCTGTCGAATGTGTGTGTGTGCGTGTGTGACATGCGTTGGATTGGTATACCCATCCATGGTACACCACGCCTTGTGCCTTTAGTCTCCTCTAGGCCCCGTACAGGATAAGGCGGTGTAAACGATAATGAGATGGTGCAGGTGTTTGTTTAAATTGTGCAAGTAGCTTATTTAGGACTAATTTCATTTAATTTAATTTCATTTCATTTCATTTAATTTCATTTCATTTGATCTTATCTAATCTTATCTTATTTTATTTTATCTTATTTTATTTTATTCCATTTTTTTCCTTATTTATAACTCTTTCCCTTCTACTGGATAACAACCGTGAGCAACTGTAACGAAGAAGAAGCAATTTTTCTCTGGGATTAATAAAGTTCTTTGAATCTTGAATCTTGAATCTTTATTAGTATCTTAAAAGTATATTATTGAATCTGGCACATAACTGTTCATAACATCACTTTTACTTAATATTTTGATTTCACCTATGGTGCGGGTTAAACTTCAGTCAGATATCCACAGTAAGTACTGCTAAAGTTTCATTATATTCTGTCCACAGGTTGATTTAAGATGCGCCCAAAGTTTAACGCATATGCAGTGTCAAAACTTGTGGTTTTACAATTTGGCACATAACTGCTCATAACTTCCCTTCTACCCAACATTTTGATTTTAGTGCCTAATGCCTAAGAAGGACTGCCAAAGTTTCATTAAATTCTGTCCAGTAACTTTTTTTTTAGACTGGTTTAGGGTCCTCCAATGTACAGTATGAAGTGTTAAGACATAATTGAAAGAGTGAGTTCTGACAAATGTAAAGACCAAACCTTTCTTTTATTTTTGTAAGTTCCTATCCAGGTGCATTCCTTTAAATACATTGAAATGCTTGTAAACTAATATGAAGTACAGTGGAACCTCGGGTTACGAGTAACGTGGTTTACGAGTGTTCCGCAAGACGAGCAAAGATTTTTAATAAATTTTGACTTAAAAAACGAGCGTTGTCGTGGTTTACGAGCACAGAGTATCATGTATAACGCATGCGCTTCTTGTTTTGACACCGAGCGTTGCGTCATCACAACTGAGCCAACGGTTTTTCTCTCTCTTGCAATACGGGTATTCATCTCCCCTGCTGGGTCTTAATTATTTTTATGTATTTTTTTTTTGGGCTGTGGAACGAATAATTTTAATTTCCTTTATTTCTTATGGGAAAATGTGCTTTGATTTACGAGTGTTTTGGAATACGAGCCCGCTTCCGGAACGAATTATGCTCGTAATCCGAGGTTCCACTGTAATTGTTATATATAAAATCTTAGCAAAAAGGGTCAATATATTAATTCACTTTCCATACTGCTTATCCTGTGTAGAACCATGTGCAAGGGAGAATGTGTACAGATGCTAATCATGTGGTATGTGCGTGTGGTGGGGGGGACAGGACTGGAGCCTATTGCACAGGGCACAAGATGGGAGACCCATCACAGTGGGGCACACGCACATGCCACTGAAAATTTGGAAACACCAGTCTGCCAACAATGCAATGAGGCATGTCCTTGGATATTGTAGGAAAACAGCAGTTATACATGACTTGCCACACAAAAGAACTGGGATACATCACTGAATTGGTGATTTTTTTTATATGCTCAGAGTGAAATCTTTAATAATTTAGTATATTTTTTTGAACAATCATATTTGCACATTCTTTTTAAGGCTGGCAATAATTTTGAATTTGATCATGTTATATATGTTTAGTATGTTTAAACATAATTACACGTCTTCCACACTAAGTCCAATTCCTTATCTAATGCATCTCATTTTGCACACTGACTGTGCAGTCCACCAGAGGTCATCATTGTACTAACCGGTGATAATCTCTCCCAGTTTTGATCTCACACACACACACACAGACAAAGGGGCCGGGGGGGCTGCATATTCTATTTAGTGTGGTATCCTGTGTGCGATAGATACACAGCATCTCAAAATTGAAAATCGTAGATTAAAAAAAATTGTAATTTAATTAAAAAAGTTAAACTATTTACTGGTAAAGTGAAATAATTCATTTATTATATTACCCTCTACAAGTAAACCACAGACGGTCATCACTGATTCTGCTGTTTGCAGAATGCTGGATAAAATCTTAAAAAAAAAAAAGCCTATGCATGGAATATTGACTGGAAGTAAAAAAGTGGTAAGTAAAGGTGCACAAGCTACAGGGATGACTATAATCTAAAGAAGAGCCACTGCCAAAGCCAATTTAAAAACCAATTTAAAATATACTGAGGCTGAAGCCAGTGCATAGAGAGAGCCACCATGTACAGATGTCTTTTGAAAATGAGCGGCAACTACTGCATTCCTAGTATCAAGCCACTCCTAAAACTTAAACAATATCCGAAGCGTCTTACCTGGGATAAGGGAAAAAAAAGAACCGGACCTTCGCACAGTGGTCCAAATTCCTCTTTTCAGATGAAAGTAAATTTAGCATTTTTTTAAAAAAAAAAATCAGGGACCCTTTAGGAAGAGTGAAGAGCCACAGAATCCAATTGGCTTGAAGTCCATTGTGAAGTACCATAGTTGGTGATGATTTGAGGTGCCATGTCATCTGCTAGTGATTGGCCAGCCAATTTGTCTGGCCTGAACCCAAAGGTGGTGATTTAGATTTAACCAACTACATACTTAAGAACCTGTTAGTGAACAATTACAGCATTGATTAATATATTTTAGCTGGCAACAATTCCTTTTAACTCTAACCGATGCAGGGTGTAGTTTCTCATTTCTTATACATGTCAGAAGGCATATCCCTGGTCATGAAAATACATGTTACATGTGTTTCAGAAGGGTGGATTAAAAAGGTACAAACATAGCAAGGGGTCAAATCATTTGGCTGCATCATAAAAAGAAAACAACTAAGGATATTGCAGAAATTACTGGAATTGTGTTAAGAACTGTCAAATGCATTATTAAAAGTGATAAACCATTAATTTGCAGTAGAACTGAGGTCAGATTAAATCATGTGCATGATTGTGACCATGCATGGAGGAGATCACTTAAATGCATGATAAAGTTTCAGTATTTAAGAAAGAATCACAGCTATGTAAGAGCATTTCCTCAAACAGTGTGATGAGCACAGGATTGGGATCAAACATTTATATGATCAACAAAAAAAAAGCAAAACTGTTAGTGAAGCTTAATGGGAGACAGTATTATGGTCTGGGGTTGATTTATTTGGGCAGGGTTAGACTTGGCAACAATATGGGGCAATAAAATGGATTTAACTAGCTACCTGAATGTACTGAAAGACGACTGATTGATTTTTTCAGACTTGATTCTGGGAGCACAAAGAATAATTTTTACACAAACATTGATCACCATTGAAAGCCTTTGGTACATGTTGGTGATGACATTAAATAATGTTGTTAAAACACTGCTACAGTGATTGTGCACAGTAATCAAATCTAAACGCAATCCAATGAAGTATAAGACTTGTGTATTTTCCACATAGAAGAGTACAGGATGCAGGACTTACATACCTATTTTCTTTGATATTCATTGCTTGCAACCTTATACTTTATTACCCTTATGGTTTTTCTATTGTCCCACTATACAAATGGAACAGCTACTTGTGAAGTAATATATACTGTACATGTGGCCAGTAGCTGAAATGCATGATTTTTTTTTTTTTTTGTCATTTTAGCTTTCCTCTAATGCTGACAAGGACATACTATATATAGCATGTAACAAGAACAGCTAAAAGCTGAGTTTGCTGAATGGTAGAAATTGTTGGATGGCCTGCATGTACTACAACAGCCTGCCTGTACACAACTGCAAATTCATTATCAGTGACTAATTCAATTAAATCTTCAATTCAGTCTTATTTGTGCTTTTAACAATTGTCAATGTCGCATAGCAGCTTTACAAAATCAAAAGAAAATTATTGAAATTTGTATAAAAAATGTGAGAAAATAGGTATAAATCTAAATGATCATATTGTCCCTTCAGATTGTCAGATTGTTAACTTTCATCTGTTTTTAGAGTAGTGATAAGGAAGGCAAGAATGCAGTGAGCAGTCAACTAGAAAGAGTTGCATGGTGACCTGAAAGTTTCCGAAACAAGAGTGTGACGAGGTGAATGAGACAAATAATAATAAACAATGAAATGTAGCAATGAACTTGAAAGCATTCAGGCAAATCTTAGCTTTTTACAACATGCAAAGAATTCAGCTATTCATGTTTACTCTAGTACATGAACAATAGAAGTGGAAGCATTGTATAGGACTATTTCTTTGCAAACTGACATTACACATCATTAAAGGAAACATGAAACAAGCAATGCACTAGGACATATTAGAGATGAGTCAAGAAACATAATCTGGAGAGAAATGGATGTAAGATGGATGGATGGAGAAGTTTAACAAAGCAATAATGTCCTCAATCATTCAGTCAAAGTAACTCAATATGACCCAGCCAAGCTCCTGACTTAAGGTAGTTGTGAGATCAGCGGAAACCTTAGATTATAAGTAGATTTGGCAAGAGGTGTGAATGAATTTGAATGCTGCAAAAACCTAATTAATTTATTTTTAACATAGACTCTAAGGTGTAAGTTCCCACATCTTTTTTTGTTTAAATGTTGTTAATTTGTTATTATTATTAATATATAAATATATTTATATTATTAAGATCTTTTTTAGCATATATTTGATTCTGCTCAGTATTTTTTATGCAGTATGTACAAAGTTGAAAAATATAAAAGTAAATATAGGCACAGCACTTAATAGAATAGCAAAAATAAAACTGTCTAAATATTTATTGCCCCCTTTTTACCTACTCATCTAAATGCTCACCTTAAGATGATGATAAAAGTGCTTCAATATTTTTTTTTACTGTAAGAGGATAATCATTTAATGTAATGGGTATTTGTTTCAAACATTCATACACAGGTGCATTATATTCATCCCCAGCACTATAAATAACAGTCTTGATGACATCACAGACCTTGCTATTTTTGTACCTTTTTTTTATCAGAAGCTTTCACACACTCATATCAGGACAAAATGCATGACTTCTTTATCATCACAGCCAGACAGTTCACCATCGATCAGTCTCTGTCAAGAAACCGCGTGTGTGTGTGTGTGTGTGTGTGTGTGTGTGTGTGTGTGTGTGTGTTGAACTAAAAGTGCTGCTGTAGCATTATTACATTTTGACCTTGAGACGTGTGATGATTCGCCATTTGTGTTGCTATGGAAACTGCCACTCATTGCTCAGGCAGATATTCTGCACCTTGGCGATCACTAATACACAAAAATGAGCTTTATGTTATATGTTACTGTCATTCGCACACATAGATGCATTATGTCGTATGTTATGGCCGAATAACAAGCATTGTACAGTAATTAGCCCAGCCAGGACTTGACAATAGCCAGGATATCAGGCAAGCATACAATGTGTTCCCATGAGGCTGGCAAAAGAGGAAAGTGTCTGCCTAGAAAAACATTCCATCAATTATTTATAAAAAAAACAAAAAAAACATGTATTACCTATATCTTATTGTGAACAACCCAGTACAGGATGACATCGACCCAGGACCTCAATATCGACTCAGCTCTCTCTTACAGTATCACAGATCCTTTAGTCATACTTTAGCTTATAAAGATCGCACAGATCGTTTACTTATACATAGCTTACCTTATAGTTCATTTGCACAGTATTTGAATATAAGCCCAAATACACAGCTTCCGATGTATAATACAAGCCTTTTCTAAGCCAATCAGTCAGAAAGCTTTCAGGAGCTCCCCAAGGTTTTCAACAGGAAATTCATTCATGCAGTTTATATCCTACATTGATAGGGAGGACGAAATACATGTGAAAGTGCTGGAAACATGCCCTGAAATTTATATGCCAGGTTTTTATCACTTAAATAATGTACTGCAAATATACAGTTTTTCATGTTTTCAGTTCTGTATATTAGATTTCCATGTTTATGTATAAATGTTGAATTTTGTACTCTTTTGGACAATTTTCTTTTTCTTTTTTGAAGAATTTTATTTTGTCTTTTACAGTAAAGAGTGTTAGGTGTAGAAGGTTCCGACATGAAAAGTTTGCATTTGGTAGTAATAGTGGTAGTCTCGGGGCAGCCACAGACAGAAGCGAAACACACTTCCTGATCATGTTTCTTCATATGATGATTAAACTTGTGTTGATGGTGTGAAATATGCAGTATACAAGAATATTTATCTTACCTACCAAGAGCAATTAAGGCCATTAAACAGACATGGGAAGAGAAAAAATATAGAAGGAAAAATAATTAAGTTGATTATAATAGAAAGAGTCTTTGTAAGAAATATTCTTCATTTTTGTTCATTTCTTTGTAAAGGTAATAAAGTCTTTTGGGGTTTGGCAGTTGGCAGCTAGCTTTTCAGTGCATTACTGCCACCTACTGGACAGAAAGGTGTATCAGTAGTTAGACAGGATAAAAAAAAAAGCCCTAAAATTATCACAAACTATGCCAGATTTATTATTTATTATTTCAAGGTATTGTT
>JAOTRS010000027.1:3562951-3573105 GCA_028565755.1 Dinotopterus cunningtoni
AAAAATATATATATATATAAATAAATAAATAAAACAAAATTCTGAAATAATAGTCAAAACCTATTTAAAAAAATGGGTGCCTAATCCTGTTCTGTACAAACACTGGGTGTCACATAAACAAAATTTGGCTTTTATACAAATAAGCTTTGATTTTGTTTCAGGATCTACGAATGGTTGCATCCCTTTTATCCCGCCAACCCGTCCTTTGTCTCCTGGATTGTCTTATTTATAATAAGTCAAGTTGATATCACAGGTTCTTTTTTTAAAACTGGAAAAGTTTTAGCACAAATTCCACCATCCACTTCTAATAAAAAAAAAAAAAAGCCCCACTAGTTTATAACACATGTACTAGATTTTAGCATGCATGACAATGGCTGGAAATGTATCCTGGCAAATAAGGCACATCATGATGTTTCTATTTCTAGAACGCTCTGGCCAGCTTTATTCCTGGTAACTAACAAAGCACTTCCTAAACCAGGAAGTGTCAACCCAGGAGGAAGCAATAAAGTGAGGAAATCTACGTCACAACTGTAAAAATGCCTGCATCATAGGAAGTGTGAACCGCCCTCATGAACCAGCAGTACTATTACATTAGTCTGCAGGAAAAGACAATTATAATGTGCTAGACGTTTTTTTTTTAAGTTCCTCTGATATAATGCCACTGTGAGTTATAAGGCCACGTTGTCCTACTTTCCCACCAATGTTGAAAAACTTTTTTTTTTTTTAATTCAAAGAAATTGCTGGTTGCTGAAGTTTCTTGTCAGTTTTGATAAGTGTTGAAAAATTACAAATCTGTTTGCACTCAGACTCTAAATTACTGTAAGTGGAATTACCATTCAGTTATAATAGTATAAACCTGGGGTATGATGAGTGGGGATTTGGTGAGTTACGTCTCTGTTTTATCTTAAATCACTCTCAAAAATACTTTCAACATTTCTTTCAATGAAATAATATACTGAAAGAAGAATGCTTGTAATCTAAACCTCCCGCTACAATTAAAATAGGTCTACCTTAAATTTGTAGTGGAAAAAATCATTTAAGGCAACTCTTATACCCTAATTAGGGGCAGCCTTCATAACTGCTGACCATTTGAATGACGCAAAAGCAAAGACATATGGACGTGCACATGTGTGCCGTTGCAGAGGACAGACACGTCCGTATTAGACCACAGGAAATTATAAATGTGAACCACCATGACATAGAAGTCCAAAAAAAATAAAATAACCCAACAGAATTGAGCAATGTGGCTTATAATGTAAAAATTGCCCAAGATGACAGTGATGAGCAGTGGGACAGATCAGTACTGTTTTGTTGAATGCAATAATGACTGTAGTCAGTAATTCTGGTTTCCCATAAAAATAAACCAAATAGTAACATTTACAAAGATCAAATGTGTAG
This sequence comes from Dinotopterus cunningtoni, assembly GCA_028565755.1. Lineage (NCBI taxonomy): Eukaryota > Metazoa > Chordata > Actinopteri > Siluriformes > Clariidae > Dinotopterus > Dinotopterus cunningtoni. The sequence goes on from JAOTRS010000027.1 coordinate 3,564,350, forward strand.
TAAACTGACTTCTGACCTTAAGGAGTTTTTATGGTTAACACGCCATAGATCTCTTTCCCAGTCGGCACTGTTTCAACAACAAAAAGCAAAAACAAGCCACTTGAAATGGATGCAGACCTAGCTCTTTACATTGCACATACACATAATATATATCTGAATGTATGTACTGACAGGTTTCAAATGAAGCTTTTTGACTTTTTAAATTAAATTTAAAAATTTTGAAAATATCCCACTTTAATGGTTATTCTAAAGTGAATTTCTCAATACTGTAGAATAAAATCTATAGGATAACAATATACAACTATATCATACAATATAAATAAGGAAGCATTGCTGCTGAGTGGTTAGCACATGTCCCGTCACACCTCCAGGGTTGGATTAGAAGCTCAGCTCTGGTAGGTGTTTCCATGCTTTCGCCTTATTCGGTGGGCTTCCTCTTGTGGCGCCGACTTGAATTTAAAATCCAAAGACATGTGGTGTGGGTTGTTATTGCTGTTTCCAAATTGCCTGTGTGAGTGTGTGCTTGTGCCCTGTGATGGGTTTCCTGGGATAAGCTCCAGACCCACCTGCAACCCTATACAGGATAGACCGTATAGATGATGGATGGATGAATAGAATAAATCATACATATATTCATAAAATCAACATTTTGTGTCCTGTGCTTACTTACATTTATGGAAACTTGCGGACATTCTTGTTACAACATCTCAGCAGTTGAGAGTCTTACTCAAGGGTCCAGCAGTTGGACTCACAACCTTCCGATCAGCAGTCCAACATCTCAACCTCTGAGCTACCCCACACTTTCATTAGCAGAACAATGATTTTCTCAGACAGACCTATATATTTGGTTTCCTCATTTATATTTCTCCCCCATGAGTCATTTCTCTTACTCCCCCATACTCGAAGTATGAGGTCTCTTACGCAAAACATTTTTCCTTTCACATTTAACTACTTCTTTAACAAGTACATTTTTGTTTGAATTATTGATTCAACCCAGCACTGATGTTTGAGTACTTGGAATGATAAAATGTTAAAAAAGTAAATCTGCTTTAATGACATCTTGCAACTAAGAAGATTTTTAATGTAGAGGACTGTGATTGAAATTAAAGGATTAATTATATTAATAATTATAAGAAAGTGTCTGGAATAAACCTTAAAACTGATTCTCATATGGGACTGAGTCATGTGATGTGGGCTTTGATGAATCTGAAATCTGCTAGCTAATCAAAGTGTGGCTTGTCCGTCTTAAGCTTCGTCTTAAATATATTTGTTGATCAACACACACTATTGATTTTGTATTATTTTTTGTGAATGACTCAAATCTAAAACTGATTCAAATTAACCTGTCTATGTGAACACGTTCAGTATTTGTGTTTTGATTGTCATGTTAAACCATCAGGACAATCCCTATTATAAGACATTGCAAGGATGCTAATATTACAATATTACTGCTAGCATTTTATAAAATTATTTTAAATAAAACTGATTTTGAATGGGTAAGTGTTATAAATGATTTTATAAATGAAGACATACATCACATCGTTTTAGATGTCTTCTCACAGCTATCTTCCATGCAGTGTTACTTCCTTTAACCAACAGTAAAAAGAGAATGCTGGCAGTGTTAGCGGTTAGCACTGTGGCCTCGCACCTCCAGGGTTGAGAGTTCGAATCCTATCCTTAAGTCTGGAATTTGCATGTCCTCCCTGTTACTTGGTGGGTTTCCTCCCACAGTGAATATAGTGAATATATGATAGAGGCCCTGTACAGAAAGAATAATGCCATCCTTAATACCAAGATAGTAGACCCAGCTATACTCTCTTCTACCAGGTGTTACTGGGAATGTCTTGCTAAAAAGTAAATTCTAGCCTTCCAGCTTCCAGTTCGGGGGATAGGCTCTGGATTTCCCATGACTTTGAGTAAAATAAAGCATTTACTAAGAATGAATGAATGAATGAATGAATGAATGAATCTCATAGTTGGTGAACATACAAGACCACCCATTTGGCTGAATCTGAGTCTGGCTGTTGAGCATTCTGTGGTGCAACCAGCTTTTGCTGCAAACCTTTATAGCCTGCTCGATTATACAATACTGCTGTTTACATTGGTAGGTGATGCAGAACCTAAAGGGATGGTGCTGTAACCAAGCTCATTGTGAAATATTTGTCGTGTAACAGCTTGCCCAAGGATCCCCCTGCATTCCTGGCACAATCCCTGACCTGTCTACTGCTTTAAGGTTTAGACTACTAAGAGACACAAAGAATCCTGTCTGTCATCAGTTGGCATCGAGACACTAAGTTCTGAGCTTAGTTTCCTGGAGCAGGTGGAACTAAGACCATGATCACTGCAACTCTGCCTTCCTGCTCCAGGTCTGCTGAGCTCGTTAGTGACTGTTGACAGAGGGGATGGGCCGGGTTTCCTGCAGAAAGGAAGTCAGCTGTGCAGAGGAACTCACATTACCCTTGAAGAGTCCATGCCATGCCTAATTTCTCTGGCCTAGATGTGATTTGATTATTGTGTCACTTAAATATCACTTTAACATAACTTTACACTTGGATGGAAGGAAAGGAAACTACAGAGCAGGATGTGTAGTAACGAGTAAATATTGTCTGGCTAACAATTAAAGCAAGACTTTAATTGTTTATATAATTAAGAGTTTAGGACTGGAAATATTTGATGTCACGTTTTGGGATTTGATGAATCAGAGAAAGGATGCCAGCTGTTTCTTTATGTGGGTATCTTTATAATCGGAGTAACAAGACAAAGTGTCCACTTTATTCTCTAGTTTCTAGATGTATTAGAATAGAGTAATGAAGTCTGTTTTTTTTTCTTGGGAGCTGTGGTGCAGCAGGTAGTGGTCAGGGGTTAATTCCATAGCTTTATGTTACTGGTAATATATGTCTGTGTTTCCTCCCACCTCTCAAATGTGTCTTGTAGGTACTTGTACTTGTACTGTAGGACCTCTCTAATTTGCCCCCTTGATTGAGTGAGTGTGTGAGTGCATGTGTCTGATGTCCTGTGATATTGGTGCAGCATCCTCTCACCTCAAACTGAGTAGTTCCAGACTGGACCCTGGAGCCAGCGTGACCCTGGTTTGTCACGGATCCCCAAGTAGCTCAAAGTGCAGTGTTTTATTGTTATTACCAACGGTACGACGGCAAGCCTATACATGCTAGTGCATGGGCTCTCCAAGTTATTATTTTTTTTAAACCTCATTATTGAAACATGTAAAAAGATATTTACCAATTTATTTGGAACATTGCATAGAACACTGACTTACAATATTCCTAGGAATACTTGTTTTTGACTTGAAAAAGCTTTTAATAGATGGATAAGTATCCGCCTCGGGTCTGTGTGCACAGAGTTTGCATGTTCTGCCTGTGCTTGGTGAGTTTCCTCCCACAATCCAAAGGCTAATTGGCATTCCCAAATTGCCAGTAGTGTGTGAATGAACATTTATAGTTATTATGTGTGCGTCCAGGGTCTCCTGGGGTTGGCTCCAGGCCCCCCTCGACCCTGTATACGGAATAATGTGGTATAGATGATGCATGATGAAAGTGATCCTTTTTTGGCCCCCACTTTAATAACCATGGTGCTAGAAAATGTTGTCAGGTATGTGTCTTTAGTTGTTCTCTCATGAACAGGTAAGCAGTTTCTGGTTAAATATCGATTTGATAGGAACTTTAGCTCCACACACTAATACGTTATTATTGAAATTTAGAGTTGGCAGGCAAACAGAGGATCGTTGGAATATTTGTCTCGTGTTTGGGTACACTAAGTTCACTTTGTTATGTAACTTAGGACCATCTGTCCACTTTGGGCTTAACTGAGTACATCGTCAGTATATTAGAGCTCCTTTAGGCTATGTGCTATGTGCTACTGTATGTGCTACGTATAACCAACACAGGCATCGTACCATGATCGGAAAGGGTCAGTTATAGATTTAGCAGACAATATCACACAGTAACGTACTTGAAAGTCTCATCTTACTGAGTTCATATCCACATGTGCCTGGAAAGAATTATTTTGCGCTGCAACTCACGCCACATTGAAACATTTTCTACACTTCTGTGTGCATAGACTGCAGATTTAACATTATACCTTGATACTTTATAGAACAGTATATATACTGATATACTGTATATATATCAGTATGTAAATCAGTAAATAGGAAAAAATAAGTGTTTATTCTCTTAATCCAGAGAATATATTTATTCAGGCTAACTGTAGAGGGCACCATGGCTCTTCATGTTCATGTGGGTATCTCCGGAAGAGAAGAGAGAAGTGAACTGGTTCAACATTTCTGTGTGGGCAGCTCTCTCTCGCGCTCCCTCTCTTTCTCTCTCTCTTTCTCTGTGTAGGGTTTTGACACATGCAATTCTTAGAGAGCTTCTGCAAAATTTTATGGTGTCCTGTTCCATATGTGCACAAAATTTCGGTGGTAAAATCCAGATGGAATCTAAAAAACATCCTAAGCAGAACTATAAAGACGGCTAAAATAAACCCTTAGAAGGAAAGCACAATGCTTCTGGATTTTTCGATGAAATTAGATGCAATTCCACTCAAATCAAATCAGCAGCTCGGTCTATGTAAGCACCAAGGTTCAGGGTAGTCCATCATTTAGGTGGGTAAACATAGCACTGAAGATTTCCCTCTGCTTCGTTCATTCTGTCGACAGAACATAATCTCCCATGATGCATTTACTGTTAGTGTTTGAGTAAAATCTTTTACATGTTTATGTCCTGTCTTCCTCTTGGACACAAATCAACTCATTCTGGATGAGCTGAAATAACAAGCAGGATGGGGAGGTTGTTTTCGGGGCAGGATGAGGACTATCCAACTAGGCTGTCTGACATGTAGCTGCCTGTCCAGCTGTCTGTCTAAAAATGGGGAGAAAGCATAAAAACTGAATTGACCTTTTTGTATAAATTTCTTCGGGTCCAAAGAAATGTAGCCAGCTGCCTGTTTTCTGTTGAAGTCTGATCAATTTATCATGTTATTTTCTTTTCACATAGACTGCTCCACATGTAACGGTCAGGGGTGAATAAAATGAATTATAAATTCACTGGAAATGTAGAGTTTTATTCTTTTTTAGGTCTGACTTCTGTGATGAAAAGTGAAAGGTTCACAAGACTGGCCAGCATCCAGAACCAACTAATTAACAAGGCTGTTCAGCTGCCCTGAAAATGAAAATGACATCATTGTTATTTTGGTCCTCTCAGTATTAACACAGCTGCTTTCTCTTTCCCCTTCCTCTGTTTAAAGTATATTTGCGCCTTTTTTTCTTTGAATTTAGCATACAAGACTTTGTATTCGCAAAATTCTAACATTCTTATTTTGGCCATATTTTAATCTGAGTCTGTAACATCCTCAAGTAATGATAGCCCAGGATTTTTATGGGCAGAAACGTAAAAGGCAAAAAGGTGTGAGGTCAAGATAGGTTCATGTCTTACGTAAGAATGAGGCCCTTGTGTGAGTTACGAAGGGTCTTTTAGGAATGTGTGCGAAAAAGGTCTTCCTTCTGTCAACATATTCCCCTACCACACTGCACCTCTTCTCAAAAACAAATGAAAGGTGTGTGTGTGTGTGTGTGTGTGTGTGTGTGTGTGTGTGTGAGCAAGAACGAGAGTGAGAAATAAGGAAAAAGGCAAGAAATGTCAGTGTCAAGATCTGCATGTTTGGAGCATGTGTTAGGCAGATGTGAGCAGTGATGGAGAACACACAGGTCTTGGCACTCTTATGAGCTTTATGATTTCCTATAAAAAAAAAGATAACATACAGGGCACACTAGACACTAGAAAATAACATCATGTCAACACAAAGAATTAAAATTGCAACATGTAATATAGAAGGAAAGAAAATGAGGCAAAGTCAAAAACATTTAAAAAAAGACAGCTAGCATTTGCCATTTAATATATACACTGTGATGGCTTGGTACTGTAGCACTTTCTGCGTTTTGCCTCTCCCTCACTTATTCTCTATGCAGCTTATTACAGGCCTGGAACTTGGGGGACACCCTAGATGGGTTCCCATTCATCTCAGGGCATAAGCACACTGACACATTCCCTCACACACTATGAGTGATTTCCATCCATCCATCCATTTAGGAACCTCTGTAGTCCAACTGGGGACTGTGGATGCCAATGGTGACCACTGGAGGCCAATGATGATCGTTGTATTTATTCCCATTTTCTATAACCGCGATAGGACCTCATTCCAACATTCATACATACTATGGTCAATTTGAGAATGGCAGTTAGCCTAATCTGAATGTTTATGGATTGTGGGAGGAAACCGGAGAACCCGGAAGAAACCCACCATGCAAGGGGAGAACATGCAAACTACACACATACAGACCAGACGTGGGAATCGAACCCAGGACCTGGAGGTGCAAGGCGACAGTGCCAAGCACAGATAGAACATGCGAACTCCACACTCACTCCCAAGGTGGGACTAAAATCTCTTAACTCCATAAAATCTTCTAGTCAGTCTAGAAGAATGTTATGATCAATGTTCTGGTGTCAAATGCTACGTTAATGTCAAGCACAAGCAAAGTGACACCTCCCTGATCAGAGGTCAGTAGGTCATTTACCACTCTAGTGCTCTATGTGTGCTATGATGAGGCCTAAATCCTGCCTGATACATTTAATGAATGTTATTGCTTTGGAGCTACAGTACAATGTTTTTAAGATCTTGTATATGAAGGTGAGGTTTGATATTGGCCTGTATTTTGACAGGTGATGAGTCAAGATTGGGATTTTTAATCAATTTAAATAATTTAGGTACATGGCCAGTAAAGAAATTATAATTTTTTTTACAGAGATTTGATTATTTTTGGTATTTTCTGATTGAACAAATGTGTAGATAAAGGATCAAATACATGAAATTATGATTTTCATTAAAGGGGAATTTTAATTGCTGTTATGGTTATATTTTCATCAGCTTGGTAAGTTGTCAAATTGTATGGCTTTAATAATCTGAATCTTTGCCTAATACTGTAATTTTTCCCCTCTAGTATTGTTTCCGGTTAATTGTACTACAATATTAAATGAGAACCTATATTTATTTCTATTACAGTTTGGAATAGTAACAAGTTACTTTGATGCTTTTTATGTTCTACTTTTCGAGTGGTCTGTTTTAAGATGCTAGTTTGTTTGGAGGTTACGTACAATTATGTTAGTATAAAAAAACTTTAGATGTGTTAAGTTCATGTCTTTTTGTTTTTTTCCACAAAATCATTGCAGAACATTCCCAGGTGGGGCGGATACCATCCAGCCCTAACAGGCCATGCTTGCACTGCCCTGGAGCACCACCTGGACATCCAATATGTTGCAAGAATACATTGCCATGCCACATTGTGTTCTTTTTGGCAGGAACCTAGGCTTCTTTTTTTGAGGATGTTATGGATATGAGTGGCATGAACAAGGGTGAGTCTTAGAAGGTACAGTCTAATTCTATCATGTGCAGGAACGATTACCCACTGAGGATGAGTCTTGGGGAAAATAAAGTTTTGGGGAAGTGGAAACCATTAGGATATCCATGTGGGAGTAGCAGAAGATGAGTCAGAAGTAGAGAAAGCTCCAAGTACAACCAGAGCATCAGGATGAGTCAGGCAGATCCGGAGGGCAAAAGTGGATCTGACAACATCAGGCAACAGGGTGTGCAGCTTGACTGAGATTATAAGGGGTTATTATTGGTCTTATTCCATAGTGATCTAAAAGGATGTACGCTGTGATCAAAGTGCAAGCAGGGACTCCTTTAAGTTAAGTTATGACAGCATAAATAAAAAGGGAGAGCTAAAAGGTACAGTAGCATAGGCACAGGGCACCCTGGCACATAAAGCAACAAGAGAAATAAATCATCACAAAGTCAACATTTTACATGGGGACAATTTAGTGTGAATAAAACAGAGAGTGCTCACTGGATCATGTGTACTGTATGTACCTACTGAAACATACAGGAAAAATACAGTATGAACACTTTATTCTGCATCATGAAATGACATTAAATTTATTATTTTAGAAATGTTTGTGATATGAAAGTGTATCCTATATTATCTACACAAGCTACAACTAATAATCTCATGAAGGTCTTTCACTGAAGGAATTACAGTAGGTCTCGGGTTGGGACTAAGGTTCAGCTAGAAGCCTCCTTTTAATTTTATGCCATTTCTTTCATCGCTCCGCCTGGCTAATTCTTACTTTCTGTTTCACTTTTGTTTTATGTACAGAAGCTGGGCAAATGTGACGCAAACGATGACCAAGAGTGTTCAATTTTCCGAGAAAATTCATTACAATTTCTCAGAAGTGCATGATTTGGCTGTCACATTGCTACTTTTTTAATTACATTTATATGTAATAAAGTTTTATTCCTGTAAAGCTGTTTTGTGACAATGTCCATGATGTTATTGATTAAAAGTGAACATTTCAGGTAAAAAAAAACAACAACCTAACATTAAAACTGAAATCAGTTACCAAACAGGCCATGTCACTGGGAATTCTTGGCCATAAAGAAAACTTTGAGTGTATACCACTTTATCCTGCATACAGATTCAGGGGGCTGGAGCCTATCCCAGGAGAATTAGGCAGGGTAGACCTTGGACAGGGTGCCAATCCATTGCATGGCACACACACACAAACACCACACACACACACACACACACACACACACACACACACACACACACGCTTATTTACAGACTACAGGAAATATGTCTAATCTGCATGTCTTTGGACTGTGGAAAACCGGAGTACCCGAAG
>JAOTRS010000027.1:3596364-3610132 GCA_028565755.1 Dinotopterus cunningtoni
GGGGGGATGGGCTGCGGGTAAAATGTAGTTTTCATTCTAACTTGTCGTTTTTCATTTTATCCAGTGTAAGGACAGTTCTGGAATGTCAGACTTATGCAAAGCGCAACTTGAAGTACCCTTCTGTAAGACCCTCTGATTATAAATGATCTTTTTTAAATGATGTCATACTGTTCTGATCCATGAACCAATATGTTGCCTGATGTTGCATTCAAACTGACAGTGTGTGTATGATACCAGTCAAATCAACTGTACTTTAATTTAACCTTTATAAACATTGTGCACATTTCTATCCCTTAATCTAAATAATAGCACTTAAGAATCAGATTTTTCCATAATCCTGACCACAAGTGCGGCTGCCCGGCTTCATTAAATGCTGTGAAATGCCCAAAGCATAATATTATAATAGTTTATAAACACTTTGTCAAAGTGAGTTTTCAGATCAGCTATCACTTCAGGAAAGTAATATATTTATACTCAGAAGACTCATATTTTACCCTTTGTGCTCTGGGGGAATTGCAGGACTCCTTACTGCCTTATTGTGGTTGGTCACGTACTAGATTTCCTGGTCTGTTTCATTATCGTCTCTCATCTGTTTAGCGTCCTTCTAATCTCTATGCCTCTATCTCCTCATTGTGTCATCAAACCTCTAAGGATTCTCTCATTTTCTCTCTCTTGCAGCCTCTCGCTCTTTCTCTCTCTTCCCTTATAGAGGCGATTGCATCTATTTCTCTTTGATCATTAGAAGATCTCAGAGATAAGTAGAGTGTATCCTTCCACACCCCACAGTGGCTCAGTCTGATGTCGATGTGTGCAGTCTTCACATTCTTCTCTGACTTTTTGGTTGGTGTTTGATCTTCTTTACCTTAAATTGGGCTCTAAAAGGCTGAGTGGGTAAATAATAACTGCAAAAGTGTCTATTTTTTTTTAGTCCATCTGTAAGTTTGTAAGTGCTTGCAATTTCTGCTAGAAAGATCCAAGACGAGTTTAATTAAGAGCTTAAGTGTTTAGTTGAGGAATTACTTACTCACTTATTGTCTGTGCCGGTTTATTCTGTATTTAGGGTCATTTGGGGACTGGAGCCTATTCTAGGAGACTTAGGGCATAAGGTGGGTACACCCTGGACAGGGTGGCAATTCATCGCAGAGCGCGCGCACACACACACACACACACACACACACACACACACACACACACACACACACACACACACACACACAGTTACATTTTAGGAATGCCAATTAGCCTAATTTGTATGTCTTTGGACGGTGGAAGGAACCTGGAAGTACCAGGAGGAAACCCACCAAGCATGAGGAGAAACTCCATGCACACAGACCCCAGGCAAGAACCTGGAGGTGGCAACTACTAAGCCACTGTGCTGCTGGTTGAATAATTAGAAATGTTAATTCATGTGGCTGAATTAATTTCTTAATTCCTTTTCAAATTGTATTACTATTGACCTCATTGATTTGTATATTGGATTGCACGTTAGTGTATCTGGAGGCATGATGGTTTAGTGGTTAGCCCTGTTGCCTTGCACCTCCACACCAAGATTGCATGTTCTCCCCGTGCTTGGTGGGTTTCCTCCGGGTACTCCAATTTCCTTCAACAGTCCAAAGATATGCAGATTAGGCTAACTGGTGTTCCTGAATGTGTGTGATTGCGCGGGTAAACTTTGACCGGAGGTCTTAGCATGGTCGTAAAATGAGAGTAAATACAATAATAATCACGATTGACCTCCATGGTCCCTAGTCAGACTTCAGAGTTTCCTAGATGGATGTATTAGTGTATTTATTACTCGTGTGTTTATTGATTCTGCCTTAATTAGCAGTTACAATCTGTAATATTTTCTGGTGTTTTTATTTGTAGCTGGGTCTGAAAAGCATGTTGCCATGGATAAACTCCCTGCCCTCTGGCGGGTAATATATTCCTATGTTTATATATAAGGCATAAAATCAGTGAAAATGGTGAAGATGTGAATAGTGTAGCACACAGTATGTACTGTAGGTATGCGATATGTCCAAATGCTGTGTTGCAACTTCCCCAGTCCACCTTAAAAGCCAGTCTGGGTGCAATTCCAGACAAGGTTCTGTAGATGGCAGTCTAAGACCATCCAGAAATGGAAAGACGACCAGGACTTGGACTTTAGAGGAGGATCTTAAGTTAAGGTGGACCGGTGAAGTTGTTAGAGGATAAGTAGTATTCAGTGATTTGATTTACTAATATATACCATAGTTAACTATTAAATGTGAGGTTATATTAAAATAGCCTGGATTCGAGTTCTTAATTGGGGGTTTATTAACTGCTTGTTTAATTTGCATTCAGGACAAACAAAATGTTTATTGTACAGAACGTACATACTGTATATGTCTACCCTGTACAGTGTGTGTGTGTGTGTGTGTGTGTGTGTGTGTGTGTGTGTGTGTGTGTGCGCAACTGATAAGTTTGAGCCGTTTGTTTATCAACATGTTCTGTAAATAACAGTACGCTATCTGTAATCCAGTGTTTGTGTGTGGGTATACCTCTTTCTCTCTCTCTGTGTGTGTGTGTGTGTGTGTGTGTGGGAGCCCTCTGGCTTATTGGTGACAGGCCGTGTCCTGGTTCCAGTTCATGGAGACTGACAGAGTAAAGTAGATTAATTTCTCTTTCACCTTCTCTTTCTTTGCAAAACTTTCGCCACCGTGGTCGGACTGGCTTCAACAGCAAACGGATTAACTGGAACATGGAACACGTGTGCACACACACATTGTGGCCAGTCCACTGACGTGTGGAATACTGTATGCCTGTTATTCCACATTCAGTGGTATCATGTGTGTACTGAGCGCCGGTCTTGTGCCAAATGAACCCTGATTTTGACATATAAAGCTTTGTGTTTGAACAAACGCTGATTAAATAATACAGCCACGAGTAGTCATCCTTGAAGATTTTTTTTGAAGGTTTCTTGAAGGTTATCCATTTCACAGCGGTTTTATGAAAATATATAAATTCTGGATGTAAATTGTTACATGATCATTGATAAGTTATTCATAATGAGCCAAAAAGAACACCCAGGGAAGGAATCTTGGACTCAAATAGGATTATTATTATTATTAAATTAGGATTATTCCTGAATTCAACATAGCCGAGTTTGTTGAAGTTATCACATGCTCAGTGTCACACTCCTAACCCATCTTAATAGTTTATATATGGAACAATCTCTGTGATCTCTCTTTAGGCTGTACTGTATACAGTATATAGCGCTATCCTCAGTAACAGCGAGTGGTTTTCAGGTGATGAGAACTCCAACAAGAAGCCAGAATTAGGACATCTAAAGTATTATACTTTGCTACATTTGAAATCATATTCATTACTGAGTAAAAAATAAATGAATAATAAAAATAATAATAATAATAATAATAATGCACTGATTGATTGATGGGCGGGGGGAACAAACGCCATAAAGTCATGGAAAAAACGATGGAGACGGACAAAACAGATGGCAGTGATGCAGACCCAGCTGAAAGCGAAATGCCATCAAATTCTTATGAAGCAAACCGCTAGCCATATTTAAGCGACCACAGCTTTATTATGCAAAAGTGTTCATTTAATTAAAAACAACTAGTTTGAGATTTATTTCCGCTCGTCTTTTTTAACCAGCTGTTAAAAAAAGTAACTCGGTAACTTTTACTCTGAGTAAATTTTTAATGAGCTACTTTTTACTTTTACTTTTTAGATTTTTATGTTGGAAACTTTACTTGTACTTCAATAAACTTTCACTGAAGTAACAGTACTTTTACTTGAGTACAACATTTTGTTACTCTTTCCACCTCTGCTGCCTGCAATATAATGCTGTTTATGGTAAGAGAATGATATTTTTCATACTCTTTCTACACTACTTGTGTACGTATTTTCTCATGCACCACACAACCTGGTCATAACTATGTGCAATCGCATTTCTGAGAGTGTACGTGCACATGTGTGTTTATGTAATCTTTACCCTTTGACTCCTTGGGGGCAAGAGGTTGTGTGCATAGAAACCATGCTGCGTGTCTGAAGACGCGTAGCCAGGTACTGTCCTGTAAAGCTTATGGGGGCTAACATAGCAACAGTAACCATAGAGAAAAACAGAAGCCCATGCCTTGTCAGGCCTTGACAGCCACAACCCCTGCGTCATGGTCTCTCTCTCTCTCTCACTCTCTCTCTCACACATACACACGACACACAACTCACAGATTTCTCGGCTGCGCCAATCCCAAGGACAGAGGTACTTCATGTGCCCAGATCAGGATATAGTGTTTATTTAATTGTCAGTAATACTTTTAATCAATTAGATGTTTTTCCTTAACTCCATTGTGCATTTATTAATAGTTACACATTATTTACATGTTATTTTTAAATGCTTCCTCCCTTCTCCTTTTTAGACAGTCCCTAAGACGCTAGCATTGTTTCCCAAGATGGTCAAGGTCACCTACCCCCCAAAAATAGGCCTAGAGACAGTGTTAAGTAAAAAAACAACTCCAAACAGGGTGTTACAGTCACTTATAGTAGTTTTCCATCCAAAAACTTCTGTATCCTTTTGCTAGACAAGTTGTTAAATAATAAATATTATTTATAATAATAGAATTCTTTATTATGCAATTAAAAGTCAAGCTGTAAAAGAAGTTTCTTTCTAAAATGTGTTTAGACCATGCGTTCACAAATCAAATTTCAAATTCAAATTCAAATTTTATTTGTTACATACACAGTCATACACAGTATGATATCCAGTGAAATGCTTATACGACCGCCAGTGACCTTTAAAAAAAGATTATCAATGAGAAATAAATATAGAATAAAATAAGAAATAAAATATAAAAAAACTATTCTAGCTGTTGAAGGGGGAGTTGAGGAGGCTGGAGCCTATCCCAAGAGACTTAAGGTACAACGCACCCACACCCATCCAGGGTGGGGTACACCAATCCATCGCACACACAAACACATTCACACGCTCATTCAGACACTACAGGCAAATTGGGAACACCATTTATACCTAATCTTCACGTCCTTGGACAGTAGGAAACCCACCATGCACGGGGAGGACATGCAAACTCCATGCACACAGACCCCCGAGACGGGAATTGAACCAAAACCTGGCATTCCAAGGTGACAGTGCTGACCATTACGTGACTGTGCTAAAATGAATTGAAATGCCCTACTCCTTCAATATTATCCCTAAAGTAGCAAAATCTAACTGCATATTTCTGTAACATATATTTTCACATCGGAGATATTACGCTTAATTAAGGATCTGTTACAGTTGGTATTTTGGGACCGCACAGACATCCATCTTTTTTTAGGGAGCAGAGGTGGACATCTTTTAATCCCTTATCTCTGAAGCAGGAAACATGTTCTAGAGTTTCTTCCTTTTAGTTGTTGGTCTCCTGAAGATCCATGATACAACTGTACACATTCAAACAAATGCACCATCACAGAATAGCATATGAAGTTTATGAGATTATGCACTATGTTAAGCAATGCAGCTTAGTGGAAGTCTGCTACTGCCACCGAAAGGTTGTGTTTTCTATCCTGACTGGCAGAGAGCCACTGTTGAGCTCTGGGCAAAAGGTGAATCACATTTAACTGCTCTGCTATGTTTTCAGAGTATGCTCTGCTTTCCTTATATTTCACTTTGCATGAGAGCATATGACAAATAAATACATGGGGTGATCGAGTCAAACCGGGACCTCTGATTGTGCAGAATAACATAAGACAGTCATGAGAGTAAAATAAAAATAAAAAATAACTCCCTTTATTTCTCTACTGTATATAATTCTCTGCTACACAAATGCACCCAGTGTTTCAATAGTTCTTGGATATCATCAACGTAAAAGGTTATCTGAAACGCTGGCCTCCCAGGACCTCCTTAAATGGTCTAAACACATGAAAGTGGCTTGGAGCGAGGTCAGGACTGTGGCAGTAACTCCCAGCTGAGATAATTTTTTGTGCAAGTGGTGCAGCTGACAGTTTAAGGTTGCAATGTCCAGCAAAATTTGGACACCTTTGGTAATCAAATCAGGCCATTTTTTTCATTAAAGGAATTTATTGCCTACAAGCCTGACCTCACTCCAAGCCATTTCTGTACTTGTATGTTTGGGCCATTAAAGGAGTTCCAGCGTACTGAGAAAACGTTCTACATTGATGATATCCAAGCACCAGTGAAATGCTTGGATAAGGCAAAGGTTTGAATTGACTTCATCTTATTAATTAAAGTTTCATCTCTTTAAAGGTCTAAATGTGTTTGCCATTGTTAAAACAACTATTCAGTTTTATTCTTTAGATGAGGATTTTGACTTTAAAACAATGCCCATGACCCCAAGCATGCTCTTTCTCATCACGTTTAAGCTGTACAACAAATGTGAAACCCCTTTAACACCTTGCACAATAAACCTTTCTTTCCCTCTCCCCTATTACCATGTTACAGCAGTTTATCTTTGCTCGAGTGCAATGAAAGACAGCAAGACAGTGAGCATGGTGTTTAACTTTAATACTCCATTGTGTTCCATAGGTCTCTCCGTGGTTCACTGGAGGGTATGTAAATTAGCGAGATCCTTTCTCTGTTTAAGCCATGCAGTGACATGTTGTCAGATGCCAATGATAATAATGACAAGTCTGCTTTCCTGCAGCAATGTCAAAACTGGAGCTCTGTGTGGTCTTTCCTAAGGTAGGGATGTGTGCATTCATACACGTATCTGCCTTCACCACATCAGGAACTCAATGGGGTTATTGTTCTATCACTGAGAGAAGTTCAATCATTCATAAGAGACAGAGTGATGTGTGTTTATACTATGCTTTTGTAGTGTTTGGGTAGTAAAGCCTACTTGCTGAGAGATTTAGCAAAGAAAGGCTATCAGCTCAGATTTTTACAGTGTTGCACCCAAATTTGATGTCTGGCACTTTGTAGTCTGTGTGTGTGTGCGTGTGCGTGTGCGTGTGTGTGTGCGTGCGTGTGCGTGTGCGTGTGTGTGTGCGTGTGTGTGTGTTTTCCCCCTAATTCTCCATGGTTTGGCCATACCTTTGTTTAGAGTTACCTTCTCCAAACTATTGGCCATACCTAAGG
The DNA here is from genome assembly GCA_028565755.1 of Dinotopterus cunningtoni. Lineage (NCBI taxonomy): Eukaryota > Metazoa > Chordata > Actinopteri > Siluriformes > Clariidae > Dinotopterus > Dinotopterus cunningtoni. The sequence goes on from JAOTRS010000027.1 coordinate 3,603,437, forward strand.
TTAGAGTTAGCAGTTAAGCTTAGACTTAGAGTTAGGGTTAGGGATAGGGTTTAAGACTAACCCTAACCTTCATTGTGCCTGGGGAAGAATGAATTTGTGACCCGTTACAACAAGTCAGGTATTAAGTAACACATGGTTAGTTTTGCACTATGGCCAATAGTGTGCAGTAGGTAAAATGTATCAGATGTTCAATTTTGGGAAACATTGGTTTAAAATACCTTATCTTCCTGATCCTTTATCAGAACTGGGAAAGTTTTAATCGTAAACATGATTTTCATGTACACTGCCTGGCTAAAAAAAAAAAAATCACCACTTCAGAAGTGTCAAATTATTGGCCTGGTTCAAGTACTAAAAACAAAGAAATTTGAAATTACTGGTATTGGGTTGGGTTAGAAAAAAAATCAAGAATGGAAATCACTCGTTAGTGAGACTCATCAGGTAAAGCACTCACATTTGCTAGAGATCATAAAGATTTGACTTTGGAGCAAAGGAAAAAGGTCATGTGGTCTGCTGAGTGCAGATTGACCCTATTTATACTGGTACAAGCCTCTGGAGGCAGTGTTATGATCAGGGGTTGCTTTAGTTGCTCAGGTTTAGGCTCAGCAATGTTATGTGTCCAGAGTATCAAATCTTTGGAGTTTCTTCTTCCTTTGAAGCTTGTGACTCCAGCTTAAAATACACTAAAATTGCATAAAAAATACATGCATTCGTAATTAACTAAAAAAACTTGTAATCCGAAAAAAATATGTGCAACTTAAAATCACCCAAAATGAGACTTAATACCTGATTTGATGTGATGAGTCACATATTGTTTACTTTGTCAAGGCACTGTTTGTCCTTCTGAAAAAAAGACAGTGTTTATAGCTGCCTTTCACTTGGAGTCATTTTGTGCAGCAAAGTAGGAAAATTAAGTCCTTTGACTGGGACTAGATACAAATGCCTGTCTTAAAGCCAGTGATCTAAACACATAAATCCAGTAAATCCATATTTTTAGACCCATCTACCCAGAAAAACTACAGTCACCTTTAGAGGCATGCTATGCATGCAGGTACTGTAATTACAATATCTACAATATATATGAGCCAAGTTTATCCTTGGAATATGGTTATTACTGTATAAAACCACAGAATGTAAGGATCCCACTATCGAGTTTCAAGTCTAGTTCCTTTCAAGCTTTCTACTTGATGTCAGCTTAAGCAATTTCTCCTAAAGATCGCTGTCACTTTTGACATACTCATCAGGGATGTGATTCCGAATATTCTTTATGTTGCCAAAATAAAAAAAAGGCTCATACAGTAAATCAAAAATCAATAATATATAATTCCTTCCTTTTACATTGTCTGAGGAATGTTAAGAATGTCCTTAATTAATTAAGATCAACCTTTTCCTTCCCAGCTAAAGATCCCTTGAGTCAAATTCAGGATTACAGCTATAATGGAGTTTAGTGTTCCATGGTTACATGGGACAGAGCTCAAGTTTAACCTGCCTGACATCCCCAGTGGAGCTCGGCGAACAGCAGTAAAGTAAAACACACTATTATTGATTTTTACAGATAATCTTACAGGGATCATGGTAGTCATTTTCCCAGAATTAAATGGTTCATAGCTAAGGGTCAATTCACCTGGCATTGTCAGCAGTGAAATAAAGTACAACAAAAGCTTCCTGGACAGAAAATACAGTAGTCACATGTAATTACTTTTCTTATACCTAATTAGCTCAAAGGGAATTTCAGATTTGAGCAGTTTCAAAATATTTACTCAGTGATTTCTAGCTCAGGTCACTTTTTATGTCAATATGTGCAGTTTTTTAGATTTTTTTCTCCACAATGATTAAAAAAATCTTTTGGCTGTTTCCACAAAGGGGTCACCACAGTAGACTATCCAATCCAAACACAACTTGTCACAGGTTTTTACACCGGCATGGAACTGGCACTACATGCACTGGCTGGATTGTATGGGGTGTGGCAACCCACTGGCGTCTGGGCTTGAACCCGGATCCTCAGATCCTCACACCAACAACCTAGAGCTTTAGCCGCCTGAACCACCATTAATGATCATTAAAAAAGTTTTTAAAAAGACTTTCCAATCCACTACAGTTTTTTTGATTTGTTTCGAATTTTTTTTTGATGATTACTAATGACTTATGATGATTAATGATTACTTAAAACAAAAAATTAATAACAAACCTTGTAATCCAATACAGTTTTTGATTTGTTTCGAAATAAAAGGGAACATGCTTGAAGCCAATTTTTGTTTTGCTACCATAATGTTACTGATAATAATAAATTCAGTTTTTAAATTTAACTTTATTTCTATAGAACTTTAAACAGTGGTCAAAGGAGTTTTACAGAATAAAAAATGGATATAAATTAGAAAAAAAAAGTATAAAACATAACTATTTTTCCCTGATGATCAAGCCTGTGGCATAGTCCCCCTTTTTTTTAAAATAGTTTGTGTTTCAATTCTCCCGCTTTTTCACCATTTATATCAAGCACTCAAGCGTTTTTCATTTCACTTTATTGCATCTTTCATTTTTCCCTTCTGGCACTTTTTTGAGTTTTTAAAGTACGTTTTCGTTTCTTCGTCCAAATACAGCAAGCAGAATCTATCCTGCCGGATCTGTCTGTTATAATATAAACAAAACCCCAACGTTAAACATTTATCATGACAAGCATTCAGCTTGTTAGCATTGTTAGCTCTCTGATGAAGAAGAATGTAGCATTAGAGGAGCACATCCAGACTTTAGAGAGTGTGTGAGTGCGCGAGCAGCGTTATTTCTGTAGGGGAAAGTCTGGGTGCCTTAGGTGGAGTTAGCAATCTGCCAACTACAGGATTAGAACCCTTAGAGTGGGTGACGACTCAGTGGCATACTCACTCAGCCAAAGCTCACGCTAAGACTTGCCCACTGGAGCACACCGCATCTGCGCTCCACGTCTCCAACAGGATTGCTCTCCTCACTGAAGCACCCGCTGAAAATCCTGAAAGTGCTCTGGTTATAAGAGAATTTATTCTGAGGCACATGGCATTAGTTAGGCCTTTAGGGTACATGCTGGAACTACCAATATATGCCTTCATCAGGCAGAGGTTAGTAAGAGTAACTTTACAGAGGGGTTTAAATTAGCAAAGGCAGTGTATAATGAAGTAGTATGCTCTGGCCCCATCGCAATGCAACGTGACGACATAGCTTATATCAGGTTACGGTTACTGAACCACTGAGTACACCAAAAACAATATAGGCTTTATAGATAATTGGAGTACCTTTTAGGGCAAAGCTGATCTGTTAGGAGGCCAATAGTACCATTGTATTTATTCCCATTCTTACAACTGTGGAAGGACCTTCGGTCAACATTCACACATGCATTCACACACTATGGGCAATTTGGGAACGCCAATTAGCCTAATCTGCATTTCTTTGGACAGTGGAAGGAAACCAGAGTACCAGGAGGAAACACACCAAGCACAGGGAGAACATGCAAACTCCATGCACACAGACCCCCCAAGATGGATCAAATCCGGACCCTGGAGATGTGAGGCCACAATGCTAACCACTAAGCCACAGTGCTGCATCTGCTACTCTGCAATGAAGGTAATGTAAATCTTCATTTCTGTAAAATATGTACTTTTTAATTTCCTGCAAAGGTCATGTTGTGTCATGTTTGACAAATACTGTTGTTATTCTTTGTCATGCCCTGTAATGTATGCTATGCTTTAATCAAATTGTTGAATAGCTACAGTACATGATGTAGTGACTGTTATCAAAATATCTGTAGTGCTCCTGCAGAGTCAGGTTGAAACCTTTAAATGCAATTTTTCTATTTTGGCTCTAAGGAAAGCCAGTGGATTTTAGTTTTATCGTACAGAGTGGAAAATATCACGTTTCTTGTGAAAGGTTTACACAGGCTCCCACATGCATAAGGTACAATAAAAAAAAAACATAGTACAAATGATAAAATGATGTATAATAAGAGGTAGATAAATTTGAGAAGCTTGAATTTGGTGCTTCTCTAACATCTTGTTTCAATCTTACAGCCATTAGAATGACTTAAGTTGTACCTATTTAACTAACACGTGCAGATAAGTGTGGCTTTTTTTTTACCGCTTCAGTTCCAGGGCTTTCACTGATCTCACTTGGCACTGTCCACCATCATTACTTCTCTTCCTTTGCAATTTACTTATCTTACTGAACCGATCACAGGACTAATCAACACAACGAGCTGTGAGCGTGTAGAGGTCTGACTGGTCCAATTGCTCTTGAGCTTATTCTGTTGGTCTAAGATCTTTTATCAGGCTGTTGACGTGCTTCTCCACACTTCAAGAAATAGGACGGCAAACTGGAGTGTGGTCTATCTATCAACTTTCAAACACACCTGTGAGCTAACCATGTACACGTGCCGTTCTGCAGCAGCTGCAGATAAAGAGACGTGCGCCTACATGTCTGCTTGGGACACAGTGAGCTCCAGCACATCATCCACACCTACTGCATGAACACTACTCAGAAAATGCTAACGGGGGTTATGGAAGATGTTATGCTATACTGATGTAATACAGTTTAGTGTCATTATACAATAAAAAGTTATTCTATTATAGGTTTTAATATTTTTTATATATTTAATATTTATCACTCAATATTTTGACCCTCTAGGGTCTGAGTTTGATTCTTGCCTGGGATCTGTGTGCATGAAGTTTGCATGTCCTCCCTGTGCTTGGTGGGTTTCCTCCGGGTACTCCAGTTTCCTCCCACAGTCCAAAGATATGCAGATTAAATTAATTGGCATTCGCAAATTGCACATAGTTTGTGATGCATGGGTCCCCTAAATCAGCCTCCCTGGCCCCAGTCCAGCGTGTACCCAATCTAGGATAGGATCCACGCCCCCATGACCCTGTAGACAGGATAAAGTGGTATAGACAATGAGATGAAATTTTGACATGATGAAAACTGCACTAATACATTTGTTATCCCCAGTCCCAGATGAACCTTTACTTTTTGTAACAAAACGATTGCGTAAATATTGAACAAACAGACACGATGAAGGTCTCCTGGGGTCTAATAAAACTAAGCTGTATTTCCTCTTCTCAATAAAACATTGTGTGGGAGACCTTCAAATGAGTCTTCTTTACCAGGCCATGAATGCCTCAATGAGCCAATTAATTTGTGCTTCCAAGTCAAAGTAGTTTCAAGCACTCATCAGGACTTTTCTCTGGTTGCTTGAACTCTAACAAAGCCTGGTATCGTATTTATTTGGGTTTTTGTTGCCTGAGAGGAGGAAAAAACGAATAAAGCATTTAAAAGTTGTCCATGATTAATCATACATCTAAAAATTCCTTCTCCATGAGAACCTCAGGATTTACTTCCATGCAGACTGTAATTTGTATTTGGCCCTTTTTGGGTAAAATTCCATTTTAATTAAAGCGTTTTGTTATGAAGAAGGTCGCTCTCGTAACAATGCAGCACTGTCATCTTCTAGTGGGGGAGACATTTAAGAACAGACACTCAAAGATGAGGCAGAAAGGTGTCTCTTGTGGGTGATTTAATATGAAACACTCCCCCCATAGAGCACAATAGTGGATTTATTCTCAGAGAGAGGGTAAGTGCGTTTTGGATAAAACTATGCTTGCTTCAGGCTAAAGGAAAGATTAGTTACTCCATCTAGGAACATCCCACTGTCTGATATGACAGCACTCTTTCAGTGCATGTCAGTGGCTGCTGATGTGTTTTTCTTGCTAGGAGATTAGTTTTTGTAAATCTTTCTGCTTGCACTGTTTGGAAGTGAAAACAGGAAACTGTTCAATAGTACAAAAGTAATGCTATAGGAGCCTGGACCTTTTCTAACAACAAAGATTTGAGTGTGATACGGATCACCACTTTCATTGTCAAATAATGAATGCAAGATAATTCTTGGGGACTTCTGTGTGGCGCCGTTTTTTTTTGTTTTTTTTTCCCAGCAGACACAACTTTATATGCATTGCATTCATTATTCTCTAGCCTCTCCCTCTGCTTTAAAGCGCGCCACAAGTACTGGTGTCAAATTGTTAGCATGTCCGATTTTGTTCTCCCATCTGCGGGTGTGTGATTATCAGTGCTCAGTCTGACTCATTCTCTCCACTGGTGTCTGCCTTTTCTGCTCTTTGCAGACATCTGGAGGCCTTTAGGTCCAGCCCAAGTGCTTTATAGGTCAGAGACACTTTGCACAGCAATCCAACAACGTGCAGGCAAAGAATTATAAAACAACATTAAGAACAAATGACTGGAATACTCTTTTGTAGCTGCTTGATACTTTTATTTTCAAAGAGCTATGCTTTATTTTATATTTATAATATACTTTTTAGCTGTGGAAAGCATTTGAATAAATAATACTATCATTAGTACCTATCGTTGATAGGAAAATAGTTTTTAGAAATGGTTAAAAGGTAAAAATAAGCCGATCAGCTTTAATGTAATCAGTGATATTAATTATTTCAGGTTGAAGCCCATGTACATGTCTGTCTGTCTTTCTGTACGACAGAACTCTCTGCACTCCCTGTTCGGTAATCGGAGAGTGAATCACGGATGCAAAATCAGATGTTTTTTCTTAAAATAACTCCAGTTAGAATTCACTTATACCACTTCAGCGCTGTTATTTCAGTGGTGAAAATATGAACTAATCCCAGTAAAAATATTCAGTTTAGCTTTTCTACTTAATACCTACAGTATTGGTGC
>JAOTRS010000027.1:3644915-3659786 GCA_028565755.1 Dinotopterus cunningtoni
GAAAGTTCTCTTCTCTTTATTGGCAGTTTAAAAGAGTCAAGATTATTGCACAGAGTCACTGAGAAACGTCTAGGTCTGGAAATAAGAAGCATGAAAAGAACTTCCAAACACAAAAGACTGAGTGAGCGTTACGGTACAACACAAAACACAACTTATTTAGAAATAATTGCACAGCATATGCATTCAGAACACTCATATATCATAATTCACTGAAAAAGTATGAAGGGCAGAAAATCACCCAGAAACAGAGAGAGAGAGAGAGGTCCTGATTCTGATTTAGCTGACAGTGTCTGTCTGAACCATCCTCCCTTCTATGGTGAATGTGGTCAAAATGGCTCTGTAGAAACCGGAGCCTTAAGCCACGTCTCAATCCTCAGACATCTGCTGTCTACTGTCTCACACCTACACATTTGCAGACACACATACACACATTTTCACAAACTCAAAAAGGGTGTTTAGCTGGTTTATTTAAAATCTCTGCAAATAAAAAACAGGTTTGACTATCCCGACAAAATTTCAGTGAACAACTAAGCCCTCTCCTAAATGAACATGCTTATCTGTAGACCTCAGGCAGACATGGCAAAGTTGCTTTCATTTTCTAAAGGCTGCCCCACAGAGCATCTTTGGAAAGTACATGTCCTGCAGCATTTAAACTGTCTAATGTCTTAATAAACAACATTTATGTTAAAATGTACTGCTTAAAAATAAATGTTAGAAAAATGCTTCTAAAAAATTTGGCACAACTGCTAAACCAAAATTGTTAAACATATATAAAACAATTATTTGAATCATTGGGCTCTCATTACTTCTTATAATTGCTATAGTATACCACCCAGAAGAGGAACAGTCTCCAGTCAGACCTTCCATGCCAGCTGCAAGGGAAATATGGTACCTTAAAATTAGCATGTCTGGAGGAACACAAACTTCACTCACATACATAACACAGTCAGTTAGCTGGAACTTCACCTAAAAACACAATGAAGATCTATTTTGCCTTTTTTAAGGCACTTAAACAATTGAAAGGAGGAACATTCTGCAGGAAATCGAATGTGATACTGTATGCATTTATACTCTGAATCTCAAAATCTTTAATCATTTAACCCGTGGTAAGCAAAAAAAGATCCCAGAATCCTTAACCGTTTAACCTAAGGTAAGCAAAATAATCCCAGAATCCTTAATGGTTTAACCCGTGTTGAGCAAAAAGTGGATTCGTTTAACCCGTGTCAAGCCAAAAAAAAAAATCCTAGAATCCTTCATCCATGGGTATCGTTTAACCCATGGTAAGCAAAACAGGATCCCAGAATCTTTAATAATTTAACCCATGGTGAGCAAAATAAAGGATCCTTAAAACCTTACTCATTTCACCCACAGTGAGCAAAAAAGGATGCCAGAATCCTTAATCTTTTAACCCGTGGTAAGTGAGACAGGATCCCAGAATCCTTAATCATTTATACCATGGTAAGCGAGACAGGATCCCAGAATCCTTAATCATTTATCTCATGGTAAGCATAAAACGATCACAGAATCCTTAATCATTTAACCAGTGGTGAGCAAATAAATGATCCCAGAATTCTTTATAATTTAACCTTTGGTGAGCAAAAAATGATCTCAGAAAGTACAAAACATCATTCAGGAGGATGATGCACCGGGTTCCACTCCTGTCAGCTGAGAACTAAAATCCATGACTATTATGGGCACAGACGCACCCAAAAAAGACAGTTGGAGATTAGGGGGAAAAAAATACCGGTTCTTTTTCCAGTCTTCAACTGCCCGGTTTCAGTGAGTTTGTGTTCATGACAGCCTCAGATTCCTATTCTGGGCTGATAGGAGCGGAACCGAATATGTTCTTCTTCTGATGTAGTCCATTCACATCAAGCTTTGATGTGTTGTATGTTTTGTAATGCTTTTTTGCTCACTGTGATTGTAAAGACTGGTTATTTTAGTCATGATAGACTTCCTGTCAAGTCCGACCAGTCTAGTCATTCTCCTTTGATCTCTCCAAAGGTTTTTTCAGACTGCAAACTCACTCCACACAAGAGGTTTTATGTTTTTCCCACCATTGTGTGTAAACTCTAAAGACTACTGTGTGTGAAAATCAACAGATCAGCAGTTTCTGCTTAAACCAGCCCACCAGCCCAAATACTCAAACCAGCCCACTTGGTACCATCCAACCATGCCACAATTAATGTCACTGTGTTCTTGACCTGTATCTGCACAGCTGCTGACACATGATTGGATGGGATATTTGCACACACAGGTGTTTGTTTTGTTTAAAAATGAATGCTTAGTGTATGTGTATGAATTGATCAAACATAACAGAACCACTGACAAGTGAAGTGAATAGCAATGTATACATAATATTAGGCAAAGTATTAATGTATTAATAAAGTACTCTGTCTATGAATCTATCCTAAATACTGTGTAAACCAAGTCTGAAACAGGAAGTGCCATTAAGAAAAGAGGTCACGCACTGGACAGACGATTCGTCGCCACAGGGCAGGATGCCCGGGATGACACAGACTGGGAAATGTTCTGGTGCAGCTCTGATGACATCAATGCGTTAACGCAAGCAGTTGTGGGATTCATGGGGAAGCTTGTGGGAACAACCACCATCAGAAAGTTTTCCAACCTTAACCCCTGCGTGGATAAAATTAAAATATATAAGCTGAGTCATACAATGACAGAATGATGACAAAGGCAAAGCAGAGCTATGAGAGGAAACTAGATTCAAATGTCTGTGGCAGAGAACAATAATGGACTATACAGTAGAACACTAACCTCTATAATGCACACGAGTCTCTGGTGAATTAGTTGAACATGATCAATAAACACCAGTTTATTTGGGAATTGTTGCCACAATCTGTTATCAATTCCTGTTATCTGATATCATCCAAATGAGAATGGGTTTCTTGTTAAGTCTGGTTCCTCTCAAGGTTTCTTCCTATTGCCATCTGAGAGAGTTTTTCCTCGCCACCATCGCCCTTAGCTTTCTCTTAAGGGAAAAACTGATCATTTTGAGTCATAGATATTTTCACACATTTTATAATCATTTCCATAATTTTCTTTTAATTCTGTAAAGCTGCTTTGCAACAGTGACCATTGTTAAAAATGCTATACAAATAAAATTGATTTGAACTGGTGACCCAGTTCCACCAGTAGCCATACATGACAGTGCATTGGATCATGAGCCACTGATTTTATTAGGAATGTTACAAGGAGTTTAGTAAACCATCTGTACTTACAGTACATTTCTGATGAAGTCTTGTGATCATCAGCTTTAGTTGTTCTCTGGTTTTCCAGGTGTTATTAATCAGTTGTCCATTTAATTCAGAGCCTATGAAATGTCAAAAAGGCTGCAGTCCATAAATTTGTGATGTAATATTTTTGTTAAACTCCTTGAAACTTGAATCACATCAATCATGCTTAAATGTTTGATTTTATATCCATTGTGGTGGTGTAAAATTCAAAAAATTGTGTCACTGTCCAAAATACATACTGTATGTAACCTACTGTATTTTGGAAAAAAACTACAGGCCTCTGCTACATGTAGATAGCTGAACATGAAGAAAAATGTAACCTTCCCATATGATAACAAGCCAAAGCACAAATCCAAGTCAAACAAAGAAGAGGATTCTTGGAATGTCCAAGTAAGAGCCCAGACCTGAATTCTGTTGAAGACTTGAAAAATGTTGTGCACTGGATTTGTTGGATCAGATGCTGAAGGGCGTAACCATTGCTAGCTGGGCACATGTTTTTAATGTGTTTTTAATATGTTTTTATTGTCCTGGATGGTTATTGTAGGAGACTTTTCATATTTAGAAGATATTCAACAATTCAAACATTTCAAAGCAAGGACATTTCCTCTTACTCCATACTTGTTGATTCTATCAGGCAAGTATGACTTGTGAGCTTAGGGGAACATATCAAAACAAAATTGCGTGTGTGTGTGTGTGTGTGTGTGTGTGTGTGTGTGTGTGTGTGTATACATTGCATTATTGCATGTTTTTGGGTTTTTAGTTACTGCCAGTCTCTTACCTGTGGAAAAACATTGGCTACTAGATCAGTGACTAATCACCCAACAGCATGTAAACAGCATAGTTAGCCAATTTTTTACAAGGCTCATTAAGTGTAAAGTGTCCGCTTCCTGTGCCTTGGTGCTAAATATATTCTTACACTCCCAAACAGAGCTCTGTTACTGGCAGAATTTACACACAGATGCAGGAAAAACACATTAGGTGCCATACAATTTTGTAATCCAAACTTGGTAGACACCTGACCCATATGTGGGTCTTCTCCAAGCTGTTGCCACACCATCGTATAGTATTTCTTTGAACTATATGCTGTAGTGTTACCATTTTCCTGCAGTGGGAGCTCAAACCTGCTCCAGCATAATAGTCCCGCTGTGCACAAAGCCGGTTCCATGAAGACACGATTTGCCTTGGTTGGAGTAGAAGAACTTGAACGTCCTGCACAGATCTTTGACCTCAACCCCTCAGAACACCTTAGGGTTAAACTGAAATCCAGACTGAGCCCCAGACCTCCTCGTCTAACATCCATGTCTGACCTCAGTGCGTGACCTCTAATGCTCTTGAGATGGGATGGGCAATGCTCCAAAATGTAGTGGAGAGCCGTCCCAGTAGAGTGGAGGTTATTAAAACAACCATCTAGATCCTCATAGCAAATGTTTAATTACACCATACTGTGTATGTACACAAGATAGCATAATGATATAAAAAAAAAACAATTCCTGATTATTATTATTATTATTACTATTATGATATTTTGCACTTATTGCATTTACATTTAGGCATTTGGCAGAATAAATTAAATTTATTGAATTGTTTACTATTCTGCAATTCAACACAACCTCTGTAAGACAGCTGTACTTCACCATTCCTTAAAAAAACTGAATGAAAAATAACCAAGTACATTTTATTTGTGTAGCGCTAATCAGGAACAGATGACACAAAAACACTTTCCAAATGCAGTAATTAAACAAAAACAAAAAAATAAACAGATAATAAATACTAAAACTAATCGAAAGCAGACTTAAAGAGATTTCCAGCTGTTTTTTTTTTTTAAATCTTCACAGGCATAGCATTCTAAAGTCTAGGAGCTGCACTTGTGGAAGTGCAGTTATCTTTTTTTGGTTTTATGTCCAGATTGTGAAATACTCAGCAGATTTTAAACCAGAGACATCAGTGTCCTACAAAAAAGTGCAAAGCTGCTGATGATAAGAATACAGTAAATCAAAAAATAAATTTAGCTTTTTAAATAGATGTCACAGAAAGCCACTGTGATGAACTTGTCAGAAATCGCTGAACGTGTTGTTTAGGCTTCTGAACAAGCTCCCTAACCTAGAGGTGGAAGGTAACTAAGTAGATTTACTTTGTTACTGCACTTATTGTAGGTACATATTTCATAAACGTGGCATAGTCCAGAAATGACTTATTATGTATTTAATTATGTAAAATGCCTTGAAGTGACAGAATGGCCTTCTATTCAATTATTTGTTTTCTGAGCCCAACATCCCTTACAAAACAACAAGCTCTTCAAAGTCAATGAACACTAAAACATTTCTTACTGCTGGTCTGATTTGGACCTAGAATCTTTTCCCAAATACTATGACAGAGAAATATGTGCATGTGTTTAAGTTTTATTACTTATTGAACGGTGAACTCATACTTTTAAAGCCTCACCAGTCAAAATGAGCCAAATGAGAACCGCCTATATAATCACACAGGAAATAAATGCTTCTGAAAACATTTCAAAAACCCTCCATGTTTCTGTGACCCAAAATGCACCGAACATCTCCATCTCCTTCTTAAGAGACTTTGTGTGGATGAACTGTAAAGGAAATGCCTTCACTGAACTGTCTGTGTTTCAAAATGAGCCTTTAATCTGCAAAAGGACATGCTGTTTCTCCCTTTAGTGTTCATCTGATTTAGTGTTATAAGGAGTAATGCTGAATGCCAACGCTGACAAATGAGAAGGAAGTAAAGCTGAAGGCAAATTGGATCTTTATGTAGGGTTCGCTTCTTTTTTTTTTTTTCTAAATGTACAGATATATGATACAAAGCTTGTAAATGTGGTCACTACAGGAATGTATAACCACATCCATATACTGTAGTTAAAAAAAACCTTCCTCCTTAAATGTGTTCATTTCATAATTTCCTAGTCCCTTCCAAACATACTTATAGTGGAAAATATCAAACCGCTAGTAATCAGGTGTGTGTGTGTGTGTGTAAATGTGACATATAAAAAATATATATATATTATTGCTTTAGTTCAGATGATCTGTATATAGATCATGGAATAATGCAAAGGAAATGGAACTTGCTTGAAGCCACATGTTCTCAACCCTTTTTATTTCACAATTACAACAACAGATCTACTCCCTTAAGGTATTAAGCATAACTAGAGTTATAAATTAATTAGAATCATTTCTCTGCCTCATTTTTAACGGGCATCACAGTCATTTATCACTTCCATGCCTTTTCTATAATGGCAGCCTCACCACTTTGAAGGTGAAAGGGTACCCTGGCCCAATTCCCAAAGCGGGCCCACACAAAGGCCTATTGTTGACCCCTAAATGGGATCAAGTATAGCAATTTACATACTGACTTATATAATTCTCTTTCACTTACTTACTCATTCTCTATACCACTCATTCTTTACACGGTCGTGAGGGGCCTGGAGCCTATCCCAGGGGACGCGATGGAGTGGCAATCCATTGCAGGATACAAGCCTGTACAGACTCACAAACTATGGGTGATTTAAAAATGTCAATTAGCTTAATCCGCATGTCTTTGGAGGAAACCAGAGTACACAGAGAAAACCCACCAAGCACGGGGAGAACATGCAAACTCCATGCACACAGACCTAAATACAGGAATCAAACCCTCGACCCTGGAGGTGCGAGGCCATAGTGCTAACCATTTATGCTACTATACCATCACGCCGCCATTTATATAACTGACAATACAATTTAGATGTATTTACTGTACATCATTATCAGTGACCAGGCTGGACGTCAGCACACATTCAGAAAAATGTAACTATATGCGCTGTATATTAAAACCTGTATCCGCTCCATACAGAGGTGGGAAATGCTTAATGAAATTGCCATCCTTTTCACTGAAAGAAACCTGGTCCAAAGACTGGACTTCAATAAAATCATCAGAGACCGGAAAAGCCAGGGGACTGGCGTTTGGACAAAAACTCTAGTCAGTAAAACATCACAAGCCATAGAATACAGCTGCAAAGGTGGTGCAATAAAATAAGGTCATATTGCAGGAATTTCCTGAGTTAGTGTTTGATTTTATGTCCTTCTATCATTATTACTGGTCCATTTTTTTCAGTTCAAGTAAAAGAAAGAAACATAACTGCCATAGAGTTTTTTATATATATTGCACTGTTTGTATCACCAGCTTGTCCACTAGAATGTTTGCATTGTAATGTAATATTATTGCAGTGTAGAGAAGGACTTTTAGACTACGTTCAGTAAGTGATAAACATGCCTGTTTCAAATAAAGCAGCTCCCGAGCCAAAATAGTTCATTTAAATAAACACAGCTAGACACATCACTTTCTTACCATCTGCCTGTACTTAGAGGGCAGCAAAATATTTCCATAGGTCTGGTTTTAGGACTGGACTGGCTTGTATCTTCTTCCTTCGTAACTTAGCTATGTGTTGCTTACATCTGGACACCTTTGAGTGCACCAGACAATTTAAAATTCTGAACGCTTAGGTGAGTTCTCGAAATTAAAAGCATGTTAAGACCTCAATATTTTACATTATAGGCGCTTCCATAGAAGTGCACCAATCTTGATCCAGGATAACATGAACATGTTACAGAATTTTTTATTGAGTTGCACACAGAGGCAAAAATCTGAGCGAATAAGAGGAACCAGTGAGAAAAAATGTGTTCAATAATACCTCACCTCATCATTATTACAAAAACACATGCACAAATCTATATACATTAGATGTCTTTACACACTTTCATGCATGCCTAATGCCATATACCGTACATACAATCCAAACATGGGAAACTGTACATGTCCGGTGCTGTAACTTGTTCTTTATGCCTTTAATTCTTAAGAATGAACGCCTAATGGTTGGATTAATTGGACTAGTCGTACTGGTTACCACATCACTTTGTTGCTCAGGTTGTTTGTTGTTATGTCTATTCCTGAACCTGCTGCACTTGGCTTTGTCTGTCTGGAAAATGTTTTATTAACCATTTTAATCGCGGACAAATTGCTGAATATTTTCTCTAATTAACCAGTATCCATTAGGGTCTCTGCGTTGTCCCCTGACAAGGACAACTAAATTTTACTTGCCAGAACATGGCTGGTTGTTCAGTGAATTTTGGGAGCATGACTCATAGAGGAGGTGTAAAAAGGAGGGTTATTATGGGGGTTTTTTTTGCAGGTTTTTTGCAGGTTCGCCTGCCTTTCGCTTTGGCCTGTCTCACACCCTGATACGTTCTTATTCATTTGTTTCCCGTGTTATTTCGCCTGGGCTAAAATAACAGGGTGGGTGGTGGACTGCAGGTCCAAGCGTGTGAGTTGCCCTATTTTCACTCCTTGGCTTTTGCTCATTAACTTGAAACAATCAATCAGCAGCATTTCCAGAGTGGAGCAGCTTCCTGTCTGGAAGGGTGGGATCAAGGAATAATATGTATTAAAGGACAGTTTTTCTTGAATCATAAAACATTAAAAATGAGTAAGTAGATAACATTGTGGAAGAACAGTTTTCAATGAATATTAAAGCACAACATGTACTTTTTGGTTATGACATTCATAACCAGGGGGGTGAAACCTCAGATAAGGCTTCTGCATGTTGATGTGCCCGCTAATACTCACGAGCTCTACTCCTCTCCTCTCAACCACTGCCCTAATGCTCTCTGCCTCTGTTCACGCGCCGTCCCCACAAATCCCCACAAATTAAATGCAGCTACTTTACCTGCCAACTTGAAGACAGTTGTCATTTTTCCTGGAAGAGACAGATTGAGTTCATTGAGTAGGTTGAATATGTCGCACAGGTAAGCCAGTTTTGCGGCCCATTCCTTATCACTAATATGTGCTGCCATCGATGACTTCTTTTCTGAGAGAAATCTTTGCAGCGGTCTCGTAATGGCGCGCAAGACATAACCGAGAGAATCCGGTCATTTCTCAAAATAAAAGATTTTTCAAAATAAAAGGTTTTTCGAAATACAATATCTTTTAGATATACATAATACGTAAAACGGAAATATTTAATTATTTATTGTGCGGCCCGGTACCATTTGATCCACGGACCGGTACCGGTCCACGGCCCGGGGGTTGGGGACCACTGATTTAAAGAATTTGCCATGAAAGATTTTACCGTTAGCAAGTAAGGAATATGTCACATTACTCAAAGTGGCAAAAGTTGCATAATAGAGCTACTTTGGCTGAACAGTGTGACCAACATGGTAGACTTATCCATAATGATTAATGTGATGAACTTTACATGGCTACGGTTATGACCTAATCCTTTGATTTTAAGGTCGCTCTATTCTGTCATAAATAAACAGCTATAGTAAATGCAGGAATTTTTCTCCCTCATGATAAGTTCTCAAATATCATGTAATGACAGGCTTATGACACTTTTTGTGCTTTTGCATTAGCCAAGATAGTGTTACCAAACCATATTTTCAATTTGCTATCATTCTAAATTTCCAAATCCACCCACATTTCATCAGTCATACATTTACTACATTGCTTATTGGGTGCTTATTACTACATGGGTGGACCTACAGAACACTAGATGCCTATTTCAGTGGTCAGCAGAAAGGGTTCATGTTATGCTTGGGCCTTATTAAGTAACTAAACAGCTGTTCACAATGAAACAGTAAGCCCCATGAGATGAAAAAGAAAGTGATGGAGCGAAGGCTAATGTCCAAGCTTCCCCACAGGGTCTTCTCTGGTTCACATATGGTTTAATGGTTTGGAGCAAATGGAGGTGGAAAGAAATAACAGAAGCATGCAGAGACCACTGAGTTTCATGGTCCGAGCTGAAAGAAATCAAGAATATGAAGGTGTGCCAAATTTCCTACTGACTTCCTTTGGACATCTTCCACAATTCTTTTTTACATATGTGGAATGTGCAGACTCAATCTTACTGTATGTGAACCATTTAATTAATTTATTAAGCAAAGAAGCTTTCATCCAACGTAGTCTAATTGTCTGTATTTCCAACATGTAATTATTGCAGATGGGTATAATAATGTGAATACTTAATACTAACATCAATCTTCAACTAACTCTTATTACTTAAATAACACATCATTAGTTAACGGTAGGAAAGTTATTATTATTATTATTATTGTTATGAGTCATATAATGCAAGCTTTATAAGACAGTTCTTAAGTGGATGAGTCAGTATTCCGAGAAAATTGTACTTTTCTTGGTTTTCACATTTGGGTAAGGCAGTACATACTCAGACTTAAGTATCTGGAAAGTATCCTTACGCACAACATCTTGTGCAACTTTGTATAAACATTTCCATTAACCAATGTAAATACTGCCATGCCAGTACCTAAGCAAAGCAGAACCATAGCCTAAACAAGAAAAGGATACATATTGTCTCTTAATTAGGTTCTTAGTTAACCATGATCCATGAGACATGTTTTTCAGTTATCCATGATATCCATTTTTTCCCACTCAAAATTGTTTACACATTAACGAATATACTGCTTGAAAACTTGACATCTTTATATGGTTTTTTTAAAAATATTTTTCAAATCTGGAGCTATTGCTCTTATTGATGCAATCAGCCTTTTTTGGGCCCAAGCATTATAACATCAGCCCTATTTCGTCAATAGTGTGTGAGGACCCACTTGTTCTTCTAAGGATAATTTTTTCCAGCATCTGGGGCTTTTTGGGGGTGTTAACATAATCAAAAAGTCATGAAAATTGGCAGACAGGAGGGAATCTGCTGCCATTAGAATGCCTAAGAGTTTGGGCCCAGGGCGTGGCTCAGGCCCCTTACACAGGATTTTGCTGCCCTACTTATACACATTGCTGAACAACTGTCACACTACATGACCTGGGCTCAACTCAACAGGAAGTCAGTTCTTTTGGGTTGTTTGCAAAACACACCCAATGGATTTTGATGTACTTCTCCTAGGGGATTTATACGACCATCAGACCGAGCCAATGTGATCTCAATACATTGAGAATGCAAAATTGCGGAGGTATTTTTGATATCTCAAACAGGTCAGCTGTGACGACGCCTTAAACTTATGCCCGAAAAGTGGGTAATAACATTCTGTGTAATATAGTAAGTAACTTTATATTGATTGACATTACATTGAGTGACATCACACTGAGTGACATAATATTGAGTGACATCATACTGTGATGCTTTTTTCCAGCATCTGGGGCTTTTTGGAGGTCTAAACATAAAATTCCCTCTTTTTTAAAATTATGTCAAAATGGTATTGGTATGTCCCCTTTAAGTGCATGTGCTTATAACTACTGTATATAAGCAGTATGCAAAAGACATGAACCACCCCTCATTTCTTCAATTTAATCAAATTTCATTTCATTATTTTGGTTTTACCGTGACAGGCTGAAAAGGGCTTAAATGTACGATTCAAAAATTGGTTGTTTATTTAACAACCTCAACAGCAGCCTCATTTCCCTTCTCGTCTGTTCCAACCACTCAGCATTCTGCATCACCAGTGTACTAATCACCGGCCTGATTATCTGTCATCATCTGCACCTATTTCTCACTGGTTTATGCCTTACGTTAGATGTTTCTTTTTTATGCTTATATGAATCATGAGTCACTGTGTGGCTTAACAAACAAAAAACATACCTCTGAAACTGCTCAGGTACAGGGACTGGTTTAAAAATGAGAGACCAAGAAGTCCTTCAGAAAGCCTGGAAAAAAGCCAGTACTTAAAAAAAGGTTTAAAAAGCCTCAAGTCTACATTAAAATACAAGAAAAAAATGGCCCTTTTAAAGCAAAATATCAAACTAGTAAAAGACTCAAGACAGTACTAAATGTTTGGACATACCAAAAGATTCTTTGACACAAAACGCAGGTCATAAAGCAAGAAAGACAAGTAAAAGTATGCACATCTGACCCTATGAAATAAGTCCTGTCTCTGTATAGTGTTCTTAATAGCCCTTCTTCTTGTGCTTTTACACTATGACCTTTCAAACAAAGAGGCGCTTGTCCATTATATCAGGGATGACTTAAAGTCAAGTACATATTAAGAGGTCAATGTGTTGAAAACAATGTGAAAGTCTTCATGTACTTCGTGCATTTCTGCAAAAGCTGATGCTTGTTCCCAAACCACAAAATGAGTTTTTATTTCAGACCTTGCTATTGTATATGCACACAAACACACATTCCATTGTTCAGCAATTTAGTAAAAATACTTTGCTAGAGTGGGTGAAAAAGACAATATAGGAGACACATTGTTCCAGAGCAGAAACACACACGAGAGCTCCACTGCACTGCATTCATGCATTTATTTAAAAAAAAAAAAGCAAATAATATTTTTTTAGATGTTTTTGGTGCTTCATTGAACCTCATAATATGTACAGACATGGAGTTTATTTAAGCTCATATCTATACTTCTATGAACACATGCAACACTGTGGCTGTACTATATACAGAATAAACATATTATTGCTTGTTTTTCTCTGGTTCTGAGTACAAACCTCTATATAAACCTGACAGGGGATCAGGGAAAAACTTGATATTTAAATAATCGCCATTAAAATTTGTTTAATTTAACTTAAACACTCTTTATATTTAAATATAAAGGTTGTGGGTACTTTTTTGTGTGCATGTGTTCCCTTCATGTGTGGATACACCTGCTATGTATAAGAGAAACTATTCACTAGCAAGAACACCTGGTCATTTGTGATCTCTCTCTCTCTCTCACTCTCTCACTCACACACACACACACACACACACACACACACACACACACACACACACATACACATACACACACAGAGGCCCTCCTCAAATCTATGTAAAAGCAAAGCTTGATTTCCTCCGCCAGTCTCTGAGGAATATCTTGTCTAGTTTTTATAACTCTAGCCTTCAGGGTCAGCTTCTTTACATCAGAGTTACAAAACCCAGACATCCTGTGAAAAAAAAGAGTGGTTACAGCAGACACACTCTTTACCTATTTCATTTTCTGTATTTAAAAAGTTTTACATGTAAGCGGTTTTCCCAGGCTCTTGTCTGAGACGGCGTGTTCTAACTAACATCATGTGATTTCTTTTACGTTCAGAATCGACATTGAGATAATAATGTACAGTATAATCAGCACATACTAATCTATTACAGTATACTGAGAACATGATTTTAATTACTGTCCCAATAGGTGAAGGTGAGGGCTAACCCATGCTTTCTCCAAGACACAGGAAGCCCATTAAGTGCAACACCAAGTAACAGACATGAAGCAAAGCATTATCCATCCACATGCATGAGCTCGCCTGCCATGCGGAAGGCCTGGGTTTAATTCCCAAACCCCAGCCAGTGGATGCAGTGCCGGTCTCAAGCCCAGATAAAATGGGTGGGTTGCATCAGGAAGGGCATCCGGCGTTAAACCTATGCCAAGTTGTGTGCCACTGTGGGGACCCGTCGAGGTGGAGCAGCCGAAAGACTAACAACAACATTCATGAATGTTGCTGTGACTCAGAAGGGGAAGACAGTATTCTACTGTATCCACCCCATCTAGACAGCACAACCAATCTCGCTCCCTTGTACTGTACTTCCAACTATAGAGAAAACTTTTTTTTTGGTCCACCACACAGGAGCCCACTTTACAAGTTCATTTAAGTTTATTATATCATATGTATATTGTTTTGTTTTTGTCTATTTTGGAAGTTTTTTTATACTATAAGAAATCGCAGCAACATATATGAAATAATATATGATGCAAAATGCACAAACTGCATCTTGTTTTTAGTGTCATTTCACTGAATTAGATGCAATTTTATATCTCAAAAGCACATTTAGACCTGATTCTAAATAAAGAGCACTGCGACAAGGACAAATAAATTCCTTCTATTTTTATAATGATCTTACAATTGCTCTCCTGAATCCTTAGCAAACAAGTTTTTTTAAAAAAAATCAAATGGGACATTTGTTAGTATTTATATGCAACAAGCTTCTTCCTTCACTGGCCAGGCCATTAGATACTTAGTTCATTCAGTGGAGCAAGCTAGATACCTGTCACCCCTCACCCCTGAGTCAAGCACTATAATCTCCTTTTATTCTTTTCCATAGTCTACATTCAAAGAGTTCAGTTGAGGTGCACAACATTATTTGAACTACATAAATCAATGAAATAATATTAATGAACTACAGAAAAAAAAACATTTGAGATCCCACATTTGAGATCGCAGAACACGGACTGTTCAGGAATAGTAGTTTGTCAGAGTTTGGTAGGTTTTGTCACAGTTTGAGAGAAGTAGTACAAGTTAAAATTTTTGTACTGTGCTTAATATTGGGAAATTAGTCACTGATTAAATATAACATTATAGCAGTTCATAAGCTATTTAGGCTCAATTTGTGCCTCTTTGAGCAGTCACAAATAAAGCATTTGGAAAAACCTCATACAGGGGGTAGAGCAAAATCCCAGAATATGGCTAAATCCAACCCTGTGCACTAAACTATTAAATAGTATTTACATTTACATTTTAAGGCATTTGGCAGATGCCCTTATCCAGAGCTACTTACATTTTATCTCATTATACATCTGAGCAGTTGAAGGTTAAGGGCCTTACTCAGGGGCCCTACTTGGTGGTCGTGTTCTACATAGTTTAACTTAGTTCTACTAGGATGTTCTAATAGACACTGAATCCATAG
>JAOTRS010000027.1:3670567-3682893 GCA_028565755.1 Dinotopterus cunningtoni
GGGCATCCGGCGTAAAACCTGTGCCAAGTTGTAGTGCGGACTGGGCATTCCGCTGTGGCGACCCCTTGCCGGGAGCAACCGAAAGACCAACAACAATTATAGTACAATTTTTGCAAACATAAAAATGCTTGAAATGGCTTGAAATTATTAATACTTATTCAAAGATTTATTGCAATATATTGCAATATTATAATTATAAATACATTTGACCATATTCAAGGTATTACTTGCTAAGATGTCTTTTTTGCAGCATATAATCTCTTTACATTTAAAACAGAATAGTGTTAGACATCAAAATAATTATTATTTTATTTACCACTGTGTTAGCTGTGTAAAGAAATGTCTGATGAGATGTTTTTTCATGGATATCCACTGACATGTGAAGAATGTGAATACATTAAATTAATTAATACATTATCACTGAAACTTTGCTTGTCTAGAATTGTTTTAATTTAATGCTAGCTAAATTCTTTCCATACAGTACTTTTCTGTGTACTTTGATCTACAAGATTTTAATGGAAAGTCTTCGAGTTGAAAATATGCAATAGACAAGAAGAAATATGAATTGTTTGGGACCGTATCAGATGTGATAATCTGATTGATACGTTAAACGTCTGTCAGCGGTTTCCAAGCAATCCCTGGAGATGCAGGTGGGGTAAGTCTTGGCCATGGTGGTGAGAACTGTTAAAGAGTAGGCCCAGAGGGAGAATAAACAGACCACAATAAAAATGTTCAGGGCTAATACACTGCCAACTCCATGTTGACATAACACATGCAACATACAAAGAGATAGTTTTACCTTTTTATTTTACATTCAACTTTTTTACCCAAGAGAAATAAAGATTCTTTTTCAAACAGACCCAGACCAAGAAGTCACACAAACAGGTTACCACAAACAACATTCAGATAAATCAAATAACAAATGACTTATAATATATTTGTATAATTATAGATGTATAACAGCACTTTAAATAAGTTTTGGATGTTTCCTGTAAGTCATTACATGATAATCCTTCCAAAACGTCTAACAAAGTACTTGTTATCCGGAAATTAATTAAGGTTTGGTCTTTTACTCAAAATTCTGTCATGGTGTACATTCCCATTTCAAGTGCCAGACAAGCATCTGCTAAATGTTTTAATATAACAGATGACTAAAGGAGGATCTAAAAGCAAGTCTGGACACTGATTCACCTGAAATAAAAAGACCCGTCCTTTATATTTTGTTACTGGTCTGGATAAAATACTGATACTTGAAATGAAAAACAATATGCAAAGGAGTTCATACAGTAGGTGACAACATGCTGATGGAAGACTGTGGAATGTGTTGAGAGGTGGGTAATCAATTCCATAGACCCTTGACAGTTGGTGCCTCTTTAGTCTAGACAAGCTTATCAGGTGAAGCACTGTAGAGTTGACAAAGCGTAGGCAAGACACTGGATCTGGAGGTTGTTGTCCTTGCCAAGTGGAATGCTTGAAATTTTTGAAGTGGGCCTACAAGAAAAAAAAAAAAGAAAAGTAAGAAACAGCTTTTTTGTGTGTTTTTATGTTTTATGTGTTATTAATAAGGACATTTATCTCCTTGTCACAGTTACCAAATTATTTGACAACTTGATTGAAGAAAAAAAAAAACTAAACGGCAAAATTGAACACATCAATATTAATGACCATTTAAAAAGCTTTTTTTATCTCTTAACATGAAAAGTTGCAACATGAAAGTCGCCTCTAAACTTTCCTGTAATAGTCTATCTCTGAATTAGTAGATTTAATAGTAGTCGACACCTATTTTTTCATTTACATATAAAAGTTCACGTTTCTGCTTATTATATAGTCTTTCATATAACATAGTATTTAGTAATTACGCATCATTCAGTACCTATCTTATTTAGTGAAGATAACAAACATTTGTGGTTATAAGAATGAAGAATATCTTCTCAACCCTCTGAAAGGACCTGACAGCCAAAAAAGATAAATTTCATTTGTTGTTCCCTTATGTTTTTGTGAATTAACTTTTCAATCTAATCTATGAGCCTGCAGGGGGACCAGTATAAGGATTTACAACTTGCTGGCCACTCCTGCTCCTCCTCCATCACCTTGAACCAGACCAGACAGGAGTCTGCACTATGTCATCTTTCACAATGTGTGACATTTTCCTGGATTCTTCAACTTTACTCTGGCTGGCTGTAAGCTGAGTTGGAGGAGTTCCATTCTCGATGAGCTTTTTTTATGAAACAAAAGCCCTTGATCACCAAAGTGGGACAAATTAGCACCTCACTTAACATTGAACGATTTATCTGTAGGAATAACTAATGTGTGTAAAATACTCTGGTATAAAACAGGGCCTTAAGAGTATACAAACACTATATAGTGCTCCTCCTACAAAAAAAAACCTCTTGCATAGTAAAGAATGATGGATTGTGTAAGGAATACTCAATTTAACTAGTGCTGGTTCTTCACTGTACTAAGGTGGTCCTTTCTTTTATGCAACTTTACCACTCAATTTCATGTAAATTTTTTAAATCCATAATGAGATAACTGGTACTGTATATGCAACCAGCTTGTAGTAATGATGCCTCATTGCACTAATTTGATGCAATATTGATTTTTACTCATTAGGTTTCTATGGGCCTCTGGATTGGCTTCACATCTTCTGTGATGTTTTGCACCCATTTTTCAGTTAGACCTACCTACTGAAATGTAAAGTAAGAAACTTGACTGCAATGACAAAAAGATTTTACTTTAAGCCACACCATGTTAAGAAGACAGAACACACTGCAATGTCTGGTAAATAAATGTTATGGAATTCATTTTATTATTTAAACTTTTATAGACTCAGCAGGTATCAAAGAGTAGTTCATTAAATATTATTCTATCATGAAAGCATCCTTAGAAGCCTTAAGGGGTGTAGCCATTAAAGCTGCTGTGAAATACATTTAAAAAAAAAAAAATTAAGTTCACCATTTTAATTAACATTAGTTACAGTTAAGATATGATTTTAACTGCTAATGTAATAACCTCAGCAGCAACCTCATTTCCCCTCTCGTCTATTCCACCACTCGGCATTCAGCATCACCAGTATACTAATCACTGGACTGATCATCTGTCATCATCTGCACCTGATTCTCACTGGTTCATGCCTTAAATTAGCCTAAATTAAATGCTTGAATGATTCTTATGTCACTGCATGGCTTAACAAACAAAAAAATTATTGACCTGAAACTGCTCAGGTACAGGGACTGTTATTCCTCAACACTACATGAAATACAAGAAAGTCTGGCTTATTGGAAGCAACATGTCCAGAAATTAGGGGGCTCAAGAGTTTTGCACAGTACTGTATATTTTAAAAAATATACCCAAAACTTGTTTTAAATTAGTTTTTATTTATTCGATTTATTGCTGTGACAGGATGTTTAAAGCTTTAAGATACTGGTCACAATAGACATTTGCCTCTTTTATTACAAAGGTAACTATCGTAGTGTATAGCATTCTCCACTTTGTTTTTATCATGCAGGTTAAACCTTTTATTAGAGCACTTTGTGGAATTAGTGGTGAGGGTATGGAGAGAGTGACTCTCCAGGCTTGTGGCTCGAAGTATGCTATTGAAGGGAAACAGATATCAGCCTAATTGGTGCTTTGTCCCTCATGCTTCCCTCCTCCCAGTTCTGTACAGCTCCTGGTGGCCCGCAGAGTCTCCAAAGCTTTCCTTTGAAAAGCACTCTGCATGGGACTTCATTATTTCTGTCTGGTAACATACAGGGTTTGGCATCATTAGGGGTAATAGGGGCGCAGCTGTTGACGAACTCCTGACTCCAACAAGTCGTGACTTTAAAATGGAAAAGTAAGAGGAGCAGGTAGTATGTGTACTTACATTACTGTAAATGGTCGAATTAGACATAGTATTTTTATAAATTAAGTAAGGGTACTTGTGGGTA
The DNA here is from genome assembly GCA_028565755.1 of Dinotopterus cunningtoni. NCBI lineage: Eukaryota > Metazoa > Chordata > Actinopteri > Siluriformes > Clariidae > Dinotopterus > Dinotopterus cunningtoni. The sequence continues at coordinate 3,674,497 of JAOTRS010000027.1, forward strand.
TTTAATTATATGAGTTAACCCTAATTAGGGTAACATTTGCCAGGCTAAAAAAGGGAAAACTGCAGCTTAAGCATACACAAATGCACATGTATTTACTGACTAACTCTTTTATGTGCTTACAAAAGTAGTCTAACCGATTAAAGATACAGTACTTTCACAATATTACAGATTCAAAAAGTATTCACTGGTTTGGACAGTTTACAAGATGTAGTTGTGCAAGTAACTCCCTTAAACAAAATGCATTTTCTGTGGTTAATTACCATTGTCATTGCAATGTAGGCCAAAATCAACCTTCACATACAGTAGCTATCAGTTGTACAAAATCCTTTTGTCTTACTTCTCTTCACCTTTTCTCCCTCGTACCTGAAAGCTCGTGTTCTCAGTTTTTCCCTCATGAGATGCATTTAACTTGTTTGGGCTTAATTATCGCTGTCCAATGTTAACTGTAATCATCATGATGGGAATTTCTTTGCAAGGTCCCAACAATAAATTCATGTCTATCTCCACTAAGCCAGAGAAAAAGCATGTACTTAATTATCTTGACATGCAAGTACTATATCCCTGCTATGTTTACATCAATGATTGTGGATGGTTTCAGACTTGCATTATCTATTATAACCTGAAACTTAGTAAGTTGTATTATGGATTTTGAACTCCTGTTGAAGGTAAAGGAATATAGTCTTTTCAATGGTACATTTTTCTAAAGTAATCTTGAGGTTATCTTAGCTCACTGCTAATACATTAAGTATAAAATATGGCATAAATTGTTTCAAGACATTGGTTTGTCTGTAAGTACATCAAAACACTGCTAATCAAATACACGGTTGCAAGAGGCCTGGAGCCCTTCCTAGGGGACTTGAAAATCAAGGCAGGGTACATTTTGGACTCACTATGGGGAAGTTGGAAACGCTATACACTGTCTTTGCACAGTGGGAGGAAACCCACCAAGCACAGGGAGAACATGAAACTCCATGCACACAGACCTGAGGCAGAAATCAGTGCTAACCACTACACCACAACCGCTGCCTCTAGGGTGTATCCTTTCAGTAAGTATAGGGGTCTACTTTCCCTCTGTGAATAAATATTGGTCACTTCACTGGCAGTTCACTTCTGGGTCAGGTTGCCAGCTTGAAATCCAATTGTATCTGAGCAGTTGTGTCAGAGGATGAAGGGTACAACATTGGCAGCTCGGCAGTGCTGCTGCTTCCTCTATTAGACAGCTATGTTCTTATCTTAGACTTGAAATTTAATATTGCATTGTTGTGTTAAAAATTGTTTGGTAAATTTAGACGAAGACCAGGATTTGACCGAAAAGGTGCATTAAGTAAGATCAGTCAATTAAGTAGGTGAGATTTCTTTTAAAGCATGTTGAACCCACCTGCCGTTCTTGCCCACATTCACAAACCCCCACCCTTGGACCTAAGATGGTAAAATAAGGTTCATGGAAGGATGTTTATTTATAAAGGTCACTCCTTTAGTTCAATGTAAACAGAAGAATAAGGACGATAGAATAAAAGAATTGTTGGAAAATGTTTAATAATGAACACTAGTATACATAAAAGTAATAATATACAGGGGAAAATGGTCATGTGTAAAGGTTAGTGAATTATCTTTTAATTCTAAGGTTAAAAACTTTATTAATATTAATGCTCCAGACTAGCAAATTGCCAAAGCTTTTGCTATTATAGAGGTCTGCACACCTGCTGATCATCAATTAATCAAGGGCTGATGATTAGAGATACTTATTATTGCACACATGATTTTTTTCATTTTGGCAATGGATACTACTCACCCCAGAGATATATCCATAATTTCTGTGTCAGTTACTTGAGGGGTCGGTTTGCCATCTTAACGTCCGATCGTCATTTACACACTTCAGGCAATTTGGGAATGCCCATTAGACTTAGACTTAACCTGCATGTCTTTGGTCTTTAAGAGAAAACACACCAAGCATTGGGAGAACATGCAAACTCCATGCACACAGACACGAATCAGGACTCGAACCCTGACCCTGGAGGTACAAGGAGACGCGAGAAGTGCTAAGCCACCGTGCCACCATTTCTACCTAGTATATATATTTTTTTCATGGCTCGGAAATACACCAAAAACATAATTATCAATAAAAATACATAGTAGCCTAATGTCGGGTTACTGGTCGTTCTTCCATCCACCGCGGTGACTGATATCATGATAGTCATGTGGCTGCAAAAGTTCTACAGGTTAGTATATGTACAGTACACCATGGCTGTGTCTGACATTCAGAATTATAGCACTTGGATAAGTCTCTCCCACAACATGCACAGATTTATTGTGTTTACCAATTAACACCCATTACATTTTAATTATCCTAAGTGACTTATCCTTTAACTGTTTTTACAAGCACTCTGCTTGCTTCAGCAGCTAGTATCAGATTTCTGTGTTTCCACTATGAGGCAGTTTGAATTTTAGCAATTGCCCACTGTGCCTTTCAAAATCAAGAAACTTGCTAAATTCAGCTCATATTAATTTATAATCAATTACTAAATTATAATGTATAATTTTTAATACTACATATGTCGTCCTGTTATTTTATCTGTATAACTCTATGCCAATAAACACTCTAGATCAAAGTGCTTGACTCAGCAAATAGGTTTTCAACCTTGGCTTAAAGACTGACAATCTGTCTGAGTCCCAGACACTAATTGGATGGCTGTTTGTTAACTGTCGAGCTTTGTAAGAGAAAGCTCCACCCCCTGCTGTAACCTTCATTATTTTATGGTACCAATAAAGAGCCTGCACTTTTTGACAAGTCAGGCATGGCGAATTCAAATGAGCAGAATTTGTTTAGGTTCTACTGCATAAGACAAAGGTTTTATTAGTCTGTCATAGAATTTTATAATCAATGTTAAATTTTACTGTCAGCCATTGCAGTGTTAAAATTGTAGGGCTGATTATGGTCATGTCTTCTATTCTAATTTAGGACGCTGGTTACTGCGTCTGGACTAAATGGAGCTTGTTTATGCACCTACTGGAATGTCAAGACAATAAGACATTACAATAATTCAGCCCATTACTATATGGTGTAATCAAGGAATATCACCCTGGGTACATGGAGCTCACACTTTAATCCACTGAAATAAAACTGGTGTTCCAGGAGGCCAAACACAACCATCATGATGTGGGGAACATGGGTGAGAAGATCAGGAAAGTAGACTAGTATATCGTTAATGTAAGTGATGATAAACCTCTCTAGCATGTCCTACCACACTTTATAAATCAGATATTAGAATACTGTGGTTGTTAGTGAGAGACCAAAAAGCATTAGACAAGATTTTTTCCTATTGCTATCTGAGGGAGTTTTTAACAAGGACTTGTTAAAGTTTTTCAAAACAGGGAGAGAAATGCTCAGTTCAAAGGAAACAAGCCAACAACGGTTCATCCTTTCTCCCGGAACTGTCCTTGCAATGTTTACCAGCAGGCTCACTATAGCAAAAACATAACACTAACATAAATCCATAACACAGGTCCAAAAACACCACAAAGTTGTGGAATGTTGCAATAGCCACATTCCTTTAGGGGACGACCCTGTTATAACCCCCATAATGGCATGGGCATTATCCAGGTACAGCATGGAAGAAATTGGAAACAGCATGGCATGGGGCAGGGCATGATCTGGTCAAAGCATGACATGAATTTGGCATAGCATGGCATAAAGCAGGGCATGGTTCTCGGTTCACAAAGTAAATCCAGGGTTTACATACCATAACTCAGGAAAAGAGAACAGAGCTTAACTGAAGTGAAACAGAGCGCAGTTAAAACAGGAATAGAAAAAAAGCATCTTTTCTCTCACAGGAAGCCTCTCTAGAATACCAGGCCTCATATGGCTTATCTCAGGCCTAACAAGGCTTACATGGCTTAGTGCAGGCCTAACAAGGCTAGTATGGCTTAGCTCAAGGCTAACATTGCTCATATGATTTACAGTAGCTCTAGGTTTACATAGCTAACAGGACATTCCGTTCCCCGAAGATCTGAGCACAACTTGAACTCTGGGTTTGACGGTAAGAGCGCCAAGTGCTTACCACTGGTTCATAAGGGAACCTGTTACAGATGCTAGTAATTGCACATATATTGCTTTGTCAAATAATGAATGCCACAACATAACTTCTTAAAGTCCAAAAATATTACTGCTATCACTAGCACTGATTTTGCTGTATTTAAGTGCCAGCGCATCTCATAGTAATTTTTCTTAATTAAATTAAACAGAGGGACAACAATAACATAAACATTATACAGTAAATAAAGGCTAATATTTAGTTTTTTTACAGTGTTGTTGGGGGGTCATTCATTCAACACTATCCCATCATCATTTTATTAAAGTCATTCAAATTTTTAAAAGCAGCATTCTCTCAAAGTTGAGTTTTGAGGTATTCATTTACAACACAGCACCCTTATCCACACCACCCTTACATTTTTATCTCTTTTTACATCTGAATAGTTAAGGATTAAAGGCCTTGCTCAAGGGCCCTACAGTGGCAACCTGGTGGTGCTGGGGTTTGAACCTGGAACCTTTGTGCAGTTTTACACATTAACCACTGAGCTACTTCCCTGCCCTATTGAAATACACAGTAAAAGTATACTTAATAGTAAATGTACATGAAATCAACATTGTATTATAAGTCTTTATATATATTTAAGTTGGATATATACATATATACAGAACAATGGTGGGTATACCTTGTAAATAACATGTACAATAACATTCTCTAAAGTTTGTTTTAAATTCTGGAAATTGAGTCAAGTCAACTGGACTTCTTTCTTTTTGGGTAAATACGTTTCACTACACATCCAAGTAGCTTTTTCAGGCTCATAATCACTTAGAATCATAAAACTAATTACTAATATATGAAAAGGTCATACAAGTTTATGGTTTCTATCGGGTTTTGTTGTGTGCGCAAGAAAACAAGTTAAATCTAGAAAGAAATGCAGGTTATTTCATTGCTCAAGAGGGTCAGAAGGTTTTAAAGTTTCAATGCAGGTCTGAAGTTTTAAAGGAATTTGATTATCCTTTTGACAACTTTATTTCCCCCCATCTCTCTTTATCATATTTCCTAGCATGTAGAAACAAGTGATACTATAATCTGCCAAAATCATGTCTTTCTGCCAGGGTCACCATCATTCGAAGCTTTTGACCTCAAGCAACACGTTTGGACGCGTTGAAACCTGTGAAACTGAAGCATGATGGAAGCAACTGGTAGTTGAGTAAACGGTTCATCTGCTCTGCATTTAGCAAACCTACTGTGCATGGACTATGAGAGGATACAGCTGTCATGACTATGAATGTGTCATAAATAGATGGATGATATATTCCAAACATGACTTTAATTACGTTTTCCCTAATCATTCTGTTAAGTTTCTACCCTCACCTGGTTGGAAAGCTAAATTATTAATCTAAGATATAGAGAAGATTCCAAGAGTGGACAAAGTTTCTTAAAGGATCTATGTCATACTCTTAACTCTATTTTTGATGTGTATAGTAGAATTGTCCATACTTTTGACTGGTATTGAATATCTTAAAATTAATAACTATAATACTTTTGCCATTTGCAAAATCTTTATTAGGTTCATGGTATCTTTATTGTTATGTTTTGTTTTTTTTTACAGTTTATTACTGTGTCAACACTGATGCTAAAAGAAACTGTATTATAATAAAGAATAATGCATTTACTTGTCATCACAAGTACAACACACCCACATAAAGTCAGCACCACATGTGGTCACAGGGTGGAACCATCAGTGCACCAGGCAGATACACACACACACAGGTCAAAAACCTTTCCATGAAGGGATACTGTATTTGCTCCCACAACAGCACTAAGTTTATTGGCTCTGCCCACTCACTTGGCTTTTGGTGATTATGTGCAATTCTGTAATATGCTCTTACATACAGGATTACAGAATTGCACATAATCAACACATTCTTATGCACATAATCATAAGAATCAGAAATGTGATAAATGAGATGTTGAACTGTGTGTTACCCGTCATGTTACTAATGTTACTTGGTTAAACTGAGTATTGCATGTTAGAAAATGACATTTTCCGAGCCACAACCCTTGGAATTCATCCCTTACTCTCTCTGATGATTTCATTTTAATGGTTGATGAATTCTCTACATGCTTTTTCTAAATGACCAAGAGTCATTGTAAGTAATTTCTGCGGTTGTTAAAAATGTAGTGATGTCTCAGTTTCTCAATTGCAGCAACATAATTCACAAATTCACATACTGTACACACACTTTAAATGTTTTTATTATTTGTTTTTACTTTTCTTTACTTATAAATCACCTAATTCTTCATGACATCATACTGTATATGGCTTGACGAGTTTATCCATTGTTGATGACTTGATTTCAGAACAAAGGTAGTACAAAAGGATCAAACCCAAGCAAAAGACTGGTTAGAGGGGTGTGCCTTTTCTGTCATGCAAACATTAAAGTTTTGATTAATCATGGCATATAAATGGCAGGAACTGGCAAGGTGATTTCCAGCGTAGACTTTCTATGCTTGATGCCAAAATCAATTCGGTTAATGCTTTAAAAGATTTCCTAGTCTAAGGAAATTATTGCTAGGTTTGGTGCCCCAAAATATAAAATATTAAATGAAGTTTGGACTCTGCCTTGTCTGCTATGCCATGTATGTCTGCAGGATTTCAGACTATTTACCCTGTTTATTGGAACGATTTCATCTTTGCCTCCTTTAGTCCTTCAGTCTACCTGTGACTCTGACCATCGTTTTCTCTGTGGATTTGAACTCTGCGTCTGTCTACCTGCTTATGTGTTAGTAGCCAATTGTCTGGTCGGTTCCTGTTTTTAGACCCTGCACCTGTTTACTGAAGTTCTACATCCCCCTCCAACAGCCTGAACAGTGATTTGTTTCCTAACCAGTACTATTCATTTTAACTACCACTGACATCTTGTGAAGAGCAGAAGCTTCTCCCTTCAAGAGAATCTTTGTACTCACCCGCATTGAATCTCTCCAGAACAATTTTCCAGACCCACATGGTTTCCATGCTTGGATGCTCAGCCTCACACCACGTAACCTCCAGCATCTGCCCACTAAGAAATAGACAGCTACTTGTTCCTAACTCGCTTAATATTCCTGCACTATTTTTATCACTATATATTACAATAAAACCTTCTAAACAACATGCCAGGTATGCTTGAAATGGGAGTATTCCTGACTACCGAGCATAATGTCACAGTCCCACTTAAATAAAGGTACACTCACAATGAAAAGGAAATACATATTTAAAAAAATAAAAGGGTTAAAATAGACCCACAAGTAGACCCTGCAGTTTTAAGTTTTTTCTGTCAGGTTGGCTGTCAATTAAAAGTTAATTATTTCGTAACTTTAAGATCCCAATAACTCAGACATTGAGGTTGCACAAGCCAGTGTCGGTCCCAAGCCCGAATAAATGAAAAGGGTTGCATCAGGAAGGGCATTGGGATAAAACATGTGCCAAATCAATATGCGGATCACAAAAATGATTTCCATACTGGATCGGTCAAGGCCAAGGTTAACAACGATATGTGCACTTTCTTCACACTTTGGCTTTCCATTACTTTCATTTAGATTAATCTTGGTTTTTGAACTTTAATTGCACATCTTTGCAATTTTTTGCAGATTTTTTTTAATCTGGCCTTCCAGTTCTTACTACTGATAAGGTTTTTTTTTTTGGTATTGCCTCTATATTTGTTCTTTAAAAAGTGAATTGTGATACCCTTAGCCGTGCAATATGAATGATTTGGGTGATGTCATGGACTGTTATTTTTGGGTTTTGCTTCACAGCAATTACATTATTTCTATTATCAATTGCTGGTCTATCCCTTGGCTGAGCTCTTCAGTGTTGGCAGAGACAATCCTCATCTCCCCTTAGCAAAATTTAGCAAAGGGTCCCCTCCTACCAAACCTGTCAGAATTAAAAACTATTTTTATAGCCACATAGTCATACCTGACACTGATCGGCCCTTTCCCATCAGATGTAAAAAAAATATATATATTTATACTACGGTATGGAAGAATACTCACTCATTGTCTATATTGCATTATCCTGTATACAGAGATGCAGGGGGCCTTAAGGCTGTCCCAGGAGTGTTAGGGCACACGGCAGGGTACATGGTGTCAATCCATCGCAGAGTACACACTACAGGCAATTTGGGGAAAAAAATTCTAATTTTATTTGTCACATACAGTACACAGTCATACACAGTACGATATGCAGTGAAATGCTTATATGACCGCCCATGACCTTAAAAAATAAAAGCTTATAGATAAGAAATAAATATGAATTAAAAAAATACAATAGAAAATAAATTTAACTAGGATAAAAATAAAAATATTCTGTACAAATAAGGACATT